>JAIEZT010001318.1:4839743-5272243 GCA_019594935.1 Periophthalmus modestus | reverse complement strand
TTCAGAAAACTGATCCCACTTACAGCACGAATAATTCAAAAGGAAGTCTACAGGGTGGAGTGGATCTGCTATGTGCTCTACTTTATTAGTACTTTCAAATAACCAGCTAAAACAAGTATCCTGGCACGTCATTGCAACAGCAGAAAGTCTCTTATCATTTACATGGCCACCTCACTCAGTCTGCAAATACTACAGCCCTCCTTTGCGGACATCGCGGTTGTTCAAGAGGTTTAGTGGCATCGTCATAGAAAATAACAAAATTATGTTTAGAGCATTGAACACTGCATAGTTTTGATGTAAAGTGCAATAACACAGGTGCAAGAGCCCACCACTTAACCCCATAAATAAGCCCAGTGTAAAGATTGTAAACAGTGTATTGGTGCAGGTGGTTATTAGATTAGTTGGCCCCAAATGGCTCCAAATCAAACCAAAAAATCAATAACAATAAATCTCATCCGACCCATATCGTAAAGGGACTATATTACTATATTTTCTGATTTTCTATGTTATAATGTTGTTTCCTTATTAAACATATGCCTCGAGTTGTTTTGTTTCAGTCACACATGTTTAACACACAAACCCTACATATTTAGGCTGAGTTCTTCTCTGTTCCATCTTGTGTTGTGTCATGTTTTAATACAGGAAGTCCGCCCCTGTGTCTTTGAAAATCCACCTTCACTTGAATCATCTGTGCAATTTCAGTAATGAAATTGCCAATCTCTACTGAACTAAAGGTGAAAGCTGTTAACTTGAAAACTACCACTACATGACATCACAAGGTGGAACAGAGCATTTTGAGCTTTGGAGATTTAGACAGACTATGAATAAAGGGTTATTCAAACATGTGTGAATGAAACAAAACACAACTCCAGGTATGTTTTTGAGGAGGTAAAAACATTCCAACATGGGACATTTAAAGCTCACAAGAGTCAATTCTGTGTAATATAGGACTTTTAACAATATCTGTCTGGTACAAATCTTGGTATTTTATTTTATTTTAATGGTTCAAAACTGATTTCATCAAATGATCTGGAAAAGTTATTTGTGTTTTTATTTATTCCAGCCTAGATTACTGCAATGGCCACAGTCCACCTTCCAGAAATTACAGCTTGTGCAAAATTCAGCACATCCAGATAAGAATTACTCCTGACTTTCTTTCCCTGCGTTAGCTTCCAATCAAATATTAGATTGGTTTTAAAACTCTATTGTTTACTTTCATAGCCCTGAATGGTTTAGCATATCGGATTTATTTTACCATATGCTCCAACAAGAACCTTCTGCTCTGCCAAGGAAGCCAGCTGGTCAATCCTAAAAATAATTACTAATAATAATTGCGAACACTTTTTGGACACACCGATTCTTAAACAGTAACCTTATCTTCCCTTGTCCAACGCAGCCACCATGACTCGACTGCGGCGGAAGGCTCTGGTGGCCCTCTTCCTCTTCACCCTCTTCATCTTCGGCACCATGATGGGATTGCGCACCCTCAAGCCCAGTGACGGCTTCTCCGACATGGCACCGGGTCTAGATTTCACTGGGGGGGAGCACTCGGAGCGCAAACGAGCCGACAATAAAGACCTCCAAGCCGCCTCTCCCCAATCCCAAACCGGCAACAGCGATACCAAAGTCGTATTCACCAGGTCGGACCGGGAGTACAGCATATTCTACGACGTGCATATATTTTACTATCTGTGGTATGGGGCTCCGAGCATGGACCAGAAGTATATTCACTGGGATCATGTGCTGGTGCCGCACTGGGACCCTAAGATCGCGGCGAGTCATGCCCAGGGAAAACACTTGCCTCCTGAAGACATTGCGGCCAGTTTCTACCCGGAGCTGGGGCCCTACAGCTCCAGAGATTCAACAGTACTGGAGAATCACATGTCGCAGATAGAAGAGGCTGCAGCAGGTAAAGTAACAACAATGCACAATTTACAAAATTGTGCCAACAAAATGGTGCATAAGCTAAAACAAATTTTCATTTAATTAGGCCTGACTCAGTAAAAACTATTTTTACCTGTTCCTGTTCTGCAGCAAAGGACAGGAAACATTCTCAACAAGAGCAGCAACCAAAAACACTACACCCACACACTCTACAGTTCACAGTCAATGACCACAGATATAGACCTCAGTAGTCATCAGAAGCACCTGTCCTCAAACAGAGACATACACACCACAGCCTGGTGCAGTGGAAGAAAGGTCTCTGTCCAAAGGGATCCTTAAAGTCAGACACCAGGAGCTGCTCCTCTGAACACGATCTAGTGTTCAGCTGTGACTGATCATATTCAGGATACACACTCTTATCTTTTTCTGTCTGGAAATGGGTTCAGAGCAGCAGTAATTGGCAGATGAGATGAGACACAAATGTTGTAGGATAAATTGAAGTACCCTGAGAGTTGAAGAGGCATGAGGCTGGAGTTCTAGTGCAGGAGCAAGTTTTTTTTTTTTTAATCATCAGCGCAGGATCCAGAGACTTGAATACTGAATGCAATGTGGTATTGTCCATTGAAGCCTGGCTGTGCTTCCATTGTAAGATTGAAGTTTGTAATATACATTTCAAAGAGAGATTGACATGCTGTTTTCATACTTGTTGCCCATAACATTTTATTTTTAAAGAAAAGTGAAGAGGACTCTAGTCTTTATGTACTCCTTTGTGTTGTAGGGGTGCTCGTGCTGTCCTGGTACCCTCCTGGAGTGGCAGATGACCACGGAGAACCTACTGAAGACCTGGTGCCTGCTGTTCTGGACGCTGCCCACAGACACAGCATCAAGGTAACTGGTGAGAGCCCCGGTAGGTTTATACTTTTCAACATATCAGTTTGTATACAAACGTATGCTGTGTGTGGTACTTGGTGAAATTTACTCAGTTATGTTTACTTGAGTTAATTTGTCATAAAAGTAGTTTTCAGATGCAGTACTTAATACATACTCTTACCTGAGTAAAAGTTTAGGTTACGCTTCCCACTGAGTCTACAAATGACAAAAACTTTACATTGTCTTGAACAGCTCTTTCAGATATGATTTGGTTTTTCAAATTTTTTGTAGTCTGTCCTTTGAAAATACCAGATTTTGTTCATTATTTTATTGTTTTATACTTCAATACACATTCATATTATATATCAGATGATATGTCCAGACAGTACAGTTACTCTTACTTGACTAATAGCTTCCCCAAATACTTTTGTACTCTTACTAGAGTAATATTATTTGAAGTAGTGTGCTCTTACTTGAGTAGTAGTAGAATAGATTTTTGTCTGCTTCGCACAGACAAACAAGCTACACTTACTTTCAGTAGTGCATTACTCTCCACTACTGTCCCATTTGTCCCTCTCTGTCATGGTTAAATGTGTCTGTAATTAAAAGGTGTGAGAGCAGACTTGGATGACTTTCCGCAGCAGACAGCCCCAGAGCAGAGCCCAGACTGTGGGCACACACTGATCCATAGCCCCCTCCAGGCTCCAGTGCTCACTCCACTAATGAATCATAGACTGAGCGCTTCAGCCCACTGCACTGTCATGTCGCTACACAGAGGGGACAGAGAGTTTAGGTTTTGGTCAGGGCAAAGAAGGGTATTGCCTCAGTATTGTAGGTTATTGATGCAACTTATTTGGAGTTGATATTTCCAAACTTGTGTTTAGGTTTTAGAAGATTTCAAAACAGAATAAAAATGAAACCTCCCGTTTTGTGAAATTTGAATTTTTTTATACCGTGGAAAAAATGGCATTTAAGTGTATTAAATATAGATTGCTCCTGATGGTTGTACAGTTTTACTAAAATGGGTCAAAAAGTAAAGAATTTTTCTTCAAGATTTTTTTTTGTGTGTAAAATGGGGGTGACTAGTGAGGGGAGACATTCAGGAAATTTGCAAATTCAGGCTTTTTAATCTACTTGTGGACACAGCCTTGGTCTTTCACATTACGAAGAGCACTTTGAACTCGGAAAAGGGAGACATTCAGATAGCCCTCTGGTATGTTTTATTTTTTTATCACATGAAAATTTAAGCCATTTGAAGTTGATATAACATCACATGGCAGCAACTTATTCATACGTTTCAGCTTCCTGTTAATGTGCGACATTTTGATGACCTTTTCCCCATTCAGAATATATAATATGTAGATTTAAAGTAACTGATTTTTTTATCCAAGTACTTCAGCAAAATGTGCCTTACCCAGTACAGATATGTTGTATAAGCAGCTCGAGGTCAAAATAAGTCCACTGTGTAACCTACTGTCTGCATCTGTTTGTAAAGTCTTGTTAGAGAATCAGGAAGTGCATTGTTAGCATATTGTTGTTAGCATTACAGTGACCGCAAATTCTACCTCAGCCTCGGAAAGTTTATTTGTATCGCACAATTCTTCCACAAAGTAATTCAAAGTGTTTTACAGATTAAGAAAGACATTAAAATCACAATATAACAAATCAAAACATAATTAATCATCAAATTAATATTAAAAGAGAAGAGAGCAGAATAAAAACCTTTCAGTCATATTCACAGCTAAGCAGAGCCTGGATTTAAACCTTGTCAAAGTCAAGGCCTGTCTCACATCTTCAGGAAGACTGTTCCAGGTTTTAGCTGCATAAAACTGAAACTCTGATTCCCCATGTTTAGTCCTGACTCTGGGCACCAGCAGGAGGTCAGTCCCTGAAGTCTTCAGAGTGTGAGATGGTTCATATGGCACTAACATGTCGGAGATGTACTTTGGTGCTGGTCCATGGAGAGACTTGTTCACAAGCAGAGCTGCTTTAAAGTCTATTCTCTGAGCCACAGGAGCCAGTGCAGAGACCTGAGCACAGGACGCATGTGCTCGTACTTCCTGGTTCTAGTCAGGACCCGAGCAGCAGCGTTCTTGCAAAAAGTAGTTCTGTTTTTCACGTTTTAAGACAAGTTGTTAATCTCTGTCGCAACTGCCCTATTTTTCCATTATTCTAAGGCCCATGGATTAACTCGCTAGAATGTTACTACACAAGTTTATTTTCACAAGTTACATAACCAAACTTGAACTGTATAGAAATCCTATTGGACTTAAGCTGTGTTCACAAAACAGCAAAACAGCTCTCACTCAGCCGCCATTGCCTTGAACAGACCCGTCAGCCTTACCTAAGCGGCCCTTCAAAGATCTCCGGGCTGTCTGGAAGGTCTGAGGAGGTGCCAGTCGTGCTGCGTCGCCATGGAAACGTATTGCTCTTTTCAAAGATGGAGACGAGCGTGTTGTTTGAGGTTATATGCTTTTGACTGCAGTAAACATGATTTTCTTTGGATTACAGCAGACATCCATCACACACATTGTAGACTTAAAGACTGACTGAACTGTTTATGGGCGGTAAAGTGCATTTGAGTGGGAGCTGGTCTAGTCTATTGAGTGTCTAGACAAGTTACAGTTTTCATTTAACTCAGTGTTTAAACCAATGGAGATTTCAAGATGAAAAACATTAGACCACCATGAAAAAACAGGATTAATTGTGTTATAACATAGATTAGTCTGGTTACACAGGATGACTAAAATGGCTCAAAAAGTAAAGAACATTTCTTCAGGATTTTTTTCACTGTAAAATGGAACAAGTGGGGGGAAAAGTATTCTGACCCTATAGTGTTATAAGTGTATTTACCAGACCAGTAGTAACTTTCCTGCTTATGGAGTCTGCGCTATTGGCACAAACATGTCAGATTTTTTTTTTTTTTTTTTTTGACAATTGATCCCAAGCTCTATAAATCTATCTATCTCCATGGAGACAGGCGGATGACATTGCAAGGCCAAGTCCCAGGTCAGATTGATGGAGAAGCAAGCGCACTCACAGTAAGAATGCATGTTTTTCAAGGCAACATAGATAAATTTAATGCCATTCTGTGGAAAAATGCTGATAAAGCAATAGCATTGTCTTGTAAATAAGTAGAAATTGTCCAAATATTGCAGTTTTGGGCTAACGTATCAAGTGTCCAATTAGCTCTGTGAAAGATAGTTGTTTCTAAAGGAAATTCTGCAATTCAAAATCCGGTAACTGGCATTGCATACTGCTATTGTGTCACCCGAATGTTTGTAGTGTTTTTAAGACAAGCTCAGTATAAGCCTTCTTATGGACTGGTGTATTTTTAATCCTTCGAATTACTGTCCTCAGATAAACTGTCCCGAGTCTGTGAGAGCGACATTCGTGTCATTTCTCCTCCTTTGCTCTTCCTCCTCTCCTCCTCTTCTTCCTTGCTCAGAACCATTTATCAGATCTCTCCTTTAGGCCAAGCGCTCTGTCCGCTCTGTTTTTGTTACATACCAGACTACAGACACTTCACTCTCTCAAGGACAGCGCTGCAGACACGGCTGAGAAAAGCGTGTTATAATATATCCAGTTTTATACACTGCCTTGGGGTTAGGATACATACAATGAAAAGTTCTGTTTTTATTGGAGATAAAAACAGAATTGCCAGCAGAGATGGTTTGGACATGTTCAGTACACATTTTGTATGCTGGGATGCTAGTGGATATGCTGGATTGCTATGCTTGAGAGGGAAGTAGAGCATTGTCCTGGTATGGTCCTGATTTGAGCCCAGTTTAGTTGTGATGTAGACTTGTTTTGTCCTGTTTGGGTCCTGTTACAGAGGTAGTTTAGTCTAACTTTAGAGTTTTGGGTTTAGCCCCAGTTTAGACCCATGTTTTATAAGGTGTTTGTGCATGTGTTACTGCCTCTCGCTGTGATTGATTAAGCCCTTCTGTCGACCTATTAGGACTAAGCCTGTCATTTTAATTACTACGATTTATTGTTCAATTAATGTCGGATAAATAATCTTATTAGGGATGACTGAATGAATTATGTGTATTTTTTATTTGCCCAAAATAGGAACTTTCCTTTTGTACGATAAGATTCGAAAAAATAACTAGTTTTGTTGCTCCATTTATTTATTGCAGCTCATGTTTTTCCCAACAATAGTTTCCATAGCAACACTTATAAATTTGTTCACAAGAGATCTAGAGATTGAGGTGGCACATATCTGTGTTTCAAGTGGATTCAGCAACAAAAGGACAGAATCAATAAATTACAACCTTTCCAAATGTTGGAAAAAATTGTCGCAGGAATGATTATAATTAGAGATTTTATCATTATAACACCACATCATTACTTTGGATGTGAACCCTATGGAAGCAGCCACCGGTGACCAGTGCGGTATGGTTGTTTTTCTATCATGGTTCAAAATCAGAGTTAGAAGAAAATAAGTGAGCTTGACTAACTTTTCAAACAGAGCTATGTTCCTTTATCATGGTTCATAATCAAAGTGAAATGGGATTAAGTAGGCAACACTAACTAATCAAATTGAGCTGTTTTCCTCTATCATGGTTTATAATCAAAGTCATGGGACTAAGTAGGTGGGACAAACAATGAAAACGTAGCCATGTTATTCTATCATGGTTCACAGTGAGAACGAAAATGGACTAAGTAGGTTGGACTGACTAATCAGACTGAGCTGTGTTCCTCTATCATAGTTCACAGTCAAAGTGAGATGAGACTAAGTAGGTGGAGCAAACAATTAAAACTACCATGTTCTTCTACCATGATTCATAATGAAAATGAGCTGGCACTAACTAGGCGGGACAAGCTTTTCAAATGTAGCTATGTTCCTCTATCATGGTTCATAATAAAGGTGAGATTGGAGTAAGTAATAAGGACTAACTAATCAAATAGAGCCACGTTCTTCTATCTTGGTTCTTTATCAAAGTGAGGCTAGGTGGGACTAACTATTTCAAGTTAGGTATGTTTCTCTATCATGGTTCAGAATGACAGTGAGATGGGACTAAATCGGGGGCTCTGACTATTGAAACTTTGCTATGTTTCTCTGTCGTGGTTCAATTTCATTCATAGTTTGAGACAGACATACAAAGTACACAATCACTATTTTCAACATCTAAAGTTGTTTTTTTTTAGCCTTGGCTTTGGTATAAAAACAGATGAAAGATGTAACAGAACAGTAAAAAATGAGTCACTTTGCTTACATAACACTCTGCAGGCTGTGAAGATTCATTAACGCTTTACTTTCCAGGATGTAATCACACAAAATGGCCTTTAATAATAATCATTTTTAATACCATATACATTTGCAGGTGGCCTTCCACATCCAGCCATACAAGGGGCGGACGGAGCAGAGCATGCATGACAACATCCGATATATCATTGACAAGTAAGTCTGGGCGATTTCTCTGGGACTATGGTTTCTTGCTTCTCATCTCTGACGCAGTAACCTGATGAAGAGCCCTGGTGGTTATATATAGATGCCTCCACTGTGGATGTGGCTAAGAAGGGCAGCAGGAAGGCTTGGTAAGTCTAGTTTCATAATGCACAAACATGCGGTACAGAAACAAACTACAAAATAGTTCAAATTGGCTTCACTTAAAATGTTATGTGAAATAACTCAAATATTTATAGGGCACTTGAGAGCAACGTTATGCTTAATACATAATGTATTATATTATGATTTCCTGCAAGCACGTCTCTCTAAATCCACTGAGATGTCAAGCTTACAACTATTTGCGCAAATTATGAGCACATCAGCGTGCCTTATTTTTAACCAGAATGAACAAGAAGTTCTAAGAAAATCATGTTCTTTTATATGTAAGTTATAATGGAGCTCAAAAGTGACTGCCCACTTTGAGGTGTCTGAGATAAGTTTCCCTTTTATTTTCCCCCATGTCTTTTTTTTTTGTGATAACTAACAAGTTATTCACACATTTCGCCAAACCAAATGTTTTAAGATGGAAAACAATGGCGTCCATCCATACTGGCCTGTCAAACGCCACACTGCCTTTATATGAATTAAATATGCCGTGTGAGTGACTGGTGGAGGTCAGAGAGGTCAACTTCATAGAGTCTCCTTTAGGATTAATAAAGTGCTGTCTATAAACTTTTCTCCCTAGATATGGAAAACACGGCGCCTTCTACCGACTCCGTTCCAGCACAGGAAGGGTCCTTCCTCTGTTCTATGTCTATGACTCGTACCTCACCCCATCTGACTCGTGGGCGGAGCTTCTGACACCCAAGGGCTCCCACACCGTTCGAGGCACGCCCTACGACGCGGTCTTTGTCGCCCTGATTGTCGAAGAACGCCACAAAAATGACATCTTGGCTAGCGGCTTCGACGGCATGTACACCTACTTTGCTTCAAATGGATTTTCCTTCGGATCCTCCCACCAGAACTGGAAAGCCATCAAGACGTTTTGCGATACTAATAACCTGCTGTTCATTCCGAGTGTTGGGCCTGGGTACGTTGACACAGCGGTCCGGCCTTGGAATAACCACAACACGAGGAACAGGGTGAATGGGCGATATTATGAGACGTCCTTGCAAGCGGCGTTGTCAGTGAGGCCTGAAATTGTGACGATAACTTCCTTCAACCAATGGCATGAAGGGACGCAGATTGAGAAGGCGGTGCCCAAAAAGACAGCCACGCGCCTCTATTTGGATTACCTACCCAACCAGCCAGAGCACTATCTAGAGCTGACGCGCCAATGGGCTGAGAACTTCAACAAAGAGAAGGACAAGTGGTTACTGTGAATATTTCACAGACATGAATAAAACAGTACCACTTTATAATAACTAGGGATGCACCAGTATGATACAGGTAAAGGGTATGGGCACTAATATTGGTTGATAACGGGTATTGGCAGAAACTTAAAGCCAAAGTACTGACATCAACATCAGAACAGAAAAACCTGGATCAGTGCATCCCTCATAATGTCTTTAATTAGTCTTATAAAAGCATGAACAAAGACTTAAAGCTGGGGTACTTGATTTCTACTGTCTTAAAGGCACATACCTGACTTAAAAACCTGAAAAGCAGAACTGCTTGCAATGATTCCTCACTTACCTTATGCATTCTGAACATCCTCATTAGTCACAGTCATGAGTTTATAAGTGCTTTTCACAACTCTCAAAGACGAGTGCAGAGTTTTGATGATAAAGCTAACAACAATTAGCATGCTAATGGACACCCAAGGATCTGTTATAAAATCAGAATAGGGACTTGCTAGCTTACATCTGTCACCAGTTTGGACTTGTGGTCAGTCCATTGGCACTGCAGCGAAAAAAAAATCTTCTCCAGCCCTGAAAGCATTTTTCCCATAGAGCACAATGTAAAAACAAACTGCTGGTGTTTTGGCACCTACAGCTTTCAAAGGTTGGATTTTGTAGCGATTTTTTCTTATTCAGACCATAAACTTTTTTCACTGCTCAAAATCCTTCAGTTGTCTTAAAAACAGTCATCTTTAGCCTCGCCCACTCTGCGCCGCTCAGGCGCCGCTCACTCTGATTGGACAGAGCAGTCACATGGTATGTGAAGTCGCGGTGCTTTTAGAATATACTCTGTGGAACACACAAAACTTTAGTTTAATTTTGTTTGTAGGAAAGCACAAATTTTTTGTTGTTTAGAAAAAAAAAGAAACAAAAAACAAAAACATTATGGATCATTTTTCATAATGATTATCATTCAAGCTTAGGTAACTACATAAGGGGTTATGGTTTGGAGTTAGTGTATTAATTAACTAGTGTGAATTGAGTCTTTTTTCATTCATTATTCGTCTAATTAAAGAGTAGTTGTTATAAAGTGTTACCAAATCTCCTGTATTATATTACTTTATTATGACCTTTTTGAAGCTTTTGTCATGTTGCAATGTTGTTTCCCCATTTTAAAAAAAACATGCCCAGAGCTGTGTTTTGTATTATTCATGAATATGGGGTAATTCTGCTAATTTAGTCTTTTTTTCTGCACTGGAGGTATGCAAAAGTCAAACTTCTCTGGACTTATCATTTTCGTGTTTTAATTGCCACTGCAAACAGTCACTGTACCGGTTACAGTTTGTAGCTTAATTTAAACTGACTCACTACTCACACTAGAAGAGGGCAAATCTTTTATATGCCCAAATAATTTTCACAATTTAAGTTATGTAAAATTAAATTACAAAGTGTTATTTTTTTTCCATAATAAAGGGCATTTAAAAGAACTTCCTCAACATGCTCACTGTTTTGTGCACTTAACATGTTTGTACAGAATGCCATATCAGACAGTGAAAACAAATGAACATATGCGTTTTAAAAGAACTATGTCTGGAGAATATCATCCCACAATCCAAATATCAATGTCATTATGTTTATTGCTCATATAAACTGTTTTTCTAGTTTTTGCACAAGCTGAATTGACTTAAAATGGAGCACTTGGCAAACCACAAAATGATAGTGTTTGTATTTTATTGTGTGACTCACATTGTTGCTATACCACAACAGATGCCACTACCAGTATTTGAAGACTTAGTAAAAATCCTATGAAAACAATCATGAACATCACACTCACATTGTTTTTAGTTTTGGAGACAGACATTGTTTCCTGGTAATAGATTTGTCCACATTATGAGTCCCTAAATGTACAGTTAATAATGTCTCTTTTTGCCTATTTTCTATTCCTTTCCTGTATCTTTTTGAAAATAAAATTAAAAGGCAAGTTTACATTAAACACTCCTGTGTAAATAGCTATACTTTTATTCTTGCAGGTTTGTACATTTAAGATAATATGTACTATAATGCAAATTATCATTTAATGAGAGGACATAAGATTTGTCTATAATGTCCTCTTGATATAAGTGCGCCCTCTCATGGAGCGTTGGGTCATTGCTCCAAACTATGCACAAAGTGAAGTCTGAGAATCATGGCAAAAACAAACCCTCATTTTGATAAGGTTAAGGTACACTTTATTATCCCTGTAGGAAAATTTGTCCTCAGCATTTGACCCATCCTTCAGTGGCTCAGGAGCAGTGAGCACCACAGTGCGGTGCACAGGGACAATGAATGCATTAAAATAACTGGGAAGGGACCCATCTTCATGATGTTGTTGCCAGGCTTGGTCAGGACTACTTTAGCTGGAGAATTTGACCATGGTGCATGTTTTAGGTTGTTGGGGAAAATCGGAGTGCCCAAAGGAAACCTGCCCAGAACGTGCAAACTCCACATAGAAAGGCACGGGTGACCCAGGAATGAAACCTGGAACCTTCTATGATTGGTCTCGATATTATTTTTCCATATTAAAGCCACAGTATGTAACCTTTTACCCAACAAATAGACAAAAATAAAAGCAAGATTTATGCTTTTTCCATTATGGATGTTTATTGCACTGACAAATACAGGAAAACGTGCATCCTTATTGTGAGCGGGCTTGAATCTTCACAAACCTGACTCTAATTTAGTCTGGAGGAGGACCTCTTCCTACATGTTTCCATGGAAATGTTTCTTTGGCTATAATATTCCATAGTAGGGCGTAAATCTTACAATGTTCCAAAGTATGGCTTTCACCATTTTCATGGAATCATGCACATGACATACTATCTTGTGAAAGTTACATACTGTGGCTCTAATTTTCTTATTTAAAACAATTATGGCTTGTGAACATAGATGAGATAGATGACCTTTTAAAATAAACCTCCTCTTGAACAATAAAGAACATGTTTTCCTCTTTATTTCTCCAAAGCCCAAACTCTGCTTAACCATATTAATGCGGCTCAATCAGTTGTAGACCTGCATGGATTTAAAGGCTAAGCAAAAAAATAACATTTATTACAATAGTAGTACAGGCCCAGTTCTAGTTCTCAATTATTGATGCCAATTTTCAAGTGAACCAACCCCTTTGTCCTTTAAGCTTTATTAGACTGAATGACGGGCAGCTTGAAGTGAGGGACAATAGTGCAGTGGAGTTTATAGATTTAATCTCACACAAAGTATTCATTAGAAACAAACAGTGACAGTACTGTATTTATTAAGGATCAATGTTACCGTATTACAAAATGATGAGGGAATGAAGGGTAGCCATAAAACACCATTACTATATTACTTACATATAAAAAGCAAAAGACGTGATAAAATGAAGTCATAAAATGATCTAGAGCAAGCCCTGCCTCTTCAGATCCTCGTACGTCTTCTTGTTCACCACATTTCCAATAGAATCTTCATACTCCTCCTGTTGTAGTAATAATAATAATAACAACAATATTTAATACAAATATGTATACAATATTAAAGAAAATAGTTACAATTGTGATATATAGAAATGAATAATAACCAACCTCTGTGTCTGGCTGCCATCTTTCCAAAGCCTTCTGGGACTTGAGCTTTGCCCACACTGGTCATGAAAATCAATCAATATTTTAATTTCCAGACTGACACAATACGAAACTAAATGTATTGTTGGGAAGAGAATAAAGTACTTACAAGAAACTGCGTCTTCAATCTGTGTGACATTGGCAAAGTGGGCTGTGTTGGGGATTCCCAGACAGCGCATCCCGTGAGCGTGCCTCCATTCCTGAAAAACAAGTGATAAAATGTAATTAGTTTAGACATAAGATTCTAAAACTGCCACTACATCCAATATGCATCAATCGAAATTTCTAAGAAAAAACCCCAACTAAGATTGGCATATTTTTCCATCCAACTGATAACATAATTGCTGTTGTGTTTAATGGTAAGTGTAATACATTTCAGTTAAATTGTTACTTTTTCAAACTATACAAAGTAAACATTGTTTATATTGGTGGGATGTAGTTTTTCAGAGCATTACATATCATAATAAATTTAAAGCCACAGTATGCCACTTTCTGTAGGAGGCATGTCACCTGCATGATTACATGGAAATCGAGAGTTAAACCCATACTTCAGAACATTCTCCAAGGAGATACACCAGTTCTGCCTATACTGTGGAATATTATAGCAAAAGAAACAACATTTCCAAGAAAACAAGCAGAAGCAGGCCCTCCTCCAGGTCTAACAAGAGTCAAGTTTGTGGAGATATAAGCAATTCAACAAATGCAACCCCCCAAAAAACCCAACATGCTTTTATTTTTGTCTATTCATTGACTAAATTACCTCCTGGGGTTTTAAGGAGCTTATGGTAAATGAACTACACTCACTGCAAAGTGTCTCTGGAAAGCCTTGGGTCCTCTGTATGTGTAGTTCCCACAGATCTCACAGTTGTAGTTGATGTTGAGCCCATGGAGTTTGTAAAGCCAGTATGGAATGGGCTGAGGGAAACAGGAAAGAACAATCAAAGGAGTGCATACAAATTAACAGATGGAGACAAGGATGGAAATCTATGAATAAAACATTATTTATAAAGACAACACTAAATCCACACATGACAGATTTTTTATTTTTATTTTCAGTTTTATTATCTTGTGGTTGTGGCTTATTACTAATTCAACCACTGAAAAGTCTGTAGGCCTAATTTTTCACATGCTGCTGTAGATTTATATTTGAAAGCATTACATTTTTTTACTTCTTGGTTTATGTTAATGTTTATGTCAGTTGAAATTTGGCCCATGACCCAAAATAAGCTCATCCCTGATCTACACAATATGCCACATAATCTGAACACTGTCATTCAGAAATATTGCATTTAGAGACTGTAGTACAGACTAACCTTTCCGTCCCAGCCCAGTGGCAGGTTCTTGGGGTTGTAGATGATCTCGTTGTCTTCGTCCTCACTTTCGCTCTCGCTGATCTGTTCCTCCTCCTCCTCCTCTCTCTCCTCCCCTGTGCGCGCCTGCTTTCTCTGGACGTTCTCATGGGTCAACTGCCTCTGCTCCTGTTGAAGAAAGTCCAATATCTCAGTCCAAATTCCAAATAATGTAGTCCGCTTGATATGTACAGTTAATAACTTACTCCAAGAATCTCCACATATTCATAAACTTGAGACTCAAGGAAGCCGATCTCCTTGTTACGCTCTGTGTCTCTGTAAAAGTCATACATGTTAGTAATAGCATTATTTAATACAATTAAAAGTACAGGTTCACAGTACTTACTTTTTCGGGCCTTTGGCTTTGGGGTTCTTAGCAAACAGAGAAGGGTCCAGCGATTCCAGGGACTTGCCTTTGGTGCTGAACAATCTCTGAGCGCGTTCTTCAAGAGTTCTGTTAAAACAAAGATTTTTATATTACTCTTTATATCAATAAAGAGGCCAATTTAGTTCCATTTAATTGCATATATCATTGGGTTTTCATTTACTTATTAAATTCAACAGGACCCCCCTTCAGCCTCCAAGTTTTGGTGGGGTCCATATTGTTTACCACGCTAAATATCTTCAATATATCAACTATAGTAATCTGACTTGCGACTTCCTAGCTTGTCAAGCCCATCAAAGCACTACACTGTAGTCTTCATTCATTAACTCCTATTTCTGCTGCGGTAAAGCGATAACAGCCTTGGGATAGAGTGCCTCTCTGCACCATTCATACATAGGTTTATGCAAGATGTGAGAAGTGCCTTGCTCAATGACACAGCAACATGCGCTAGTCTGAGGTGGGCATAGGGCTGCAACATAATCGTTATCTGGACTATTACAAAGACAGTGGTATTATTAAATTAAAATGTCAAAAAAATATAATACACTGTAAATATTCTTGACTTAAAAGCCTTCAGTCACCATATTTCAACATTTACGTGGTTGATCAATGGTAAAGCTCTTTGAGTCCCTTGAGATGGAAAAGCACTATATAAAATGTGACCATTTAACATAATGCATTTAAAAAGTCTCAATTTACAACAACAATAATGGTTGGATTTGTCGACTAATAAAAAAAAAACAAAGCAAAAACAACTAGTTGACTACTAAAATAACCATTAGTTGCAGCTCTTTTCCCTAACAACTATAACATTTAACTTGTCTTTGTGCTTACTTACTTTGCCTTAAACATATGTTTTACACATGTTTGGAGCAGCAATAATTGTGATAACCCTGCTTAACCACTAAAACAAGTGTTGTGGGGACCTCTGTACTCTACACCTCATGCTTTTAGTTCCTACTTAAAAAAAAAAACTTTGATGGTCCTCTCCATGGTGATGGTGATAATACACAAGTTATAATGCTGTGTATGATCATCTTACCCTCCACATTTTAAACCCAAAGCCATGAGAGCAGACTTCAACCTGTCCAGACCCAAGGAAGCCAGTTCCTGTAAAACAAAACACATTTAGCCAAAAAACAAAAAACAACACCGTAACATATTAGAAATTTAGTGAATAATTGTAAATGTTTTAGTGTTTACCTCCCAGGATGAAAAAGCTGAAAGGTCCAGATGAGCTCCGGCATGAGTCAAAGCGCTGCTAGCCTCTTTCTAAAATGAAAATTGTTTTACATTTTATAACAGGTTAACAGGTTGTGTCATAAAAAACATAGGTCAAGTCAGTTATAGGCCAGCCATGTTAAGGAGAAAAGATACCCACAGGCCAGCCAGGGAAGGTGCCATTGTCCCATTTCTTCTCAAACTCTATCAGCACTTTGTTGAACAGGTCGTTCTGGTCCAGTAAAGGTTTTACTCTGTCTGTATACTCCTGCAGATACTCCAGCAGCATCTCCAGATACCTACAACAGCATAAGAGGCTTTATACAGTCCACTATTTTAAAGAGGGGATATTACACTTGCTTGGGGTATTAACTGTTATGCATAACACAGGTATTTAGATCACTATGCTATCTTTTATTGTTTTGAAAATGCTATATTCACGAAAAACTACCTATTAACATGTTTTATAAGTTTCACTTTTGTTTTGGACACTCTGAATCTCCCCTCCTTTTGCTCCCCATGCTAAGTCACTACCCCTTCAATGCACCATCATAATCCCATCAGTTTGGCTAATGAAACTACTACACATCACATCAAGTTTGGAAAATTGCCATGCGGGAACATGAGTGATGCAGGCTTGTGGGCTGAGCACTGCTAACCATAAAGAAGGTTCGAATAATCCTCCAAAAATATATTTTGCATAATACACCATCTTTAATACCTTACAGAAGCTCTACTTTTTATTAAACACTTATACATATATATACAATATAAAATAACACCTAAATCAACCAGGACATGTGCTCATCGCAAGCTTAAGGTTTAAGGTTTAAAGGAAGCATCAAATGGAGGAGACAGGTAAATGTATTATTAGGGCAGTTAGGCATTACCTTTGCCAGGTTAGATATGTTTCTCAAGGGCTAAAAGAAAATCTCATGAATCAGTTATTTAGTTTAGTTATTCACTTTACTTTTGGCATGATAGCAAAAATTACACCACCTTGACAGGTACTCTGGTCAACTTTTAGAAGTGCAATCAATTATTTTGCCATCAGTATCATTTACTTTTTACTACTATTCCATTTACTCTCTGTTGGAAATAACTGTTTATATTTTGCATTATAGTCTGCGTTTGAGAAATCCAAATTTCAGCTTGTTGTTGAAAGGCACCAACAAGACATTTTTTTTCTACATAAGGCATTTTAAACTGTTCTTTACATAGGACCATTGGTGAAAAATATTTCCAAAAATCCGCTCCCTGTATGTCAAGTTTGCATTTAAAAGAATTATCTTGTCCATTATAGTCACAAATGAGTGCCATGGTTTGCCTAGTATAACAGATTCTACCTTTTGTATTCAGCGTTCTTCCTGTCTTTGGGGATGTCAAAGAGCTGATCGAATGAGGATAAGTAGGTGATATAGTCCAGTTTCTGAGGAGGAAAAGCAGACAGAGGTAAGTGGGCTGGAGCTCAGAGCGGCACAAGCAGTGAATTATTCATGTGTCCAAAGCTGTGCACCTCGGCGCCCTTCAGGTTGATGTATTTCAGGTAGCAGTCGTGCAGGTCCAGGTAGCGCCCATATCCCTCCTCATCTGTGAACTCCACCAGGTCTGTGAAAATGACATCTTGAAATCATTTGTAGCCATAATCTCTAGTGTTGTTTTTAGGAGAAGCATTACGCTGTATAAAAGGTTTATTTTTACATCATTGTTGAAAAAAATGTTTTTAGATGTTGAGGTTGTGATGAAGCAAAAGTATATTAGCCTTAAAAAGGAATAATATTTTGGTCAAACATTATAATAACGATATTTAAACCAACCTTCAGCCCATTTTGTTTAAGGCAGACCTATTCTGCAAAATCGACTTTTCAGAGTTTTTAACCACATTATATTTTTTTCCCCGTCTCATTTACCCACTTGAAGTTGTATTTAGAGTTACTGATGTATGTTTGACTAATCTATAACTCCTATATGCACAATGTTAATGCTCCCACTGCTATGTACTTCGTTCTTGAATTTTATTTTCTATGATATACATAGGATTCAGCAGCGTCACATAGTCATTTTTGTACAATTGAAAAAAATGTGCTACTCGCCAGCTACTCGCCAGCGATCCACTGGAGCTGCCGACAGTGACGTGGCTCTTTGTTGTGATTATGTTTAGGGCAATGTCTGCTCCCATTGAGCACTACAGTTTTCTAACACGAAAGTCAGCCAACTTGTTTTTTCATTAATCCGTTTTAGATCAATATTGCGATTTAAAATGTCTAAATTATAACATAGTGATCCACGGATGTCATCAATTATAACTATATATGTCCCAATAATATGTATTCTTTAAGAATTGCCCTAAATACATTTTATCAGTCAGTACCATTATATCCAATATTTTGCTGTTGTGGCTGATCATCATTGACACTGATTACAATTTTACATTGCAATTAACAAAGTATGAATGATTACCGTATTGTCACGATTATAAAGCGCGGGTAAAAGTTGCGAACATCGTGGGAGCAATGGATGATAGACGGCGAACACAGTTTTGCAAAGACTGGGAGGCAGCGCCGGGTGGGTTACGAGTTAGCTTGGGCTAACGGTGTGCCTTTTGTATGTGTTAAATGCAGAAAAAGCACCCGTAACTGAAACTGCGCTTTATAATCCGGTGCGCCCTATGGTCGTGAAAATACGGTAACTTTATTTCAACTGTATAACCAATATCACTACTGCACCAAAGCTTTCTTTTAGCCTTTTCTCAAGGGCTAAAAGAAAATCTCATGAATCACTTATTTAGTTTAGTTATTCATACTGTATGTTGCCGATGTCCAATTTTGTTTCTTAATTCAGTCCTAAATCACAAAGAGGTCTTGGTATAAACAAATCTGCATTTTAAATTTTCAATATTTTTATTATTGCGGCAATAATAATTCATAAATATTTTACGAAAACCAATAAAACCTTTGTGAAGCTATTATCTGCTGTCATCACATTTAGGTAAACATGTTTGGTACAGTCTCTGATTTAAAGCAATTGTCATTCATAGCAATATAGTTGAACCTACTCTGAGCCTCTTCGCTGGGGTTCTCCTGGGCTTTAAATAGCTCTTCAAACTCAGCTGACATCGGAATGGAAATCTAGAGAAAGAAAATATTGAAATGAATTAATATTCTTCTAAGAGTTGACATGTCGTACAGAACTAGGGAGCAGTACCTCATTTGGATGCTTTCTGTGGAACTCCTTTATGTGTTTGAGCCGGTTGTAAAACTCTGCAAACTCATTGGGTCCGGAGATGGCAGCCAGTTCATCCCTCCTCATCCTGAGCAAATACAAGGTTTGATAGCAGTTATACGTATGCTTTCATACCATGCCATCTCTACTTACTGGTCAAGTCAGCTCATCAATGATATAAAACACTTACCCATCTTTGTCTTCATAGGAGTCTCTGAGATTTGCACAGACTTCCATGTACCGCTACAAAAACAAAAACAAAAAAAATCTTTAAATTTTCATTCAAAGTCATTCAAGAGTGTAAAGAGTGTTGACTATAATTCTGATGCGTTTTGTTAAACACTACCATTTGATAACTTTGATGTCTATAATAGACTGAAGTTATGAACAATACTCAATGCAAGATAAAAACTACAATATACGAGGTATCCATAAATACTAGTTTGCACATTTATTATAAATGTTAACAATTACTTAGACACATTAGCTAGATGAGCGAACAACCACCTGAAACTGGTTTTGATTTTGATGCTAAAAGCTGTTAGCATGCCGGTGTTAGCATTTTAAGTAAATACAACTTACATCCAACATTGCTCTTGTTCGATGATCAGAATTAATTTGGTCCCGAAGCTGCCGGAGAAATCAGACAAAATATAGACTTTAACCAATGAATTTTTGTAATTTACATTAAACCAAAGCTACTGCTACCTAACGGTGAACTTCTTACCGTAGACTTTTTGTGCAACATTTCTTTCGTTTTTGCATCCATAAGTCGCTCTTTCTCTTCATGATAGCGGCGTTGTTGCTCTAAAATGCTTTCCATCCCTGTTTGTTTATGTAAACGTCAGCTAAATACAATTTAAACCTGATAAAGTACTGAAGCGATCAATGTAAAACTACCGTTTCGGCTACGTTTGTTTTCAATGGCGCATGTTTGCAAAGCGAGTGCAGCACCGTTTGACGACGTAGCGGAAACTGAGACAGGGGAAAATGGTTCCGCCTTGGAGACTGGCGGTTAGTGGTCAGTCCAGGTGATGCCCAAAGCTTTTTTTTAATTATTGAAAACTTTAGGAAATCTTTTTATTCAGTAGACATATTTTCTATGCATATAATTAAACACACATTAAAATTGTATGGGCAATTTTGGGAAGAACGTAAAAAACAAACTCCAGACATTTCCAAAAAGAAATTATGCAAATAAACAATAATTTAACACCAAGTCATAATTTGGATTCTACAAAATAGCTTTTCAGTACTTCCTTTGTAGTCTGTAATCATCAAAGACATAACACAAAACAGGGTTAGTGCGCCCTCATGTGGGGTTCTTTTAATACGTCCATGGTGAGTGGGGACACGCATGGAGGCGGTCTGGACGGTCTGGACAGTCAAGTTAGATTAAACAGAGAGATAGTATCGGAAGTAAGTCCATGATCTCAATAAAATCTAAAATAGGATTTAAACAAAGAAGTTCACGAGAGAGAGACAGAGAGAGAGAGAGAGACAGACAGACAGACAGACAGAGAGAGAGAGAGAGACAGCGAGAGAGAGAGAGACAGCGAGAGAGAGAGAAAGAGAGAGAGACAGCGAGAGAGAGAGAGACAGAGAGAGAGAGAAAGAGAGAGACAGAGAGAGAGAGAGAGGAGAGACAGCGAGAGAGAGCGAGACAGCGAGAGAGAGAGACAGAGAGAGAAAGAGAGAGAGACAGAGAGAGAGAAAGAGAGAGAGAGACAGCGAGAGAGAGAGACAGCGAGAGAGAGAGAGAGAGAGAGAGAGAAAGAGAGAGAGAGACAGAGAGAGAGAGAGAGAGACAGAGAGAGAAAGAAAGAGAGACAGAGAGAGAGAGAGAAAAAGAGAGAGGAGAGACAGAGAGAGAGAGACAGAGAGAGAGAGACAAACAGAGAGAGAGACAGAGAGAGAGAGACAGACGGAGAGAGACAGCGAGAGAGAGAGAGACAGCGAGAGAGACGGCGAAAGAGAGAGACAGAGAAAGAGAGAGAGACAGCGAGAGAGAGAGACAGCGAGAGAGAGAGAGACAGAGAGAGAGACAGAGAGAGAGAGACAGCGAGAGAGAGAGAGAGAGAGAGAGAGACAGCAAAAGAGAAAGAGAGAGGAGAGACAGCGAAAGAGAGAGACAGAGAGAGAAAGAGAGACAGCGAGAGAGAGAGAGACAACGAGAGAGAGAGAGGAGAGACACCGAGAGAGAGAGACAGCGAGGGAGAGAGAGAGACAGAGACAGTGAGAGAGAAAGAGAGAGAGAGGAGGAGAGCGAAGAGAGAGGAGAAAGAAGAGAGAGAGAGAGAGAAAGAGAGGGAGGAGAGAGAAAAAGAGAGAGAGGGGAGAGAAGAGAGAGAGAAAGGAGAAAGAGAGAGAGAGAGAGAGGGGGGAGAGGAGAGAAGAGAAGAGTTAGAAAGAGAGGAGAGAGAGAGAGTGAGAAAGAGAGAGAGAGAGAGAAAGAGAGGGAGGAGAGAGAAAAAGAGAGATGGGGAGAGGAAAAGAGAAAGACAAAGAGAGAGAAAGAGAGAGGGGAGAAAAAAGAGAGAGAGGGGAGAAAGAAAGAGACAGAGGAGAGAAAGAGAGAAAGAGAGAGAAAAAGCGAGAGAGAGAGGAGAAGAGAAAAGACAAGAGATAAAAAGATAATCATAATCATAAGATTGGGGGAATGCCAAGCAATTGTAAATGTTTATTGTAATAATTGAATATAGAGATTATATAAATAACAATAAACAAATAATCATAAGATTGGCCCAATGCCAAGCAATTGTAAATGTTTATTGTAATAATTTAATATAGAGATTACGTTTAAGATAAGCAGACTTCCATAAAATGACAAATTTAATCCACAAATCATACAGGTGATAGAGTTCAGAACTGGAAACAGAAAAACAAAGTTGCCTTTTAACAGAATTCCCTTTGAATTTTAAGGGTATCCTATAGCAAAACTCTGCATCTTGTTCCCAAAATACAATTTGGCTTTTTATTTACATCCAGTGCTGCATCACACCACATCTGACTGCTGCGTATTTCAATGTCTCTGTTGTTATTCCACTACAGTACAGCCTGTAGTTGAACCTTTGAAGAAAAACGGTTTTAAAATGGTTCCAAAATGCAACGTTTCTTGTTCAACCTTGTTTTAATGTCTGGTAGATGTGAAAAGAACTACGTGCTATGGGCAGATGCACTAAAACTCATGTGGACATGAACTCCCAGGGGGTCATCTTTGGCACGTTGCTGGCTGGTCACATCGCGCTCTTATTGTGGCAGGACCGTCTTCACACCGGAAGTCTCGTGCGTAATTACAGCTATCAGGGCATTCGCGCTTGTTTGGCACATTCTCCAGCAGCAGCAGCAGCTCAGTCAGTCAGAGCAGCGGACACCCCGAGTACGGATTATTACGGACTACACTGTGGCCATTGTAAACAGCATTCTCCCGCCGCCGTGCGTCCAGCCTGCGTAGCAAAGGTGAGCCGTGCCGTGCGTAATCTCCAACTCTTTACCGGAGGAACCACGCACATTTATTATGATATCTTCTTCCGAGAGAGAGAGAGGGAGAGATAGGGGGGATAGGGAGGGGGCGGCGGTGCTATCGGAGCTTGTCGGGGAGGGGGGCAGATCAGAAGAAGGGGGTATCCTTTCTGTCTTTTGTGCGGCAGGATGAAAATTTGGCAGCGCCGCGTTCTTGCTCCACTAAGCCTCTAGATAAGGCACATTTCGGATGCTATTGGGTTTCGTGTTGTTCCAGCTCAGTGGAGGTGTCTTGCTGACTTCTTTAAAAAGCCAAAGAAGGAACTGAGTGCTCCTCACCACGGGCTGCTTAACATGAATGCATATTATTGATGTTTTGGACTCAACTTTTGCACATATTAGCGGCTAAAACTACAGCTAGCGTGCACACACCCCGCGGGGGATGTGGTGCCGAATAGCGCCATGGAAACTGTTAGCAGCCCCTTCTTTTTTTCGCGGTGTACACCCACTGCACCAAACGGCACTTAAGTCAAATATAATTACAACTTCTTAACAAGGTGCCAGTGTGTTCCCTAACAGCTTTTATTTGACTGAGGAGTTTTAAAAGCCACATTACTGCTATTACATACGTGTAACTAAGTCAATTTCAATAAGTGGATGCTAGCGTGGTTTCAATTTGACGCCTTTTTTTGTCGGCTGAACCAATTAGCATATCGTTTAATTAGCTTGAAGAACCATTAACCTGCTAACTTATTTTGGCATTTTGACGCGTTTTGTTTTAATGCTTTGAGTTGGGATGCGATAATAGGTTATTTTTAGTCGTTTTCAAGAGGTTTGTGTTAGTTAGGCTGATTTGTATTAATACGTTTATGTTAATTTTGCACAAAAACGTGGCTAACTAATTGTTGCTAGTTTGTTAGCTAGTAAGACGCTTGTAATTGGTATGTACTGTGCTTCTGGCAACTTTCTGTCTATAACATTGCAATTGACAACTACTTGCTTTACTTTGTAATTTCTTTCGGAAAGGCAAAACTTTATTGCTTGATATAGGCCCCTTTAAGGTAATTACATTTTATTAGCTTGCATTGTACTTAGCTTTACAGCAAGCAGTAACTGCAATTTGCCAACCTTGGTCTCATTCTATTGTAACAAACAGCTGGTGGTGTGCCTTTTAGTGTCACATCATTTAAAATCACGCTCCTGTGTTGCCATGACCCATATAATCCTCTATTACCCTCCATCACAGTTCCAACACTGAATGTCTAATTATGCCACATTTCTGCCCTATTTGTAAAATGTCAACCTCCCCTCATGTTGCCAAATCCACTGCCATCATCATGTTTGCTGTAACAATCTGTGCTTGCTTGTGCCCAATAGGCTATTCAAGTAAGTCTGGCTCGTGGAAGCCCTCTCATCAGCGGCATGCATTTTTCATAGCAGACCGGCAGAATGCAAATACACCCATTCACCTTGAGGTTAACACTCTCACCGCGACGCAGACTCGAATGGATTTAGTGAACACGACCTTGTATGCGACTTTCATTTCTACGACTCATGGCTTGTGACCGGTTGAGGTTCAGCTTGGATGATTCAGAGGAGGACAGCTCAACTTTTCATTATCTATGGCTATTCTCTTAAACCGCGGCTGGCTAAACCACCCCGACCGTTGTAGAGGTATTAGCTTGTCATGTTCAAGAGCCATTGACAATGACAGTGTTATTACACCATAGTGCCCTATTGTCAGTCAGACAATTCAGTCAATAGCCATGTCTCAATAAAAGTAAGTGAATTCCTGAAGTGTTTCCATACACGCTTTTGTGCATTGAAGCGGTCATAGCTGGAGACTTGTTCCATCACTCATCCACCCACTTGCCGTCAACCGAGATCCTTTACAGTCATCATAAAACCCAAAATATCTTAAAGAATAGACATTAAAGCCTAAAAAGTATAACTTTTTGGACAAAAAAATTGACAAAAATAGAGGCATGTTTTTTCATTCTAGATGCTTTTCTTACACTAAAAACTGTAGAATAACAAGCATCCTTACTGTGAGTGTGCTTGCATCTCCACAAACCTGTCTTTTACATGGCCTCTTCCTGCTTATTTGTATGAAAATGTTGTACTTTTGGCTATAATATTCTAAAATATGATATAAAATTATCCATATCCATTGAGAATGTTCCAAAGTATGGTTTTAACTTTTTATTTCAATGGAATCAAACCAACAAAGCAAGTTTGATGCTGCTTTAAATAGCTGATATATTATTCAATCGAAATGCATACTACTTGCTCC
Source organism: Periophthalmus modestus (assembly GCA_019594935.1). Lineage (NCBI taxonomy): Eukaryota > Metazoa > Chordata > Actinopteri > Gobiiformes > Gobiidae > Periophthalmus > Periophthalmus modestus. Next base: position 5,247,193 of record JAIEZT010001318.1, on the reverse strand, counting down.
CACTTATTCTAACAAAGTTCTTTGGACATGATGAAGCGTACATGTTTGATTAATATCTTACAGTTAGGGCAGAGGGTGATGGGCCGATCTTGGGTTTTTGACCAATCTCGATTTTCAATTCTTTTTTTTTTTTTTTTTCCCCATCTTATTAACAACATAAACAGGTGGACTTCACATTCAGAGATCAGGGTGTCAGGATAATTCTGTAGAAATCCACATTTAAAGTTTGGAATACATTTGTATAATATATTGAGCCTAAAAGCATGTGCGCTTTACCACTATTGGCTAAGTGTGTTACCGCTATCATCGCTAAATCGGGTCTTAAGTTTCACTCAGATGATAAGAAAATAGTTGTTTACTTTCTGTAACTTGGATTTTAATGATGAGAAGCAACAGAGGAGTGAAAGAGAGGAGAAAAGGTGAGGAGCTGCGGCTGGATCAGAGAGAGGGAGGGGGAGCTGGGGCAGACGGCACCGTACACTTGAAAGGCTGAGGAAGAGACTGAACGTGTAGTCAAATTGTGCAGATTTAAGTCAAAACTTGTGAAACGCGAGGACACATGAGGAGACATAAAGAGACGCACTTTAGCTGTCTCCTAAACAAGTGAGCGGTGACTCCTCTTCAGTACCATGCACTATTACTGCCACACTGGCTGTAGACCTGTCGATTAAAATGCACTTCTCTTGTCATCGAGATCAACCAAAGTTCTGATCACGATTTATCGATTTATCTTTTGATTTTTGTCACAGCCCTACTCACAGTTACTGAGAAGGTTGACACTAAGTACACAGACAAACCATTATCTTTATTACAAGCAAGGTTATGTACTTATTGATCTATTGCTTGTTAGTGACATTGATAACCTTTCTGCCCCACTGCACCCATAGATTGTATTACTGCTTTTTAAAAACTGTTAATTGCTTATGATAATTAAATAAAATGTTGCAGAAAAGATATATAACTCAGAAAAACATAAACATCTGATTTTAAGTGCTCTAAGTATCTATTTAAAGAATCATTCTGTACTATTTTAAAAACAAACACATCACAACATTTGCAATGGTTTCAGAATGATAACATTTATTTCCTCTGAGGCGGGAGATAACAGCAGAGTAGTTGTCTCTCAACAAGAAAACTCCAGTCTGAATCCCTAACCACAGAAATCACCTATACGTTTAAAATCCTATAAAGTCATACTCCGTTAGCCTGCCTCCTCTCTATTGAAGCAGATCATTTAGCAACACATTTAGTCCCTAATACAATTCTCATTTCCCTATTCAGCCAACTGTCAAATTGAGTTTGAGACTTGTGCTTCATCGAAATGGAAAACATTTAAATCACGCTTCATTATTTTCTATAGAACAGCTGTAAAATCTGTATCTTCAATCATTTCACCCCGATTTTAACCTGATTTGATTTAACCTGATTTCGTTTTCTGTTTCTCAAGCTGTACTCCGCATATACTTTCTATGCCATCTCCAGGGGGCTGCACCAGTGTAACTGATTCTTCATTTTACAGAACTAAAACATTGAATTAGTTTAGGACATAATATTCATTCATATGCCCAAATAAACTGCAGCGTGTCTTTATGGATTCATTACCAGAGTCTGCATATGCGTGCGTGATTGTGCATACCCTACAATGAGCAGCACTGCGCTTCTACGGGATAATTCGATGCAGCTGTTCTCATTTACATAAAGGCCACATTTCCGTTTTAAGGGACTCGGTGATTTGCCTGCCAGTGTTCTCTTTCACTCCAAAAGGCATATTATTTAAACATACCTACAGATTTTACTAGCTAAAGTTCTGGCTCTTAATGGTCCTATATTCCGCAAAATCGACTCTTGTGAGCTGTAAGCCATGTTAGAACTTTGTTACCTCATCAAAAACATACCTGGAGTTGTGTTTTGTTTCATTCACACATGTTTGAGTAACCCTTTATTATTACTCTGTCTACATCTCATACGCTCAAATGTGTCATGCAGTGATAGCTTTCAAGTTAACAGCTACGTTTTACCTTGAATTCAGTAGAGATTGGCTAAAATCATCTAAATGATTCTAGTGAAGGTGTACGGCGTATAGAGTGTTTTCTGTTTGAGAGAAGATTACAGCCTAAATCTGTGGCATCTGTTTGTTAAATATGTGTGAATGAAACATCATAATTCTGTTCAGTTTATGTTTTGTTTTTTGATGAGGAAACAACATTATAACATAGATCAGAAAATAACATAATATGGGCCCTTTAAATCACTTCTTTAGGTAAACATAAACTATAGCATAATGAGATGTTTCTATCAGTGGTTTTCAAACTATGGTACGCTAGTTTCTTATTGTGCTGCCTGCACTTTTGATTTACATCCCAAGCCGCCTGGTTCCATCCTGGTTTAGTCCTGGTTAAATGTTTTTTCCTGGTGTTAGATTAGGTCCTTGTTTAGTCTTGGTCTAGTCCTGGTTTTGTTTTAGTTCTGACCAAGCCTAGCTCAAGATCTGGTTGGTCCCCTGGTGCTACACTGTGGGGCCTAGGCCTAACAGATTGCCAGTGCAGCATTGAAGGATGGGTCAAATGCAATAAAAAAAATATCCTTATATGAGAAAATAAAATATACTGTACCTTAAAATTAAGCTTAGTCCTGATTTCTCGTTTTAGTCCTGGTTTCGTCTAGGTTTAAAACTGGTTTAAGCTAAGATTTGTCAGTTTTACTCTTTTCAACCATTATAATCCAAATTTATAGACAGATACACACTGATACACACTGAGATCACTGGTTCTTTTGACCTTTAGTGATTTTACTGCGAAATATATTCTCAAGTGGTATTTATTTTCAAGATTTAAGTTTAAGAATGGTTGCATTACATTGTCCCTATGTGCAATGTTCCTTACACATAGAGTTGCAGTGCAGTACAGTAGCCTTCTTGTTGTGAGGCCTCTGCCACACGGTGCAATTTTGGCTGTCACCAACAAACAATTGAACCTTTCATTAGGGACATACATGGGGTTGGTGTTGTTCTGTGACAGAATCGTAGATGTGTTGTGCCGTGTAACTGTGATCAAAATTAGTGTTAGACAATTTGATGTTGGGAGTTTGATTATTACTTAAAAAAATATTATTTCTTCACGATTACGGTCAACAAATATGCTTTCTTTTATCGTTTGATAAAGCGCATTGCAAGTGTAAGGCATAATTATTATTATCCTCAAATTTTAGTTTTTAAAAAATACAATCCAAATTTAATAAGGCTTCATGCCAAAATATGTAAAATTCCTCCGTGTATTTCCTCACTGTGTTCTTATATGCAGAACACACCTAACTGCTACAATAACTTGACCATGGCTCTAGGCTATTTCAGTGGTCATTTTACAGCGAGAGTTGACTGGATTGAGATTAATGATGTAACATTTGTTTTATCTGCTATAGTTTAGAGAACAACAGCTCCACTCATCCCAATAAAAAATAGTGTCCACTTAGTACAAATAAAACCACTCGTTGTTCCATTATAAAGACCACTTAAAGCTTTACTGCTAATGTCATTTTTGCCTCCGTGTCTCGAAATGGCAAACATTGTAGAATCATTTCACTCGTGTACATTTGCAGTCTAACAGCCTATAAGACAAGTATAGAAATGTTGAAGCTGAATAACTGTATAGCTGTCTAATTGAGGTAAGGAGCCGGGGGGTTCTGACCCTGTTCCTGCCTGTTTGCCCCGCGGGGGGTTCTGACCCTGTTCCTGTTCCTGCCCGTTTTCCCCGCCGGGGGGTTCTGACCCTGTTCCTGCCTGTTTGGCCCGCCAGGGGGATCTGACCCTTATCCTGCCTGTTTGCCCCGCCAGGGGGTTCTGACCCTGATCCTGCCTGCCCTACCCTGCTCACCTGCCTGTCTGCCTGTCCTGCTCACCTGCCTGCCTGTCCTGCTCGCCTCCTGCCCTGCTCACCTGTCCTGCTACCTTGCCTGTTTGCCCCGCCCGGGAGTTCTATCCCTAATCCTGCCTGTTTGCCCCGTCGGGGGGTTCTGACCCTGATCCTCCCTGCCCTGCCTTTCCCGTCCTGTTCGCCCACCCTGCCTGCCTTGATCCTGCCTGTTTGCCCCGCCGGGAGGGTTCTGACCCTGATCCTGCCTGTTTGCCCAGCCGGGGGGGTTCTGTTCCTGATTCTGCCTGTTTGACGCGCCGGGGGGTTCTGACCCTGCTCCTGACCCTGCTCGGAATCCCGTTCCGTTTTTTGTTTGCTCCCTCCCTGGTTTTGTCCGCACCTGTTCCCAGTTGCTAATCAGGGGGGGAGCCTTTATGTTCTGTCCTTGTTTTGTTTAGTTTGCTGGATTCATGAGTTTTGTCTTTAGTTTGTCACCTGAGTTTGTTCACGTTATTTTGTTCATCTGTTCATCTGAGGACATGCAGGCTCTGTATCTTCTGTTTTTTTGAATAAACCTGATCTGTTTTTTGAGACATGGAGTCGGGCTGGTCTCTTCTGCTGCACTTGGGTCCAGTACTACCTTTGTTACACATACCTGTTGCAGTTTTTTATTTTCATTTGCATTGTTAAACTATGCAGAGGTATCTTAATTTTTTTTCATTTTGTTTGTTTTTTCTGCACTGAAAAACATGTATCTTACTATGAATAGGCTTGCATCTCCTTGACCTTAAACGTGACTTTTATTTGACCTAGAGTAGGGCCGTGGACCTGCCTGATTTCATAGAAATGTTGATCCTTTCCTTATAATCCTACAGTATAACATAAAACTTGTCTATCTCCATGTTTCAAACTATGGTTTTAACTTTATATTTTAATTGAATCATGCAGCTAACGTGTTAATTCCAGAAAGTTACAATGCATTGGTGGTGCTAACCCTAACCTGATTTTGAACCATGAGTGAGGAACATGTTTTAGTTTCAACTGTTAGCCTGACTAATCCCATCTCCCACTCTGTTGAACCATGGCAGAGAAACAACTCTCGGGAATAGTCAGAGACAGTTGTTTCTACATGATTTCTATCCAGCTACGTGCCTGAACATGGTGTACCTGGCAATTCCTTCTATATGGTTCTGATCCAACAGAATGCCTTTTAATTGAATAATCCTTCTCCAATAGCTGCTTTTTCATAACAGTGCATTAGACAAGAAGGGCATTCACCTAAAATATCAACCCAGGAATCAAACTGCTTGAAACTTTAAAAATAATATGGAAGTATTACTATATGACATTACAGATTACCATACCATCTTCTTATTCTCTTTGCACCCCTAGAATCATTATGTCCAGTGAGGTGCAGCCCAGGCCGGACGACAGCCCCAACACCAGTGGGGGAAGCTCGGACGCAGAGCAGAGGGAGGTGCCCCCCCCAGAGCAGCCTGGCCAGGAGCAGAGGGACCAGGCTCCACCCAAGAAGAAGGAGGCCAAGATCTCTAGCAAGACGGCTGCTAAGCTCTCGACCAGCGCTAAGAGGTACAGTCTGTTCTGGACTCTGGCATTAAAGCTGTATTTGGTTGAGTAAACAGGATTTTCTTCCACTTGAATTGAATGAAACTAGTGTAATTGTTGAATAATGGCTGTCTTGTGCTGGGTCTTTTTACACAAAATCCAACATCATTGATTAATGAAATGATGCAAGACAAAAAAAAGTTTTGGCTCACCAGGCTACTGGGGCACATTTGTCTGTACAATATTATTAATGCTAATTAGAATAGCTGTCTGAGTGGTGTGCCTAGACAGAGTTGGCAAATAGTAAACTCTTTATTTTGTGCTAGGTTTAAAAAATGTTGCATTGACTCCATAGAAGAGTCAAGTTGTGCTTATATGAAAGTAGGAGTTGGTAGCGTTGTCACAATACTAAAGTTTCAAACTCAATTTTAAGGAATAGACTCAATACTGATTCCGATACCATGATGGTAATAAAAACCTCTTTCTAATTTTCAACATTAAATAATAGTATTTTAGTTTATTTTAAGATGCAGCCTTATATCTGTATAATCCCTCAATGGTCCAGGTAGGTTCCATAGTGGTCCATGAGTATAAGGCACATACTAGTCTATGTGTCTTATATTCGTTCTGATACAGCTCATCATCATTCTAAAGCTGTTCAAGAAATGTTCATTTCTGTCTTGTGAATGTGACTTTAGTATCGATACCTGCTCAACAGAGCATGTAGCTTCAATACTAGTTTTAGTATCAATTAGTGTCTGATTTTACTTTTGATAACCCGGGTAGCTGGTGATTTGTGTTGTGTTGAAAATCTGTTTCTTCGCAGTGGCACATCGCTCCAATAGCAAATCATTTTTAGTTTTAAGTTGTTACATTTTTTGCTACATTTATTTGATATTCACCTTGTTTTTGTCATGGCCTTAATTTGCCCAACATCAACATGAATTCCTTTGAAGCAACCACCTTGTACTGTACATATGCATTTTGAAGTCTCAACATCTTAGCAATCAGCCATTTTGACCCTCCTGCGGTGCAGCTTCCAGATCTGAGCTGATGCTGCAAATCGATGTGCGCTGAGGAGTGAAGACATCCTAAAGCCGCTGAGGAGGACGACTAAAGCAGAGCCAGGCGTGCTCACTGTGAGAGCACTGTGCTGTTTGTTTGGTTGTGCACTACACTGCCGCCCGAGCTCAAGGACTCATTCAGTTTGGGACAAAACACTCACCACACAGTATACCCAAGGAGAGAGCTGGGAGATTTGTCAAGACTGAAAAGAAGAGACACTGATACACTAAACACAAGTCCAAATATTGTAGGAAGCAGGGCTGAAAGAAATAAGATAATATGTAGTATCTGACAATTACAAATTAGAAGTCCCATTTCTTTCCCTGTATTTTAAAGCTGTAATTTCAGATTTTCAAACCACAAAATGAGAAAGTAGGTACATTTAATGTCCAGCTCTTGCAAAGTTTTTCCACACTGAATTTTCATTTTATGCTATTGAAAACATAATTCAATAATGAATTTCATTTCTTGACTTGGATGTCTCATTTTGTCACTGAAATATTTTGTGTTTTCTACCAAACAACCTTTGGGTGCAATTATGGGAATTTTCTGCATGATAATCGAGATTTGAGTCTTTTTATTTCCAAAAACAAAAGGGCATAGCTTAACAAATTTTATGTAGGTGGCTAAGTCAATCCACTTATACTAACAAAGGACAAAAGATCTTTCCTGGCAGTGGAAGCCTTGCCACACAATGGGTCTTTTATAAGGTCCTTTGTCTTGATATGTTTTATTAAATTGTTGCATTAAATTTGCAGTTTCAAATAACAAGGTCATTTCTTCAGGGACATTGGCAGAAGTCCAAACAAATTGATCAGCTGTGATGACATTTTTCAAGATTGGAAATGGGCCAGAGGATTTTCTTTCTTTCTTCATTCTTCAATTATTTTTTTCAAGATGACTTTTGGTGACACTAATTGATGAATATATGGATAGTAAACAACACTTTCCTAAAATTAAAAGAAGTCAAAAGTTTACATATCCATGGATGGATGTCTGTACTTACACTGGCGGGTGCGTAGAACATAACAGTGAATTACTTATAGAACACATCCCTTGTTCTGAGAAATTAAAAAAAGAGGTAGAGTGACGGAGAAGGGTAGATTTTCTGCTGCTGAGGTAGAACTAGGTGGAGGTTAGCTGTCAGTTGCACCAAGTTGCAGCGTAGATAGCAATGCGTAAGTCTATATTAATGCAATAATAGACAAATGAAATAATATACCTACAAATAAAATATCAGCACAGCCGTGCCAGTCTTTTGGCCCAGAGGAAGCACAGAGTCTATTATTCTAATGGTGCATATCACAAAAAAAATACAATAACCATATTGACATTTCTAGAAGGAAGAAGCAAAAATCTATTCTTCCAGGCTGACATTATGCTTTCATCCGGACTATCATTAAAGGACACATTAGGTTAAGCCAGGTTTTTAGAGCTTTTAACCATGTTGTAATTATTCTCCCTTGTTTTTTCTTTTACCCTCTTGAAGTTGTGTTTAGAGTGATTCATGCATGTTTGAGTAATCTTTATTCTTCTGCATTCAAGACTTAATTGCTTCGATCAACCCCCGTTTTCGCCGCCTCCAGTACACACCCACTGCTCTTTACTTACTTTGTTTTCCAGTTTTATTTTCTGCTGATCGCTAGCATGATCTGCTGTGGACTTATTTCTTTTATTAAATCATTTTAGATCAATATTGCGATTTAAAATGTACAAAATAAAACATAATGTTCCACGGGTGTCATAGATTATCACTATAGAGCAGAAAAAGGCATAATATTTCTTCTTCAAAACCCACTTAAAACACAAAGAAATATTTTCATCTTTACGTCCAAGTGGAGCATTCCAGTGACTCTTGTTTTATGTAACAGTGACTCCTGTCTTTAGCAGACACCAGCTCACATTCATTACAGTGAACAAGTCGCCTCTAATCAGTCTCGCCTTTGTGTCTGCTGCACTTCCACACCGTTGACCGACATCCACGGCTCCCATGTTTCAACACACAGCATGGTTAGTTCCCCTAATCTTGTAGTGTATATCCGTACAAATATGTCCTAAATTGTGATTCTTGTATTAGTTTGTTAGTTTTATATTTTAATTATTTTGTCTATTCTCCTGGACATGTTTGAAATGTGAACTTTGAACTAGAGCTGCAACGATTAATAAAATAACTATGACTGAACTACAAAAGAAAAACAAAAACAGTAGTCGTATTTTGATTGTAATCGTTATCTGGAATATACGGACTCTGAAACATATACAAAACAGTTTTTTTTAATAGCAAAGACAGTAGCATTAAATCAATTTCTGATTTTCATTGATAATACACTTAAAAAATGTTTTCTAATATTCTCTGTTTCAAAGCCTTCTGTCACGTATTTAAACCTATAATTGGTTGATAATGTATTTTTAAAAAATCAATGTACAATAGAAATAATCATTTGACTAGTCAACTACTAACATAATCGTTAGTTGCTACTTTGAACAAAATCCTATTATTAGAACATAAATTGCAAATCTAAGCTAAATGCTAGTCAGAAAAAGTGCTATTAAATATTTTTCCAAAATTGTTCAGGCCTCTTGTCTTTACACATCTACATTACAGCTCTACAAGGATCACAAATGTTCTTTGCTTTCTCTGCGAACTCTGAAGAAAAAACACCCCGGAAGCCAGGCCGAGCGAGGAGGGATGACATGGCTCATGCCTCTTTAAAGCTGAAATTACACAAAGCCATGGAATTTATGACAGCGCCTGAGGGAGGGCCCGGTGCAGCCGAGGGAGCGCAACCATTTTCAACTCGCTTACCATAACACAATCGTTTCCAGTGGCTGATTGAAGTGAACCTACTCTATCATTAGCTTGCATTAGATGAGCCTGCCTAGGGCCATTATAGAAGGCTCAAATTGTATTCACTGTATATGGACCAAAGCAGGGTCTTCTTGGGGCATTTATCTCATTGTTTTAGAATCACTATGGTCATTAGTGAAAATAAGACTTACTTAAGGCTTAATCTTGTGTTTTATTCTATTCTGTTTTTGTCTTGTTTGAAAAAAAGGAAAATGGCTTAAGACATTTCAATTGTAGCAATGCTTTTACTACTGCTTTACAATTAACAAGCCGAGAAATTTAATTGTTGGTTATTCATCTAAATTCTTATTTAACAAGAGTTGCTTTTATCAAATAGTATATCTTGTGTGTGTGTGTGCCCACGTGTGTGTCCAATCTGAGTCTCTTGATTTTAGAAAAGGGCAATATATTCCAATATCGTCACTGTTATCGTAGGGTTTTTTATAATTATCGGTATCGGCTGATATAAAGCCTCTGTGTGCCCATGTGTCATTCCCAGTTTGTCCTCAGTGCATCAAGTTTGTCTTGAATGCACTAATGAGGAAAAATGGAAATAGAAGAAATATGTTTACACAATCATATAACAAATTACTTTACATACAGTTATTTTACAAATGGCAAAAGTTAATTTGTTTTCTTTACTTTAAAGTTTGTGGGCTATTTTTAAAAAGCTAAATATTGGTATCAGTTATCGGCCACAGCCGCAAGCCAAATATGGTACTGGCTCAAAAATCCATTATGGGCCATCTCTACTTAATGTACAGTTATAGGGTTGCAAGTCTAATTGGTCATTGAGAAAATAACATTTAGTAAACTGTAATTTTCACCTCTATGCAGCCACCAGCCTCATTAAATGCCACATTTATGGTGCACCCAGCTATTCAGCCACTTCCCCTTCTTTTACACTAGCACACACACATTTTAGGAGTGAAAATGTGCTGTTTGAAATGGAAATCTAAATAGAGCTCGACTGTTTTTATGGTTCCAGCCTATGTGTGAACCATTATCATTGTTTTTGGCTTTTTACAGTTTTCGATTTCCCAGAGCAGTGTACCCTTTAAACTCAGGAATAAACAGGGATATTCTTCAACAAGGTAGAGTTAACTTAAAATTTACACAGCCAGCTATTAGTTATTTCCATTTTAATGGCTTTTTATCATGCAGAATTTGAAGACCTGTTTATGTTGCTCTTCTGATGCAAAATGGGTTAAGGTCTGCACAAAACATCACTTTGCTTACAGTGTGAGACTATAATCACAGGTCACCAGTGTCATTTTTTTTTTTTTTTTTTTTTCCCAGCCTATTGTACCTACAGTTACATATTAGTTGACTCCATTAACACTGTGATTCCTATTGGTGTTTGAGGCAAGGCAAGGCAAGTTCATTTGTATAGCAATTCATACACAAAGTAATTCAAAGTGCTTTATAGATTAAGAAATATATTAAAATCACAATACAAACAAATCAGAACAGAAATAATCATAGTAAAATGTACATTAATAGAGGAGTATGCAGAATAAATAACATTCAGTCATATTCACAACGAAACAGAACTGTTTTGAGCCTGGATTTAAACATTGTCAAAGTAGAGGCCTGTCTCACATCTTCAGGAAGAGGTTTTAGCTGCATAAAACTGAAATGCTGATTAGACTCTGGGCACCAGCAGGAGGCCGGTCCCTGAGGTCCTCAGAGTGCGAGATGGTTCATATGAAACACGTTTGAGATGTACTTTGATGTTAGACCATGGAAACACTAAAGATTAATTGCAATTGGATCAAAATTGCAATGGCATGTATCTGAATGATTACATCTAGTAAATCAAATGTTCATTATTTAAACAAACCACAAAATATCCCTTGCTAAACCTGCTAACCCTTTAGTGATTGACCTCTACAAACATGATCTGAAAGGCATTCTTGTAATAGCACTTGATATTCCCGTCTTCATTCATATGTTAATGCTCTTGGGCATGTTAAAAATACATATTCCTGAACCAAATCTGACTACAAAATCTAATCCATTTGTAATAAATCCAGAACATTTGCAATTTAATATTTTCCCCAAATTGTTCAGCCCTAGTTTACACAGTTCTCAAGTGTACTTCTGCAGCAATGAAACACCTCTGGCAAAAATGTGAAGGCATTGCAGTGTGGAACAAGCAAGCAACACAAAGATGATTCTACATTAGCTCCGATAGCTTTAACCACATCAAACGTAAATCACTTCGGGGAATTCTTTCATTATTGAGTCTCACAAGAACATTACAATTTCAATTCACCAGTGTCTGCAACTGTCAAACTTGTGCTACATTCCACCATTAAAACTTACCCAAAACACATTTGTCAGGGTTTGCAGAATGTAGTAGTTTAAAGCAAACAGACTCACTTGGAATTTTCATTTTGACCTTATTCTGTCCCGCCCACTTTTGCCATAAATGCGACTAAACTGCATTTTTTTGTTTTTTTTGTTTTGTGGTGGCACATCTGGATATGCGGGAATCCCATTCATTTCAACAGAGAATTTGGGAAAAGTTTTGCCACTAAAATATAAAGTAAGTTCATTTGTGTAAAACATTCAGTGTCCATGTGACCAAGAAATCAACAATGCACCGATTCTCTGGGAGGCTTTAAAACGGCTTTGTAATATGTATAGAACTACTTCGCTGTCAAGATCGGCAGCCCCATGCGAAATAATACAACCCAAATGACAATGACACTTCTGGAATAAGGTGAACACTGTACATTAGAGAAAGCAGGTGTTGGCTTAAGGAGATCATACTGAATGTTCAAAAACGACCAGTATAATCGGCCATGTCCTGTTACAATTTCCCCTTCATTATTCAGTTACATTCTGGCTAACTAGTGTCCTGCCTTTTTCAACAAAATGTGCCTTCTCAGGATATACTGCTCATACATTTCCCAAGCCTGCGCTCCAGACAAGGACGTAAAAATCAAATTCCATGCCCCTTTTGCTAATTATTCTTCTATCTAGTCTTTCTATCCATTCTTTTCTCCATCAAGGCCACTGGAAGTAACTGGAACCACCTCGATCGACTTAAGTGTTGGTTTCAATCATAGTGCGTTGAAATCAATACCAGCCATTCATATAGACTCAGCTGAGCTAAATGTGAAGGCACTTATTCAACGCATGTGTGAATTGTAAGGGTTGTTGTAACTGCTTATAGAATTAGCATATGATGGTTTAGAGCCAAAATGGTCTTTAGGAGCTAGTCATCTCATGTCACCCTTAGATGAGAGAACCTATTTGTGCAAGTGATTAAAACAAAGTTTTATGTTTGATATAAATTATGCCATTATATATATATATTTACAATAGCAGTATCCTATCTGCAGAACTGTTATTGCAATATTGGAAATTGGTAAGCTGGTGACTTTTGACCAACAAAAGCCTTTTTGAAAATGATTGATAGGCCTGTCACGATACCGTTACTATATCGACCTATCGTTCAATATATGAAAGCTGGAACAATATATATTGGAGCTCAATATTTATCTTGTGTACATCATTTTTCTTGTGATAGTTGGGAGGTTTTTGTTTATTTTTATGTAATATGGTAAGATTTGAGCTGTAGAGGGATGAAAAAGTAACTTCCAGGACGATTTTTTTTTCATTCTGCTATTTACTTATTTTTGTCAGTGGCATGAAGTAGTTTCAGTATTATCATTTGTCATGATATTTCTCTGTAACGATATATTGGGCTTCAAAAATTTTATGGTGACAGGCCTAATGATTGAAAACAGCTTGAGCCTTTTTTTATAAATATAAATGGCAAGTTTCCTGATTTGATACTTGGAACAAAGTCTCATATTTCCACTTTGCTCCTAAATATATTGACAGTATTATAGTTGTATTTTTTCCACAATATTATTTTGGCTATAATTATAACAATATTATTGTAGCCCCAGTGAATCCTTATCTTTCTTAGAAAACGCATACAGATCAGAAAACAGTATTGTGATATAACACTGTCATTATTTCTGCATTCAATGGCTTTGATTTATAGCAGGTGAATGTTCTTCTTGCTTTACATTGAGGTTGACATTAATTAGCTCTGCTGGTTTGACGTCAGAATTTGAATGATAAAGTGGTGACAGATCTGCCGCAGTACATCTTGTGCTTTTCCTCTTTTAAGGAAAACGGAATTTAAGTATCCTCCAATATGTTTTTGCGTTCTGGGAATGTGAATGCATTTTGCAATTTTTTTCAGTACCTTCAGCAGATGCTATCTCAAATAAACGTAGGCATTAGTTGGTTGACAAAATCTCTTAGTGTTTCCAGCTGCCCCTCTTTCGTCACTTGAGAACGTGCTTAAACTTCTGCCATCTAAATCATGTTTTTTTTGGCTTACGTGTAAATTTTGTTCACTTCGGACATGCACAGTGGAGGACATTTCCCACTCTCACTCCATATCTACAGAATCTACAACTTTGAAGCAAAATGGAAAACAATGATCTAAAGTTGTATTGAGAACATTCTGCAGAGGTTTGGTCCTAGTTTGAGCCCAATTTAGTATGATATAAACTTGGTTTGGTCATTGTCTTATCCTAGTTGAGTAATGGTCCAGTCAAGGCTTAGTTCTAGGTTTAGTACCAGTTTAACTCCAATCTGGATGTGGTGTATCTTATGGCTGCATCTTTCTGACAAGAATAGTGATTTGCGATGTTTGTTTTGATAATAGGATTCTGTTTAAAGTTTACATTTTAAGCACTCTCAGAAGACTTAAATATGAACTGACAAACAAATACAAGAATGACATTTCAGAACATGTTTATGCAGAATGAGACACGATATTTAGTTGTTTGTGGAGGAAACAATGGTACTAAAAAATTCCAGTCTATGCGATTTGCTAATTATGTCCATTCAAATTGCATTCAAATTATTCTCCTTCTTTGTGCATATTTTATAACAGGATTGCATAACATAATTGCTTTTTACTTCATGTTTTCTGCAGCCCAAAATAACTTGTTTATCAAATCTTGTCCACTGTCCAGGTTTTTCAGTCTCTTTGGCTTTGAACCAAATCTTTTGTTGTGAGATGGTGAGTCACTGTTCCTTCTGACTTTCAGAAGTGTGTGTTTTCCAGATCTTACTATAGGCGTCCCCGCCCTCCACTGTAGTCACGAGCTGTGTTCACTTTTGGCAAGTGTCAGGTCAAGTCATCTTTTGTAACAAGACCTTTGAGGTTTTTACGATGACAGACTTGTTTCAGAGAGCAGCTGTACCCTTGGAGCACTTAGGGGTGAATTCTCTCAGAATATTTCATGATTGAATATTTTTAGTTCAAACTTATTTGGACGTCCCTTCTGTTTTTCCATGCACCTTGGATGTTCTTCAAATCCAAATAAACATTACCTATATATACATTTCATGAACAAGACATGTAAGTCAGTGCAGTTATTTTAAAAAGTATTTATCCAAATTTGAGCTCTGCTCTAAACCACATGCTTTTACTAACAGAGGGCACCTCATTTTGAAAAGACCCAAGACTCATTCACAATCTAAAATGAAAGAATGTTGATTCGATTAATTTGATCAATTGCCCACTGCACTGCCCAGCCTTAATTTTATGCTTTCCTGTCCTTGGTAACAGTGCTTGTTTTATGTGTTATCCTCCTTAAATTTTAATCATTTATCATCCTCTCAAATCTCATACCTGGCTAAAGGGGTGCAGTACATGTAAACTAGGGTTGTTCCGATACTGATATTGATAGCTCCGGTACAGTAAATTTTTCAGGTATCAGCGAATACTTAGACCAAAATCACCAATCTGAGCATTAGCGGCAGCATTAGTCGCAGACGTCAACAGTGGCAGTGCTCGCATATGGGTCCTCATTCTGGAAAATACAGAGTGGTATTGCGTTAGTGATTTATTCTGAGTACTCACGGATGTTACCTGAAAAAAATTTGCAGTATTAGAGCTTTTGTCGATACCAGTATTGTATCTTAACTCTAGTTTGTTTAGCCGCTTTACTTGTTTCGGCTACTTGCTGTAGTCTTCCTCAGAAGCGACACGTGATGGTGTAGTGATGTGTTTTGTAGCCGCTTTACTTGGTTTTGCCCCACAGTAGGGGAAGTTTCCTTCCCTACTGGCTGATGCCTTCTCCAGGACTACATTGCATGTGTGTGATAAGGTCACGATTTATGCTCCTTGGCCCTTGTTTTGTGGATCTCGATGGGCTTTCTGATCCACAAATGCCAGTGTCTATCATGTAACAAAACGTAGGTGAAACAGGAAGACCATGTGGAACACGGTAAAAAGAACATCAAAACGAATGTGAAAAAGAAACAGTCAACAAATAAACAAGAGCAAGAAAAGAACAAGCAGAGCAGGAAAACCTGAAGTCAGGCATATCCGACCACTGCAAGAGACAAAACCACATCATGGACTGGAACACTACCAGGGACATCCGTGCTGAAAGCAACAAATACCCAAATACCACTGCTGGATCAGAGAGGCCATCCAAGGAGTATAAATTGTGACGAGAGAGTGTAAACCTTATCACACACATGGGATGCAGTCCTGGAGAAGACTTTTCTAGTGAAGGCTACAGGAAGTAGCCGAAACATGTAAAGCAGGTAAACAAACTTTTCTGTCTAACAAAAAGGAACACTAATTTAAACCTTTAAAAAGTTGACTCCACACAAAATCATTTCTTGCGTATGTTTTTGATAAGGCTTGTATTGTTCCACTGTCTCAGATATGTTTTCCCCAGGATACACAGCACAGCTCTGTGACACTGTGACTATTGCACATATTAATTGTGGTGTTGTGTTGTCGCTGAAAGAATTCATCATGCCAGCATTGACTGTCTGTCTCACTTCTTCATCCCTCTTCCAATAGCAAATTATTTTTATGTCTCCTCCAACCAACAGCTAAGGAAACTGGCTGCCCAATCAATAAGTCCGCTCCATTTTAGTTGTTTTATTGAATTGCTGAATGTATTTTTACACTTGGAGCTCGGCACAGGGAGAAAGTGAATTGCTTTTAGAGCCCTATATATTTATTTCAGTATAATAACAGTTTATTTTTACATGTAATTTGTGGTGCTGTAAGAGGTGCTAACTTGACATAAACAGTTTAAGTATCTAAGAGGGGCATTAAGGACATACAATTATGTTATACAAGATCTATACAATGTTTTGAACACTGGTAGCTGTCATGCTCAAGTAATGCTCAAGTAATGTTGGACTTTGGTGCTTACTTGGTTCAGCCATAAGCACTGGCCCGTTTTCATCGTCTCTTAACATAAAAAGTTTGACGAAAAATGTATAAATGCATTACGCTCCTAGATACATTTATGTAATATTTAGCTAAATAGAAAAAATGTTAAGTGGTAAAGTTATGAATATGCTTTGACCGTCATCATCTTCAAATGGAGTGAATCACAGCCACTCAAAATAACTTTCTGTGCTATCTAAAAGTGGTGTGACCCATGATGTTTTCTGGCTTCACCGCTTTTAAGCATTACTCATACCTGATTCACCATGAACACGAGGCCTTTCATAAAATCACCTTTTGATAGCAAGTTGGTCTACACTAGTAATTATGGCTGGCATTGCACTAGTTCTTTGCAACAGCTTTTTCTGTCTGATCGCACAGGTTATCAAGTAGAGTTTGAAGTAGAGTAATCCTGTGCATAACACTGCCATTATAATAGCAGAGAAGATATGCAAAAATATGTAGCATTTTCTGAGATATGCTAACTTTCAGGATCAGGGACAGGAAACACACATTTGTTCTGGAGTGGACCCCAACCAATGGTGATGGCTGGATGGTGCATCTCAAATACTTTTTAAGAAATTATAATAATAATAATAATAATAATATAATAGTAATTAAAAAAACTTTATTTAGATAATATAATGTCATTATCAACATTAAATAGTAGTACTTTATAATAGTTATTTTCATTTCCTTCCTGTGAATGTCGCTTTTTTAGTTTTGATACGTATGATACATTTCAGATTTTTGATACTTTTGACAAGCCTAATACAACCAGTGAAAAATCACTTTGTCTTTGTATTATCTTGAGGTCCAGATATCCTTGATAATACCCAACCAGCACTGACTACATGACATAAGACTGCAAAATACATCCACCTTAATTAACATCATAAAGAGAAGCACTGTCAAATCCCTCTGTCCTCATTTGTCTCCTTGTTGGTCCAATAACGTTCTCTAGTGGTTTTGCCGCACTGATTTAGCACCTGGCGGCCGGACACTTCTAATCACATCACTGTCAGTTATGTAATGAATATAACCAGGAAGAAAGCTGACCTGCTCTGTCCCCTCATTAATCCTGTTTTTCTGTCGTCCTGTGTGAAGCGTTCCCCACAGATTCCCAACAGCGCAGAAAAAAGGGGTGGGGGATGGCGAGGGCACATTGCTGCAGGCAATTCGAGCGATCGGCCCAGATACATATGTGATACAACTACTTTAACCGTCACGGCCTTTTGACATCACATTATCCCTGCATGCTTAAGGCGAACTAAACACCTGTGCCAGAGCTTACTCCACCCACAATCAAATTAGAAAATTGCAACAAAGTGGGCAGTGCTCAGAGAACTGAGGGAGCGGGGCTGTAAGTGTGTGTGGGGCGGGCTCTGGACTGGGGATTGACAGCTGTCAAACTATCCACCATGGGGCGGACCACAGCTAGAGCCTGCGAGGACCGGTGTGAATATTAGTGTTGGATTATGCCTTTTCCCTCATTTCCAGGCAGCACCAGGCATCTGGGTGCTCTACAGCACTCAGTGGAGCCTGTACTGTCACTGTCATGGCCACCGCTTTACCTGGATCAGAGCCGGAGCGGCCGAGGCAGTAACTGCTGAAGCAGCCCTAACAACTGAGCTAACAACTACTATTGTGCCGTATCAAGCTGTCCCCTACTAACCCCTTACCCCCTACTTTGGTAAACCACCCAAACAATTATTGTGACATCCAAGATTAGAAACAGGCACAATGTCATTGATTTGAAAATTTGGTAAAACACAAACACACAAGCAGGTTTCAATATGTCACTGTGTGGTGATTTTAAAACCGATGTAAAAAGGTGTTGTGGTTCTGTGATCTCTATACAGGTCAGCTCAGTGCAATTATTTTTGCGAAATTATTGGACAAAATTAATTTTGAACATTCTAATGAATTCATTTGCACTATACAACCATCATTGCAGCATGCAAAATACAATGGCCTCTTTGAGCTGCGATTTGCAAGTTATTTTAATACTTGATTGTACTGAAATTCTAGGACAAAATTATTTACCACTGACATAAATGCAATAATAAAGACCAGACCAGCTGCTGTGGTGTTACACTGAGCCATAGAAAATTAATCCTGTCTGTAGCCATCAACCTCCTAAACTCTGCTGTAAACATGTGTTTATTGCTTCTTACAATATTCTTACCAAATACTGTACTAAAACAAATAATGGAGTAAAATGAAAATTATTTTTAGGGAAGGGGACTAAGTACAAATTTAAATATGTTGTAATGATTATGATCACAGTCTGAACTTGAAGAGAACATCCTCCATAAATGCCAAATGAGCTGAGACCTCTGCGATATACACATCTGAGGCACAGGGTCAGCTGCTGATGATCTAGAGAGTGCAGACAGTGAGTAGAGCAGGATGGCACAAGAATGTTTTCAGACAAGTTCCTCTTCGGTTTGTAATCTGAAACAGCACTGATAAGTACAATCACATTAGCAGCACATTCTGCCATTCAAATACAGTGAAGAAACAATGGTGTTGCTTCACTCCTGCTAAGCAAACAAGTGTGCAAATAAAGAGTCCAACAGCATCTCTTGTGAGCTTGATAATATGACATGTCTTTTTAGTAATAAGTTTGGCATACTATTTACCTATTGAATGTTGTGATATCATCTGAAACCTAACAATTATTATACAGGATACATTTACCTCGGCTGTATCCTTATGGGCTCACTGAAACAAAGTCAGTGAAGGAGTCTTTTGGATCACAGCTCTTTTGTTTGAACTACTAAACAAGTTAGCCTACAATTATGTTGGGCTCATGATTCTAAGTATTCCTCAGTCCTATAATGTGCTGTCAGCAGTCATATTTATAGAGGACTATCCAACCTTTTTTATTATCTAAATCACTAATATTTCATTATCTCCCATGACCATACGTCCTTGCCCCAGCCCAAAACCTGCGGGATGGGACATAGCACTATAGCTCTGTGTTCGAGCCTACGGTCTGTAGTTTTATAGTGTATAGTTTCGTAGTGTTCTGCACACATTATCAAATGTTGTCTGCGTAACATTAGACGTTAGTGAACACTATGGTTTCTTTCCTGGTTCAATGAATGAGATTTACGTCTCTCTCAATGCACCAGAGCGCAGACACCTTTTGCTTATTAGCAAGTAGAACAGGGCACCAATGAAGAAGAGAATCCAAGTGCTGTCATTGGGTTCCACTGTATAAATAAAGATAAAGAAGCAAAGTAACAATAACACACCAACATACCAAAGCAGCAGTTTATGGTAGTCTTCTTTTAAATAGCATTTCTCAATAATGAGGCACGTAAGTGAAATTATTTAGCTTTCAGTGCACTCACCCCCAAATAGTTTCTACCACGAGCGAAGCTGAGGAAGTCTGAGGCTCTGTCGTGTGTGTTAGTGGCGGCTCTACAGCCCCCCTCCCCTCCAAAGCTGTGACGTGGTCTTGGTCAAAATTGTGTGAAGTGCATGTAAACTTTCAACAGCAAAACTCATGTGTGCTCTCTACGGGAATGTCAGAGAGATGATACAGGTGCCGTTTTAGACACTAAAGTCTGTATTTAACAAGTTTGCCCTAAAATGTCACAATAAGAAGAATGTTTAGTACGGACTATATAAAACCCATTTAAATAGTTTATCACTAAAAAAGTGAATCTGGTGTTTAGTGCACCTTTTAAAATTAGTAATATTCGGGTGTGCTGATTATGGCACGACAGGGCTGTTCAGCTGCAGACCTCAGAAGTTCATTAGAAAATCAATGAGGTATTCAGTGTGTGTAAACGCTCAAAGATTGATTTCTCAGCCTGGATTTATATAACTGTCTGCATGTGGTTGATTATGAGCAAGGTTCTGACACACTATAAAAAATGGTGGAATTTTATTTTTTATGAGCAAATCACAAAAAGCTGTACTTTTTGAAGTACCATGATTTCCTCCACAAACAACCTAAATCATTCTTAAATACTCTTATTCTGCTTAAAAACTGCTAAACCTGTAGTTTAGATCTGTAGAAGCATGCTCTGAAATGTGATTCTTGGGTTAGTTTGCCAGTCAATCATATTTCAGTCTTTTTGTTAATTCTTCTAGATTTATAATATGTGAACAGAATCCTATTATTAAAGCATACATCGCAAATCTAATTAAAAACACAATGCTTTTCAGAAAATTTCTTGTTAGATATTTTCCCCAAATTTTTCAGCCCGGAGCTACTAACTACTATTTCTTGTTATTTGTCAGTGATGTTAATTTAAAATTGAAACCGATAGGAAGCTTAAATTGCTGCCGATGTTATAAAAAGTTAAATGAAAATGTCAAAACATTAATGACATAATCGGGGGACCAAAGATGGATCCTTGTGGTGCACTGTAAAATTCTAATGGCAGTTCTATTAATATCTTGCACTTATGTTTGTCATACTTTTAATTCAATAGGCTTTTTTATGATAAAAAATTAGGGCAGCACAAAGTGAGTAAAAAAGAACAAAATATGTTTAAAGGAACTAGATTGGACCTTTTAGTTTTGGACTCATAAGTGACTGATTTTGTGATGCGTGCTTGTCCTGACTCACAGATTTGAACATAACCTCTAAGCTAAACAAACTTTTGTTGTGAACCACAAAAGTATGTCAGATCTTTACATCATATTCACATGTGCTGGCGCATTATGAAAGCTGTATTTTCCTTAATTCTGTTTGTTTTGTTTCAGAATCCAGAAGGAGCTAGCAGAGATCACCCTGGACCCCCCTCCAAACTGCAGGTAGGAGCCAGCTCAGTGTTTGCCGTGACACCTGAGGCATTGCTGCTCTGTGTGTGCTTTGTGTGCTGCGTCAAGGATGTGAACAGACATTGCCGGCTCAGTGAATCACATGGATTGCATAGGCAGATTATGGCGTGTTTACATTAGCTCCAACGTGGTGAATGGCCCTTGTTTGGCATGAATTGGCTAAAGGATAAAATAGGTAGGTGTGATTGCCCTGATTGGCAGTGTTTACTATTGGGATGACTGTCGCACACACGTTCTGTTTGCTCACACTCCCAAAGGATAGGAATGGTGGTGTTTATTTTGTATTCAGCCCTGAGCGTGCAGAAAACCAGAGGTGACTCCTTGCCAATCTTTGCTAGAGTAAGAGCTCTCACTGTTGGCCATTTGCTCTACTCAGCGATTGTTATTCTTGAATCATTTGTTACAGAGCCAGGGGAGAGTGGCAGTGTCACCAAACACTTTGACATTGCAAAAAGCCAGTTACAAATGTCTCTCGGTAGTTCCTAAGTAAAACAAACTCTAGTTTTTGGTCTGATCAAGGCTGCAGTAAAACCCGAACTGTTAAAATAGAACTGTCCTTGTATGGCTCGTGAATGATAATACCTGATTTTCTTTTTTAAAGAAACTATCATGTTTAGTTATGTCATTGAAAGCAATGCTCAGAAGTTGCAATCACACACATTGTGAAAAGCTGAATACAGACACTAATGCCAATAGAAAGCTTAATCCAGTTGATTTGGCAGTATTGTCCAATACGCATTTCAGTGCTGCAACCAAGACAGTAGAGTGCTTTAAGCTTCGTCTTGAGACCCACGTTTATTCTCTGGCTTTCAGCATCGAGTTGTGTGGTCTTCTATGTCTTTTATTTTTTTTATTTGTTTGATTTTACTCATTCCATTGGTTTAACCAAAAGCTAAAGCTAAAAGAGCTTGATATATTTTAATGCCTTTCATTCGTTGTCTTTGTTCGTGCAGCACTTTGGAAACTGTCATGTTTATAAAAGGTACTATATAAATAAATGGATTGGATTGAATGATCTGTTTCAGACAAAAGAAACGTGAGGTGTCACTCTGCAGATTTACACTGCAAACAGCCCGTCACAGAGGTGCAGGCATTTCCTGTAGGCCTGAGAAAAGAGAGGAACTCAATGATGCGTGCATGCTCCCAGGCTTAGAAATGTTGGCCACAGCTGAGCTCAAAGCCAATCTCAAGTATTTTACCCGACCTAGAGGGGCTTTTGCTCTCTCACTCAGCGGAACTTATGGGGTCATTCGAAACTCGGCATGGGGCTGCAAGTTAGCTCTGCTCAATATCCATTTTCATCTGGAGCTTTTCACTTTAGCCACAGAATGTTACAGCTGTATTTTGTTCACCAGAAAAGCATGCAATGTTTATACAACATCAGGATTCTACACACATGTTGAGTACAGTATAGTTTTGGAGAGTGCTTGAATATAATGGGGCAAGATTTGACAGATGTAAACATGCTAGGCCACACATGTTGGTCTATGGAGCAAGTCGGACTATAGTATGAAGACATATTACACTTAGGGCTGTCGCGGTTAAAGAATTTCCCTTGCGATAATTTTATGTGCCTCAGCACCGCAGTGTATGTGGTACAGCACATAGGCCCGTAATAAAACCGTAAAGCAAAATAAGTAAAGTAAAGAGTAGTAAGTAAACAGCCAGGCATGAGTAACAGATAAACGTCAGAAAAAGTAACTTCTGTTCACTGCATGTAGTTTTAGAGATGAGTTACGAGGATAGCTGTCCTGCACTTAACTCATGTGGGACGGAGCGCTTGTGGACCGGGTGCTGAGCCAAACTTCACGTGGTTTTAGCACTGCCAGATGAGTGGTTTTGCATTCAAGCTTGCCGCTCATCCAGTAAGTAACGCGTAAAGCCCTTACCCTCACTGTAAACCCCTGTCTGCTCAAGACTTGAGCCCTCTGACAGAAGGGACACGCTAACACTTAGCTTTAGCACGGACACAGGTTTTCTTGAAGAGGCGGAGGCACCTTTTCCTCTCACCACTGTCCTCCCATACACATTCCCAGCGTCTCCACAGCTTAAAGACGCATAAACATAAATTGGTTCATAGTTGAAGATGATGCGTGGAGCCTCATTAAAATACAAAATGCAGTTACTGTGGTCACTTGAGCCCTTGGGCAGTGTGATTGATCAGTGCAATATTAAGGTTACGACGGCAGCCCTAATTGTGCTTGTGTCTGCTATATAGTTATAACCTATGACACCCATGGATCATTATGTTATAATTTGGACATTTTAATTCACAATATTGATCTAAAATGATTTAATAAAAGTGCTGTGCCCAATGGGACCTAACATCGTTGTAAATGTCACCTTATCACAGAGTCACATAGTCATTTGTACCAAAATGACTACTTGACTCTGCCAAATCCTGCAATTTTATTTTCTTAATCGGTGAAACGTGTAGAACAAAGTAGGTACAGAGCGGTGGGCTATACTTGGAATTGTTCTACTGCTCAATCTTGCATTTTAAATAGTATCAGTTCATTATATTCATTGAATTTTCCCGCCAGTGTTTAGTCATTTTGTTAACAGACACATTTTCATATCTTTAATGTCTATAATGTTAAGATCATATTTCACAGTGCTATTAATCATAGCTTAGTGCTATGTGAAAAACAAGAGCGGCTCTGAGCATAGCTGTAATTTGTGTCTTATTCATTGATTCTCCTGCTTATAATTGTCTTTATAGCCTGCCCCATAAAAAGGTCAAATAACAGCCTCTGTAATTTCAATTTATTGCTTTCTTCTCTCCCTGACATAAAAGTTCATTTATACAAACTGGATGTAAGATCAAATTCAGAAGAAATTATTGCAAAAATAGTTTGTAGTAGCAGATTTTGAATAAGTATGTATTTTAAAAAGACGACAGCAGGCACTAAAAATCCCAAGCCTTTTAAAATACCATTACCTCAGAGCATGGGTTAAGCATTTGGCAGATTCACTTTCCCCTGGGATCACTTTTAGTAATTCAGCTATTTTGTTGCAGCTTCTCTTGGCCTCTGGAGTTTGCATATTATACCAAAGGTCATTGTATATTTAATGCAATCAAAGACAGGAAAATCTGAATAAAGTCAAATACACAAAAGGCTTATTAGGATTCAGCATAACTTGATTGTCTAGCCATATTTTTGCAGTTTGCCTCAGAATATTGCTTTAAAACTAGGATCAGATCGATTTGTGAGTGACAAAAATATCAAATTGTGATTTTTCAGACAAGAATTGAGTTGGCGACTTGATTTGGGATTTCCAGAAGATTTGACAGAAAGACTGAATATGAGTTGATAAACTAATACAAGAATCACATTTAGGAGATTTAGGAGAAAACTGCTGACTCTAGGAGTCAGCAGTTTTATGCAGAATAAAACAGGATATTTTCTTTATCTGTGGTAGCTGAGAAATTGCAGCAGCCTTTGCGATTTGCTAATTGCGTTCATTTAAATTGTGATTTCATTTCGATTTTGATTAATCTTGCAGTCCTATTGTTCTCTTTTATGTTCAGACAATGCGGGCAAGTTACATTTTGGCCAGCTATGAATATTTAGTGTAGAACTTTTTATTGTTCTTGAATAAAATCATAATGTCACTTCTGTAAAAGAAAACACCCATGAATCACAAGCTGTGCTAAACCTTACTGTATCAATCCGCCCAGAGTCAGTGGACTGCCGGTGCCATCCCTCACCATCTCCGAAGCTGTTTAAATGGCATATGACAGGTTTTTGTGTTTATAAAAAATGGAATACCTCTTACTCTTAACACTGAAAGTTCTATCCAAAATACAGGAACAATTTACAAACGAGGAACATATTTTTCTCATAAATTAAACATTGATTTAACAAATAAAGGTATTGTCATCTCTTTGCAGTTGTCTAATCATAACTAGTGTGTAATTAGACAAATTTTGGCGCTTGTTAACATCCATCCATCTGTCTTCTTCCGCTTATCTGAGGGCTGGGTCACGGGGGCAGCAATCTAAGCAGGGACTCCCAGACACTTCCTCCAGCTTCTCTGGTGGGTCAAGATGTTCCCAGGCCAGCTGATAGACATAGTCCCTCCAGCGTGTCCTGGGTCTTCCTCAGGGCCTCCTCCCGGTGGGACATGCTCCGAACACCTCCCTAGGGAGGCGTCAAGAAGGCATCCGGAACAGATGACCGAGCCACCTCAGCTGGCTCCTCTCGACATGGAGGAGCAGCAGCTCTATTCTACAGCTTATCTCTAAAGGAGCACCCAGCCACTCTGCAGAGGAAACTAATTTTGACCACTTGCAATCTTGTTCTTTCGATCATTACCCAAAGCTCATGACCATAGGTAAGGGTAGGAATATAGATTGACAGATAAATAACCTCTACATATGTCACTGCCTGTGTCAAACCAGGAAGTAAAATAATAAACCTCACCAGAATTTTAAACATAGACAAAACTAGGTATTTTTTTTTTGTAAAATGCACATTTAAGTATATCGGTATATCAATGTTGATCTTCACCCTGCCCTCTTTAGCAGCTGAATTTTTTTTTAAAGATCTCCATGTCACTGTGGGCATGTCACTGTGTATTTGTCGCTCCTGCTGTCTCAAAGACGAATCTAATCTGGATGAAGCAAACCATTATGTTTGCGGACAAAAGGGGACCAAACAGCAGAGAGGGAAAGGGAGATTTCACGGGCGAAGTTTGTAAAGAAAATGGCATAGGGGTGAAGGGACAGGCGCACTGAAAAGATCTCTTGTGACGAGCGGATTCAGGGAGTTCCCGGTCATAAGTGATGTGTACAAACTGACACTGGGAGCACGAGGGACAGGACTGCTTGTGACCATAGTAATTATAAAATACTTATTTTTCATTCAGCAAAACAGCTATGTATTTTAAAGAACACATATTATGCTAAATGGACTTTTTTGAGCTTTTAACCATGTTAGAATATTGTTCCCTCATTAAAAACATACCTGGAACTGTATATAGGTTCATTCATGCTGGTTTCAGTAATCAGTAATTCAGTTTCTGTAAAAAGTTCTTTGTCTCTGAGCTTCACCAAATGTTTGAATTTTCCCAGGATGATGATGTCACAGATTACAACAACATACATGTTCCTCATTACTTATATTAATATTTTTTGGTGTGGTAAACTCCATCTGCTGTCAGTAAGCTGCACCAGATCAAGCACTGAGGCTGTGAAATGATGTCTGACTGTTTTCTAACCAGGCAATATTTTAATTCCAAAGCAAAGATACTCAAGACCATGTTTAAAGGCCAATAACTTGACAAGAAACGCATAATATTTGTTCTTCGAAGCTACTGTCTAAGACTTTTTCAAGTGAATGAGTCGAGTAACTAAACCTTAAACATGTTGTAATGTTTATACTCAGTACTACTAAAAAAAACCATCTGGTTGTGTTTAGTTTAATTCATGCATGTTTGTTCATGTTCATGTTTTCCTCTCAAGAGCTCAAACCACCTCCCTGTCTCCAATTCTTATATTTTTACTGTCCATAAATTATCACCAAACTTGTTTTGATCATTCCAGTGCTCCAATTGCATCTGTTAATCAGCTTAGCCAGTTTACCACAAGCAGACTTGTTTTTAGCATGTTACAAACCTTTTTCACAGCATCAAAGATGCAATGCTAGCTCCCTCTGCTAACATTTTGCACACATAACTAGAGCTAACTAAATTATTTATTTACACTACAGGAATTACCAAGTAGCTTAAGCCTGGATGATGCATATTATATTGTGCATGATTCTAAATGATATCAGTTTTTTCATTATTGGTCATCCAGATGGGAGCTATTGCTAACGTCATCAGCACACAGTTTGTCGTATTAACAGATTAATAACTGTATTGCGTAAAGGGATCAGCGTTATCTACAGTAATTAAATTTGCCAATTCAAGAAACATACCCATTTTACTGGCAGATGCTTTGTCTTGAAAATTAGATCCCAGCGAATGAATGTCCACACTGAAAGGACCTCATGTGACAAATAGATTCAGAGGGTCATAAGTGAGAAATTAGTCTTCTCTGGTGTATTCTAGCGCAGCGGCATTGATAGCAGCCCGCGGAAGGCTCAGCGCTACTTGAAATGTAGATTTCTGTATTCACATGCCCCTTGGGGTATTTTCCCCTTCTCTCTAACAGCTCCCAATCCCCCCGCTAGCCTGTCACATCCCTCCCCCGGTGTTTGATTTAGGCTACGCCACAACAATCATGCTCTTTTGTCGGAATAACACAATCCAGACGAATTCCTTTAAGCGCACTGTACCTCGGTCCACACAAAAGCTTTCTTCACCTACTAATTGATCTGACAGTGTTAAATAGGCGTCTTTCACTGGGGCGTCTGATGTGAGGGTCGGTGGGTACGGGAGCTGTGATGCTGCTCATTAGCCCGCAGGCTCCGGTTCTTTCTACGCCTGCCAGAATAAAGCGGTGCTCCGGATCACACGCGCTCATGCATTCAAACATTCAAACATTCAGCCTGGCATGTTTTCGGCAAAGGCTTCTTCAGCAAGAGCGAGAGGCTCAGAGAAAATGCATTTTATAACAGGGCAGGAGATCATAGAAACAAACAACATGGGGTGGTATTGTTGAATGTTGTAAGGCCTCAACCTCCTGTCTTAAGAAATATGTAATAAAGTAAATAAGAGTTTGTTAGTTGGCTCCAGTGGAATTTTTTTTATTAGTGTTGTCACGATAGTAAAATTTCAAATTCCATGATGATAATAAAAACACTCACATTGAATGTTATTTTCAACATTAAATCATAGTACTTTCTTTCATAGGCCTGTTACTACGTGGCCTTATATCTGTGTAATTCCACAGTCGTCCAGATGTGTTTCGTAGCGGTCCATGGGCGTATACTAGCCTATGTGGTCTTATACTTGTTCTGATACAGCTCAAGATAATTCTTAAAGTATTTAGGAAAGATTTCTCTCCTGTGAATGTGACATTTTTTTGCATTGATACTTGCTGAAATTTGAGTATCTAGTTTGAATACTACCCTAATACAACCCTAATTAGAGTAAAGAAGAAGAAAAAGCCAAATCACACAGGTTAAATATCATTACATTGAAGGAACTATATTGGACAAAACTGAGACAAGCTTTTAACTATGTTATCTTGTTCTTTCTTTTTGTTTCATTTTGGAATATTTGATTGATGACGTGGTGATACACTTTTGTATCCTACAACTCTATTTCATCTTTTTTCTTTTCAAAAACAAATGGAAAATGACATTCAGCACTGATCTCTTGAACATAAACTATACAGAATTTTAATTAGAGTCAATTAACACAACAGATAGCCAAATTTCTTCCTCCAAAGTCTGAACTCTGCTCCAAACCACATGTTTTACTGACAGCTGACCTTCATCAGCCAATCACTGACAATTAGACAGGACTCAGTCTTGATCTCAGTTAAAATTAGATTCATTATCCAACCCTACATGGTATGAATATATTTGCACTCTAGAGTTTAAAATGTCTTGTGAATGCATGTCATATTATCATTTTTCATCTAAAGGTATACAAAATTAAACAACTTTATATGACAATATAAAGCTATGAGTGTATAAGAATCATGACTATAAACAAACAGCGCCCAGCAACCTCACTGCAAGTGTCACTACTTCCTGTCCAATTTTATACTGACCTTGTTTAAACTTTGTTGTTTGTTAAAGTAAATTTGAATGTCACAAGTTATCTGTTTTACTGTAGTTGCATTCACGAATATCCTTTTTTGCTGTCAAGTCCTTGAACTCACTCTCGTGTTTTTTACTCTATTTGCTCACACATTCACGGCTTATAATTACTACCTTACAAAGAACAGAAATACGCCTCGATTCATAAAAAAGATTACAAATTACACTTGGCTCGTCTTTTAAAAGCTCTTAGAAGAAATATTTTGCATCATTCCTTTTAATCATTGTTGTCACCGTGCCAGGGCGTAATTAATTGAATGTGACAAGCAGTGAGGAAGGGTATGTAAATAGCCCCCTTCAGCAGACACATTACATTACCCTTCTCTCTCTCTGTCTCTCTCTGTCTCTGTCTCTCTCTCCTTCTTTCTCTCTCTCTCGTTCTTTGTGCTCCTGTGTGCATGTGTGTGTCTCCTCCATAATTACCATATCCTTTCATGATGGTCCTGGCAGCGTTTTGATAAGAATCCCCCATAGACAGAAGGGAAACAATGCACAGATTCCAAGGAGGATCGGCCGTGCACGCTCTCTCTCACTCGTTCTTTCTTTCTATCTTTCCTTCTCTCTTTCTCTCTTCTTCCTCTTTATCCAGACAGGCCTTGGATGTAGCAGACGAGAACATGCATCAAGTATCACAGCAGATATAAGAAATAGTAGCAGACAGACATGGAGTGATCTGCAGTTATCAGGTGTTAGCGCATTAGCTCGTTGGCAGTTAGCTATTTTATCAAAAGCAGATACTAGGTGCTGAGCTAAGCTGTATAATGCAGCAGTATGTAGTCAGCAGGAAAGTGGAGTTATGATTGGCGTCCAAGCTGGTGTAAATTGCAGTTTGTCGTTTTTATGTTTACTTGGCACACCAATAAATACAATAGGGTTAGTGACTGATGTGTAAGATTTTTACAGTGGCTAAAAATATTCTTTAGCTTTAGGTTTGGGCAGGTAAGCAGGAATAAAGAAATAGTAAATAGTTTAGTAGTTTAGTTTAAATAACATTTTTCAGAGGTCAGAGCAGTTCTTGGACAATAAAAATGCTTTATAATTACATGCAGACAGCACACAGCGCTCTGAATTTTGCTCTAAGAGCTTTTTACCGTATGGAAAAATCATTGCCACAAAAACTAGCCAAAGTACCATTTTAATGCACCATTTTCCATCTCAGGCTTTAAAAAAAACATTACAAATAAAAAATCCACTAAGAGTAACTGATGGGTGATCAAAAGCAGTTGTTTTATTCCATTTAGAACAGGTGCATTTAACACAGTGCCATAAATATTGTGTGTGCTTTTTAGTTCTGCACAATTTTGGCAAGTATTGTGATTAGTTTCTATGTTTAAAAAGTAGAATTCTGTTCAGAGTGTACATTGTAAACAACAGTAAGAGCATTAACGTTAGAGAGAAGACTGAAATATGAACTGATAAACTAATACAAGAATCCCATGCATTTCAGAACATGTTTAGAGAGGTCTAAATTACAGGCACAACAAAGTTTCCTTTTTGTTTCTTATCTAAATAATTCCACCAACTCAAAGTGTGATCTCGATTCAGTTGCGATGTATTGTTGACCCCTAGTATTAGGCCTGTTACAATAACACATTTTGAAGCGTGGTATGTTGCTACAGAGAAATAAAACGATAAATGATAATACTGAAACTACTTTATGCGAATGACAAATAACCACAAAAGGACAATCCCAGTAAACCATTTTGTAAATAGACAGATAGCAGAATGAAGCAATAATAAACCATAGAAGTGACTTATTCAACCTGACCTCCTGCTCGTGCCCAGAGTCAGGACTAAACATGGAGAATCAGTGTTTCAGTTTTATGCAGCTAAAACCTGGAACAATCTTCCTGAAGATATGAGACAGGTCTCTACTTTGACAATGTGTAAATCCAAGTTCAAGTTTAGCTGTGCATATGACTCAAAGGTTTTTATTCTGAACTCTTCTCTTTTAATGTTGATCTTATGATGATGATCTGATGATGTAAAGCACTTTGAATTACTTGGTGTGCGAATTGTGCTGTACAAATAGACTTGCCTTGCCTGTACTGCTCAAATCTTATTGTAATACAACAAAAATAACAAAAAACTGCACATTGTTGCTAAGATGTACACATGATTGTTCCCACTTTCTCATATTGAATGACAAGATGATATAGTAATTATCATGACAGGCCTACCTAGTGCACTTACAGGCGGGAGCAGCAAGTTAAACATCAGCCTCTTGTTAAATACCCTTTACTAACATCCTTGGTATTTCTGCAGCTCCACTGTTGAATGTGGCGCAGCCCGGAGACTTGAGCCGCGCGGCCGCTGCTTTGTGATGTCATGGGTTTATCTTGGGTCAGAATGGGCAGCTCATATTACCAGAGCCAGAGGTGTCAAGGCGAGAGGGCCATTAACGGAACAGCAGGCTTAACACAGAGCCCCTCCTGCACATTAGGCCACATGTAGGATGGAGCGTCCTTGTGCTGTAACCCTGCTGCGGGCACCGGGAACAGCATGTATAGAATTTAATTAGGGAGTGTTATTGGATGGCTTTCAAGACTGTAGGAGATTTAACTCTCGCGTTTGTGTTAAAATTTAAGCTTAAGTGAATGGTAAGTGATTCACAAAGACTGCAGTTTGCTTTTACTTGAATATATTGAATTTGGATCCAGGGGAATAAGAAGAAAGAAAATGACCAATTCGACAAAATTTCGCCAACTCACAAATTCACGATTTTACCATATTGGCTATCGATCTTGAATCTCCAGCCCTCACTGATATTTTGTTTTGGCTGACCTGCTGCCTGAAGAATACACATACAGCTAGTGCAAGAGAGATGACTGCACAAAATGTTACTATGTAGTCTCTCTTGGTTAAAAAAAAAAAAAAAAAAAAAAAAAGGGCTGTGCGAGAGTTTGTAGTGAATTTAAATAACATAATTTGTGGACAGTTACCGAAATCAGCTCTACATATTGGCCCAAAAATATCAGTCCCGTCTATCTCTACTTTAACCATTATACCTTGCTCTGTTTTCACTTTGATTGTGTTTTGGTTCATCCAGCTTCTAATCTTGCATATTTATCAAAACACTTGGTCCCACTGCATCATTTTGTCACGTGGTTATCCAGAAAGTCTCCTCTGAGTTTTTAAAGTCAATGCAACTTCACTTGTCTAGGTTAGGTTGTTTGATTACTGACTGATTTCACTTTAAACTTTAAATGAGGCTAAAACAGTAGCTGCTAACATAAAAACATATAAAATTTAAGACCTGCGTACAGTTTTACACATACTTAAATGTGGTTTTGTTTATACAAGGCAAAGCTATGAAAACATCTATTGTCAGGATTTCAAAAATACATCTTGAAATTCTGCCAGTCAGTTACACCAGTCTTAGAACAGTAAAAGCAGTTGGCCAAGGTACAAGTGTTTTATCCAAGATCCGAGGTCCAAGAACAATTAAACACAAAAACAGAAACCTAGCATGCTACACCAGTGTTTTGAGTCCTACAACCCAGCACCTCATTTACACCATTTCCTGTCCATTTATCTGTTGCACATTTTTAGACGTGTAGGTGTGTTTTCAGTGCCTAAAATACCTTCTAAACCGTGTGCTGCAGTGCTGTCCAAAATGATTCACAATAGCTGAGAAAGTGTGACATACTATTTATTACCAAACAGCGCTGCCGTTTATTTTGGCTCATACATACACTGTCCTTCTCCCACCAAGGATTAGAATACAGCTCAAGAATAGATGATAACTTGCAGAGAAAACGTAACTTTGAGAAGAATTTTTGCACCATTGGGGGAGTAAATCATTTAAATTTATATATGAGTTCAACTTGGAGCGATTCCAAGAGTGCAAATTGTGCCAGGAGATTCATTGAAATGTCTGCACGCATTCTTGTCTAACCATTAATAAAAATTCGTTCTAACTTGTCACAAATGCCTAATAGTTGTAGGTCCCTTTACCACTTTATAGAAACTGAGAATATTACGCCATATGCATCGATGACCAAAATGCGAAAGCCATTTAACCAAGGTTTTCTTTGGTACATACATCATAATCTTGGCTAATAGTGTTGATCAAATGTGGTTATCATTGTGAATTTTATTTGTCTTTGAAAGAAATGGTGGATATTCCAAGGATCATCTGCTCCCAATGGCTGGACATTAAGCTGTTAAACTGTCTAAATGGCTGGCCATTTTACACACTCTTTTGTGGTTGTATGGATATTCTCAACTACACTAAAGCTATAGTTTCATATTTGGAAGACTGTTTAGCGCAATACTATGACTGAATAAATAATTATGGATTGTGGATAGTTTTTTGACAAAAAATGTCAGTTTTTTGTTGTTGTTTTTTTTAAATCTTGTGTGTAGTTTAGACCTCCTGGATTTGTTTACTCTGAACTAGGCCAGTTATGATAATGACTATAACAAATTATCCTTTAATAGATGATAGATGGGTCATTTTTTGAGAGTCAGTATTTTCATGAGTATTTTTCCTTTGTTCTAGTGGGAACAGTATGGTTATTTTTCTGTCCTATAATAAGATATAGTGTACATTTAGAATATTTTTTTTCAGATAATTCTGCTTTCTGGTTTGGTTTCAACATTTGTTTATCGTCTATATTTGCTTCACCCTGAACAGAATCGTATACTTTTTATATCTCAAACCTGCATTTTAATTTTTTTTTTCAAAACTTTTGCAGCCATTATCCTGACTCATTATTTAATGCATTGCAAACTTACCCTGGTTATGGATAGTCTCTCTCTCTTCTTCAGTGTTCTCATTCCTCATCTCTCAGCAGCTGTTACTGTATTGACGTATGTAATGCATCAAAGTCATAAAGAGGAGTCCCATATTGGCTGGGTCAGGCTCCTCTGCTCTCAAAAGCTCAAGTCCTCTAGGAGTTTCTTTGTACCGCTTACATCGCTCTGTGATAGACGAAGGAAAGAATAAGCAGGCTGTATTATTGACTAACTGCTTTTTTGTCAGTTCTATTTTCTCCAGAATACCAACAAGTGAGTCTACAAGTGAGAAGAAACAGGGAAACTAAAAAATGTGTTATTTTTAAATCCATGCTCTTAAAGGCCTGGTACAAGCTTTTTCGAATGTGTTTGAGCAGAATGCTTCTTGTCTTAGTACAGATATAAACAGCTCTTGAGATCAAAATATGTCTGTTGCATGCTGTGTGTATTTTGAACAATTTATTGTGCGATAATCAGGCAGTGTGTGGTTAGCATTCCAGTTGTTGTTAGCAGTACTGTGATGGCAAACTTCATTTTTGTCTCAAACTTATTCCAGTGAAAAATTAGGATACTCAGAATGCATAAGGTAAATGAGGAATAACTTGGCCACTTGTTGACCATTGCAAACCATTTGAAATGAACTAGTTTGTTTTTTTACATTTTTAAAACAGCAAAAATCAGTGCCTTTAAATGAGATTGCAATGGACTCAGTGGAAGTGGAATAAAGATTTGTTTAAACAAGCCAAGCTTTGCAAACAGTCGGCGCTGATAAGGATTTAATCAGATTCCATTATTGTACTTGACACTAGGGCTGGAGTCTGGCTGCGTGCCCTCACATCCATACCACATTAAACTACTAGAAAGGCACTACTGTTAAAGCTGCAGATATCCTCTAATGGTTTGTACATGTCATTTGCAATGAAGAGATTAGCTTGTTTCAACACAAACATTTCACTTTAATTTGAATAAAATGAATAGAATAACATGTGTTTATTTCGATTTTATCACAAGACATGTACTTTTATACTATTAATTATATTTACAGTAGAGGATTGACTCTCTTAGAATTGTAATTATGAAGCTCTTCTTGAGTTTTACACCAAGTGCCGTTTATGCCACAACAGGTTTTGCGCAGTGACTTGAGAAATGTGTCGTACCTACTTCAAAATTGGATAACTGTATTTTGTCAGTTACTTTACTGGTTTTGTCTAGGAGGCAATGGAGACTAAACAGTCATGCTATTAGTTAGCATGACTGTTTAGTCTCCATTGCCTCCTAGACAATATTACAACAATATCACAAAGTAGCTGCAATGCATTTCACAGTACATTAGAAACATTACAGTGTTAGGCTAGGAGAGGTGTTCAACTGCATGGGGTAAGAAGCAACAGGGAAAATATTACACAAGTGATTGGACGTGGACGAGGAGACAATGCAGATGAAGATGTTTAGTGGGTGCTGCTTGATTTTTGAAGACGACGAGAGCAAAAACTTGAACACAAATCTGCACTACTAATTCAAGTTAAAATTGTCTAATAATTACACTGTTTTGAAGGTAGTCACGACATAGTAAAAAGACACTTTACCTGTCACACTTTGGCCCTGTCCCTCATAATCCACAGAAGAGGCAAGCGTCCCAGCAGCTGCCCCAGCCAACAAACCAATATATCTACCATGAACATGGTTGAACAAGTCGATCATAAAAAATGGGAATTTCTAGCTGGTTTTAATTGTATTTAATGATTGAAGAAAAAGCTAGCTACAGACACATATAGACATACCAGTGAGCATATGTCAAAGTCCTCATTTTCTGTAGGCCTATGCGTGCACACACAGAGCAGAAACAGCACATCACTTTTGCTCAGACGCTAAACTCTCATTTACATATTAGAACTGCAGTAGGATTAAGAGGCGCAGTTTCTAATGGTAAATCATGTGCAACACACCCACAAAGAGCGCACACAATTTTTATGTTTGCACTTGTAATTTAGCACCTGGCCCAGTAAATATGCCCCTTGGAGTTCTCTGTGCATGTAAACATGGTGATTGACAGTGTGAGTAAAGTTCTATTGCTGTGTGGTGCCTTCATTGTGATGGTTAAAGACAGTCCATCCTTCACCTGTGTAACATTAGCGGCTCTTTGCGCTGTGGTTTGCATTACTGTTTACTTTGAAACCACACATTAAACTCAGGGCATGTTACGTGATCTGCAGCTGTCAGAGCTTGTCAGACCGAAACCACTGCAGCACTGACAAATGATAATGTATAATCAAGTAAAGAATTGATGTCCAACTGACATCTATTTGGTAAGATAAGCTATTTCCTATATATATAGGAAATGGCTTATCTTACCAAATAGATGTCAGTTGGACATATATATATATATATATATATATATATATATATATATATATATATATATATATATATATATATATAATGTATATATATATATATATGTATATATATCGTATATGTATATATGTATATATATAATATACCCGCGGGTGTATATATGTATATGATATGTGTGTGTGTGTATATATATATATATATATGTGTGTGTATATATATATATATACATATATATACATATATACATATATATATACACATATATATATACATATATATGTATATGTATATATATATATGTTATATGTATGTATGTATATATATATATATATGTATATGTATATATATGTGTGTGAAACAACATAAATAAGGAGGAAAATAACATAAGGACGACAGCAGAATAAGTTTTAACAAGGAGCAAAAAGGGCTGTAACCATGCGGATGGAGTCTGTTTTAGTTTGTGGATCGGGGCTGCAGGAAAAAGAACATTCGAGACATATAGAATAATTGTTAAAAAAAAAAAAGTTTTCTACTTCACGGATTTCGTTTATCGCAGGTTATTTATGGAACGTAACCCCCGCGATAAACCAGACCACTGTATATCTTCTTATCACTGTAAGAAATGAGTCACTGACAGCGGGTGACAAGCAGACTGGTACGGAGCAACATCCACTCTTTTCACTTTTATGTCTATACAGAGAACCAAAAACCAATTTATTATATAACGTGTGGCAGCTCGATTTCCTTCTTCAACCGCCAGAGTGATCGCTTTTAACTTATAACCCGCATCATATGCATCATTTTCTTCTAATGTAGAGTTAAAGTCTAGAAAAAGTCAGTACTGGCTTATAGTTCAAAAAAAAAAAAAATATATATATATATATATATATATATATATATATATATATGCACACAGTTATACAGGTTGTTTTATCTGGTTAAACTATAATCATGATTATTCATTTCACAATATAACTGTAAGAACTAAAAAAATGTGACGACTAAAGTGTCAGCAGTCACCTCCAGTCTCTCTCTCTCTAAAACCTTCAAATCAGGCTAGAAATTTAGGGGTAATAATGAACTCAGACTTGAACTTTAACAGCCATATTAAATCAACAACATCTGCAGCTTTTTACCATCTAAAAACATTGCAAAAATCAAAGGTATACTGTCAAAACCATACGTGGAGAAACTTATCCATGCATTTGTCTATATAGGCTAAACTACTGTAACGGCCTGCTCACTGGCCTCTCCAAACGGGCCTTAAAACAGCTGCATACATCCAGAACGCTGCTGCTCGGGTCCTGACCAGAACCAGTAAGTACGAGCACATAAGTCCTGTGCTCAGGTCTCTGCACTGGCTTCCTGTAGCTCAAAGAATAGACTTTAAATAGACTTTAAAGCAGCTCTGCTTGTGTACAAGTCTCTTCATGGCCTAGGTCCAAAGTACATCTCTGACATGTTAGTGCCATATGAACCATCTCGCACTCTAAGGGCTTCAGGGACCAGCCTCCTGCTGGTGCCCTGGGGATCATGGGGAATCAGCATTTCAGTTCTATGCAGCTAAAACCTGTAACAGTCTTCCTGAAGATGTGAGACAGGCCTCAACTTTGACAATGTTTAAATCCAGGCTCAAAACAGTTTTTGTTTATCTGTGCATATGACTGAAAGGTTTTTATTCTGCACTCTTTTGTTTTTGTTTTTTTTTTTTTGATTATTTGTTTTTTTTTTACACATGATCACGCCGATTATTCACACAGATTCTGGTGGCCCCGGCGTGGCCCGATCATAAAAATTAAAATAAAAAATAAATAAATAAATAAAATTGTTATGGGGTTAGAGTCCCTGGTGAGGGCTAAAGTCCCTCATGAAGCCGTGTTCAGGTTAAAGTCCTGATAGTAAAACAGGTTAAAGTCCTGTGACCCACCGTGGACTGGTGTAGTGGGCAGACGTGTCCCTACGTAGCTGGGTGCGTACAGCGCTTCCCTGGGGAGTTTTGGGTCCCTCAAAAATAATAAAAGCACGGGGTTAGAGTCCCCAACTGGTGCGTAATATTGTTATGGGGTTAGAGTCCCCGGTGAGGGTTAAAGTCCTCTCACAAAGAAAGGTTCCGTGTTCAGGTTAAAGTCCTGATAGTAAAACAGGTTAAAGTTCTGTATACAGGTTTGAATTGTATTGTTTTGATTTGTATGATTTCACTGTCTTTCTTTTTCTGTAAAGCACTTTGAATTACCTTGTGTACGAATTGTGCTATACAAATAAACTTGCCTTGCCTTGCCACTTTAGAAGCAAAATTAAGTTGTTTCTATTCAATCTAAAAGTACACATAAATGCACAGGTCTATTAGCAACGTTTTCATGTCAAAATAATTTGATCATAAAGCTGGTCACTTACCAGAGCAACGGTGATCTATTTAGACAATGAAAGTGCATTAAAGATTTGAACTGTTGTTTTGCTAATGTGGCAGTTATGGTGAGAAATCATTAAACTGTTTTCTTTCATCTGAGAATAATCATAACACTAAAATTTGACATTGTGACATCCCTACCTACAGCACAGATAATATGGTATGGGACAAGGATCTCTGCTATCGCTCGGAGTATAGCAGTTCAAATTAGACTAAAACAATAGTTTTAGATGCTGAGCTGCAGTGAAGCCAGTTGAGCTCCCGAATTACCAGAATGAGTCCTGGGAAAGTGTATGAACCTTAAAAACATGAAGGAGTGTTTTCTGGAAGACCATGTTGTGATTCCAGTAATCATGAGCAATTTAAAGGGGGTATTTTACTTTTATGGGGTATTAACTGCTTACTTCTACGGGGGTGTGAACTGCTAACAACAGAATCTTGCAGTTAACCATAAGGAGGGTTTGAATAGTTCCCAGGAGAGATCACTAAATTACTGAATCATGCATGGATGACATTTAAAACCTATTCAGGCATGTTTTTGATGAGGGAACAGTTATAACGTATAACAATCGACTTTCAACATCAATGTTAACATTACCAAGAAGTCAGTTCGTATAGTAAATTGATAAATGCCTTTCAGATATATGTGTTATACTTTTTTTTTTTTTTTTGACTAATTCAAAAAGTATGCCGATCTCTCTTCTCAAGTAACGCGGTAACTCACTCACACTCTTGCACTTTTTGGCCGTCTTTTCTTGCGTACATTCCACACTTGATCTGATTAGTCTTTCTATTGCCCCTACAGGTTTTCTGCTGATTACTTTCATTATCGATTCATCTCATGTTCTCAGAAAACGTGTTAATCTATTCACCCGCCGAGCACAAAGAATCTTTATAGCACCTGTGATCTGTGAGATGCAGCAATCACAATATTACTGAAATACTATGCAGGGATGAGACTAATAATAGAAATTCTGCTAAGCGACAGATTTGAAATAGCAGGTGGTTAATTTGTGCTGATGACTGTTTCGGAGCTAATAATACAGATAGGGGCCGATGAAGCTCCAGACACTGGTTTCTATGGCAACCGCGTAAATATGGTTATGAATTTAAATATAATGTAGTCTCAGAGGTTGATATCTTGTTGCATGAATGTTCAACCAATGATAATAACAATGATCTAAGTAGCTAAAGGTGCATCCACATTTTGAATGATTATCAGATCATAAAATGGAAGCAGGTGATCTTACAAAGCAGTGTAGATCAGTGATTCTTAACCGTAGGGCTGGGGCTCAAAGTAGGGCCGCGAGCATCTTCTTGAGGGCTGTAAAATCACAAAAATATAATACATTTAATATAAGATTGGGCTCCAACTTACTTTGTAAAAAAAAAAACAGACCCTGAGGTTAAAAGGTTAAGAATCCCTGGTGTAGATGGTCTTAAAACGTGAAAAATAGAACTAGTTCATTTTATCCAGCCTAACTATTCACCACAATGAGTTAAGAGCTTTTCACAATTTTCAGAAGCCAGAGTGGATTTTGTCCGTCACGGTAAAGCTAACACACAATTTCTGATTATTATTATGACACTAAAATGCTTTTGGTATAGTTGTCCCTATCAATAAAAGATTATTTGTCATAAACTACATACATCAGACATTTTAACAGCCTTTCAGTATACACAATTTAACCCTCAAACCAACAAACCATTCCATCTTTTTCAAACAGCGTGCCGTAAAAGGAAAATGACTTCTCAAAGGCCTTTTGTTGGACAGATCCCCAGGGATTTGGAGAATGTTTTAGGCCTGGCTGCACAGATGGGCCCTGATTTGACAGATAAGGACTTGTAGAGCCCCACACTGCCGTAAACGTTCCATTAGACACACTCATAATCCATGTTGAGTCGATGAAATGAATGTTCACGTCTGCCCGCTCTGCCCCGCGGTGTCACTGCTCCTCTCAAGGACATGGTATATAGCCTGCGCATTACTGCACACATTCAGATGACCTGACACAATAACACGCTTTTCTCAGACAGTTATTGTTTGTAAAATACATATGACACCAATAGGGCTGTAGACGACTAAAGTAATTCTTCGTTGTGTAAAAAAATGTTCAGCTGATCGGTTAGTCAACTAAAAAGGGCATGTAGCAAAAGGTCTCAAAACGTTACGTATCTCTGTGTCTGATCCAAATGGCACTCACAAGACTTAGAGGTAAGATCTTAAGCCCGAGCCCGACCCAAAATTCGGGTCGGGTTCGGGCCTAAAATGTCAATCATTGCTTCGGGTCGGGTCGGGCTCGGACTTCTTTCTCGCTGACTTTTTTTTAATAAATATATGTTTATAAAAATGTATACTAAAACGATGTGTGGATACTAAACTAGGAATACTTGTTTTAAAATAAAAAATTTGGATAAAACAGAGAAGGCGCTGTAATGTAATTGCTATTTAACTAAACAGGAGCCGCAGAGCCAGAGCTCTGCGCATGTGAACGCCGCCCTCTTAATAATCTTCCCCTCCGCAAGTCTGCATCTATTTTGACCCGGTATCCCCAATATGGAGGAGCAAGAAGATAAGGATAAACTAAAGACAGGAGAACTGAAAAGACAAACATGCACCGGTAAGAGTGAGGTGTGGAAAAGCTTCACATTGATTGTTGAAAATGCTACAGAAACTTGCGTTGGCTTCGCTGAATGTGTCAATGTGGCGCTTTGCTTTCATACGAGAGCAAAAAGAGTGGCACCTCGACGCTGAGCAGCATTTAAACAGCTGTACTGGCAAAATTGATGATCGTCAAACATCTATATTATCATTTGTTTCAAAAAACGCCCCTCGTCGCGCTAAGCAGGCCATCACAGACAAGTGCGTGGACTTGTTATCATAAATCACCCCTCCCCCCCTCCTCCTCCTCCTCCTCCCGAGTCCTCACAAATAAAATATGAAATTTCGGGTTTGCTTCGGGCTCGGGCCTGCAAATCAAGTTAATTGGTCGGGCTCGGGCCGGGTCGGGCTTTAATACCCGCGGGCCGGGTCGGGTCGGGCTGGATTTTTTAGGCCCGATCTTACCTCTAACAAGACTACACCTGCAAAAACAACTATTTATACAGGAAAAAAAGTATTAGGAAAGTATTTATATAAAACAGATTGAACTTCATGGGTTTAATCTGTGTTTTTACACATAAATTCCAAAAAATATTAAATTGTCAGCTAACTCTTTTTTAATCCAAATAAAATTATATTAATAGCTATATAACATGTCACTCCTACAACTTTTTGTCCAGCTGACAGATTTGAGTTTTTGGTTGACTAAGACTTGACCGATTTATTGACAATACAACTAAAGGACTTCAGCCCTAGACACCAATCAACATTCCTCTTTCTTTGCTTTTTCCGTAGTTGATCACAGATGGGCTGCATTCTGATTCAGTAACCTTGAGCCTAAGGCAAAGCACCTTGAATAGTTTTTCTCACAATCCAGTTGAAACAATAGTTGCATTTATAGAAGCTGCAACCAAAAGATTAGCAGATATAATAATGACAGTGTAACATTGTGTTGTCACTGTTGAATCTGCATCTTATATAATGTTGTCATTTCACCAACATTATCGTGGTGCTTTTTTGAGCTGTTTGTAATGCAATAGGGTTGGGTTGCAATAGGGTTAAAGATTGGATTTCTTTTGCTAGGCTTGATTCAAAATCAATGCCTCAATGCATTTATTTGAAATCAAATCTGATGCTGATCGATACTGAAACTCTTCTCAAAACTAGATACTAATTTGAACAAAAATAAGATTTTATTGTAAAGAAAAATAATTGTGGTATCTGTCTATATTGTATCAAGCCTTTTCCATCACTGTGTTGGCCTGTAATACCCTACATACAAATGTGTTTTCATTCACTTTCTTTTAAATAGCCACTACCTTTAGCCTTACTTCTGCCACTGCCACTTTACAGTAAATGTGAGAACGGATTACTATTCTGTGGGAGTATATTTGAGGTGAAGTGTGAAGAGGACAGAAATACCACTGAAAAGCTACAGGCAGAAAGGTTCTAAGAGATTTCTGCCATCACCTTTCTCCATCCAGTCAATACTATACTCTCCTGTGTTTGGAATCAGCCTTTTCACCTTCTGACTTCTGAAAACTTTTATACTCAAAATAATATAATCTTTTTTTTGTTTTTACACTTTTTGAGGGCAATGTGGACAGTGCTGACATCTTAAAATTCTAATGAGTTGGGCTATTTTTGCCAAGCAAGTTCAGAATGATGCCAGTCTGGTTT
Organism: Periophthalmus modestus; assembly: GCA_019594935.1. Taxonomy (NCBI): domain Eukaryota; kingdom Metazoa; phylum Chordata; class Actinopteri; order Gobiiformes; family Gobiidae; genus Periophthalmus; species Periophthalmus modestus. The sequence continues at coordinate 5,204,318 of JAIEZT010001318.1, read as the reverse complement.
CCACTTGCTCCATTGCGCCTCAAGACAGAATCAAACACAACTGTCCAATCAGATTAGATTATTTCAGTGATGCATGTGAAACAAATGAGCTCATTGGTCATCTATCATTGTAAACAAAATTACATTTCCCTCACCTCAGAGTTAGTGCTTTGCTTCAATCTGGAACATTCCCAAGAGCTTTGAAAACTGCCTTTATCAAGCCTCTCCTAAAGAAGAGCAGTTTTGATGGTATAATACTTAAAATTGAACAAAAATTGAATTGAACAATTACTGGCCAATCTCAAATGTGCCATATAGAGGCAAAGTCCTTGAAAAAGTTGTTTACTAACAGCTTATTAACTTTCTCCAAATGAAGAACTCTTTTGATATTTTCCAGGCAGGTTTTAGACCCCACCACAGCACTGAGACTCTTATCAAGGTGACAAAATATCCGCCTGAACATGGATGCAGGCAAAGTCTCAGTCTTGATCCTGTTAGATCTGAGTGCTGCTTTTGACACTGTTGATCATGGGATCCTCATGGGGTCCTTACAGAGACTGGAGGACTGGGTGGGCATGTCTGGTATGGCACTAAACAGTTTCAAGTTCTATCTAGAAAACTGGGAGTACTTGGTTGAAATTGGAAAATGTGTCTTAGATAAAATGTCACTGACCTGTGGGGTGCCCCAGGGGTCAATACTGGGACCCCTGTTGCTTAATTTTTACATGCTGCCGTTAGGCCAGTTAATACACAGCAATGCAGATGACACTCAGATCTAGGTCTCACTGGCAGCAGGTGAATATGGACCAGTGGATTCACTCTGCCACTGCATCCAACAGATCAGTGTGTGGATGCAAAACAACTTTCTCCAGCTAAACTCAGACAAGACTGAAGTCATCATCTTTGGCCCACAGAAACACGGAGAAAGTGTCACCCCGAGTCTCTCTCTCTAAACCTTCAAATCAATCTAGAAATCTAGGGGTAATAATGGACTCAGACTAGAACTTTCACAGCCACATCAGATCAATAACATTTGCAGCTTTTTACCATCTAAAAAAACATTGCAAAAATCAAAGGTATACTGTCAAAACCAGACTCACAGAACACTGCTGCTGGAATCCTGACTAGAACCAGGACAAAGAGTACAAGCAGTACAAGCAGTACAAGCACATAAGTCCTGTGCTCAGGTCTCTGCACTGGCTCCTGTGGCTCAGAGAATAGACTAAAGCAGCTCTGCTTGTGTACAAATCTCTTCATGGTCTAGCACCAAAGTATATCTCTGACATGTTAGTGCCAATGAACCATCTCACACTCTGAGGACTTCAGGGACCGGCCTCCTGCTGATGCCCAGAGTCAGGACTAAACTGAAGATATGAGACAGGCCTCTACTTTGACAATGTTTAAATCCAGGCTGAAAACAGTTCCATTTAGCTGTGCATATGACTGAAAGGTTTTTATTCGGCACTATTTTGTTTTGATGTTAAATATATGATTATTTATGTTTTGATTTGTGTGATTTTAATGTCTTTCTTATTCTGTAAAGCACTTTGAGTTACTTTGTGTTGCTATACAAATAAACTTGCCTTTCCTTGCCTCATTGATTCTGCAGAAATCTGCAGGAAATCGTCCTTGCTGAGTAGGAGGGTCTAAAGACGGGGGATGTTCCGGGACATCTGGTTATCCATTTGCTTGTTTTCTATGAATGTTGGTTAATCTGCTTGTCTGTTGGTTAAATCAATTATCTTATTAAGCCCTAAAAGGCGACTGCTGTTATGAGTTTGGGCTTTACAAAAATAAATTGAATTGAAATTGATTTGGAATCTGCAATGTTTTTCAGTCATCTGTGATGTTTTTTCCTTTCTTTTTTCCTCATAACCAGCCATATTTGTTTTGATACGGACGGAGTCATATCTTCAAAAAGTATTGGAGCAGTCTGTGTGTATTCTGGATCTCAGGCACAGTTTTTTTAAGTCTACCAAGTTACATAACCGCCACAAGTATAGCACTCTTGTGGCCTTTCTAAATTCATAGAACAGATTAGTTGCATTTGGGAGGGCATCTGGTACAAATATATTTAATTACAACTATCAATAATCACTGGACAATTGGTATCATTTGTGAATGATTTTATGTTTCATTTGATACTTCTCTGCTGCAAGATAGGGCCAAAGTTACTATTCTTGTTGGCATTCGGGACATGTTCTTATTGGCTCATTATTTTCACTAGACAAGGCCTATTTGCCTTAATTCAGACTTGCAATAACCTACTCTAAATAAACTGCAGTCCGACACCTCTTTGCCATATAGCAAGTTAAATTCATTCATTTCATTAAATTCATTGTCTACTTATGTGAAAGAAGGTCATTCTCGATCCATCAAATAATAAACAGTGACAGCAAAGTTCTCTGTAAGATCTGTCAAATCATAAGTGGCTTTATAAATGTCATGTGAATGTTTACACTCACAGGTGTCAAAAGTTAATGTGCCCCATAATAATAATAATAATCTTTCAGCTTTGACAATCAGAGTGATGGTAGCTAATGAGTGCATGGACTGTATAGTTATTCATTTTTCATTTTCCCCTCTATCATTAGTTTGTCACAGATGACTAAGCCTGTCTGCGCAGTGGTGTTTCATTATTGTAACAGCCCTGTCTGCACTGTTAAAAATATCTACGGCATAATAGTGTATATTAAAAAGTACAAATCTGTAAAAGCCAAAATTGTAAATCATTCTTGTTATTACAGTATTAAAGGAGCTACCTGAGCTACCTGATTTATAAAAGTGAAAAACAGAACTAGTTCATTTTGAACCATTTGTAGTGGTCCAAAGTTATTCCTGACTTACTTTATGTATTCTATGCACCTAATTATCCACCATGATGAGTTTATAATGGCTTTTCACAACTTTCAAAGGCGTGAGTTTGTGAGTTCACGGTAATGCTAACAACAACTAGCATGCTAATGCACACTCCTTGATCATCAGACAAGACACAGTAGACAGTGGACTTCTTTTGACCTGTTTATACAATATTTCTGTACTTTGGCATGACAAACACATGGAACAAAATGGATACATGCCCTTGAAAATTATATTTTACGTTGAAGTATTATCAAAGTACAGTAATTACCTGAAAAAAGAAAGAAAAAAAAGATCTTTATTGATGTCTCTAATGTGGTTGATTAATTAATTATATATATATATATATATATATATATATATATATATATATATATATATATATATATATATATATATATATGTATATATATATATATATATATATGTATATATATATTATATATATATATATGTATATATATATACTACTGTATATAAAATACTAGATTTTTACAGTAAATATTACAAATTCAGTGGGAAACTACTGTGAAATACAGTTTTACAGTAAATTCAGTGGGACCAACTGTATCAGTGTAAAAGACCTAGCTTATGTTTGTAATTAATTGGTTACTTGCAACAACATTTTTTTATTATAACGGCGCAGATATCTGATACCAGTATCGTATCGGTGCATCCCTAGTTACTTTTGTATAGTTACCCTGCATTGCAGATTTTTTAAAATTAAAATCTAAAGTCCAATTTTCCAGACACATTTTTACAGTGTATGTCTGGTGTATAATTATCCCTCATTACATGCTGTCCTGTATAGAGTGGGCACTGCAGTAGTCGCCTATAGAAGCACACACACACACACACACACACACACACACACACACACACTGACACACACACACGCACACACACACACACACACACACACACACACACACACATACTTCCTGTTGCGCTCCGAAAGAGGAAGTTCTGGTCCTATCAGATACACAGATGCTCTCACTTCCACTGTTATTCGCTTGGACTTTGAGGACACATTTGCATTCAGTTAAGGATTGGCTTGTGCAGCATTGATAATTGACATTCATAAACATCTGCAAACAGGGCTGAATTTTTAAAATCTGCAGGTCTTCTGTGCAGTTCTCTCATTGATACAGACATTCATTATTGATACAGACATTCAACAATATTTTAGGGCTACAATGGCAATAGTCAGGATAATCATGATAATTGTAACAGTATTTATTTATTTATCTTTTCATCAGTAATAGCTTACACCTATTTGTAATTCTCTATCTACAAGCCTTCAGTCAACTTATTTAAACTAGGGATGCACCGATCCAATACTGGTATCGGATATCAGCCCCAATACTGAAAGTTTTGCTGGATTGGATATCGGCTTCCAAATATTGGTTCAGTAGATATCCTGCTTGGACATACACATGTGATTTAATACAGTTGCTCACTGGTTGTAATTGGCCCAGACAGTCTGATAATGTTTTATACAAAGCCTTTCTGTAGTTACTTGAGAGATAAATAACAGCTACAAAATTTGGATAAATAAGTTTTGTCTTATTTTATTTTTGTTTAAAGGAAGTAAATTGTGTTAAAATTGTGTACTTAAAGCTATAATATCAAAATCTGTATCTGAACTGAAAAAGCTGGATCGTTGCATCCCTAATTTAAAGTTAATTAAAATCACAATGCACAATGCAAATAATCATTTGACTGGCAAAGTCATTGCTGCTAAAATAATCATTAATTGCAGCCACAAATCATGAATCAGTTGTGTTGTGATGTTAGGACATGTCAAGCCTGCATGTTTTTGGTATAGTAACATGCTCATTCCTCACGAACATGAGACCCTCAAACTGTGAGGCAAGAACTCTGCCACTGTACCTGAACTTTTACTTATACTTTACCCATATCTAGTGTATTAAAACTTACTCTTACACCAATTCTATCTAATGCAGTTAGCAAATCAAACACTGAATTGCCTTTGTTCTAAATACACTTAACATGATTTGCTTGGGCTTGTGAGTGCATAATGGTCTATTCTCTACTGTGTCACTGTAGCACCCAAAGGCTCCCTGCACATGCATCAGCAGCAGTGGTTAATGAAGTGATCAAATGTGCCGCTCTCAGACCACTGGAGGACGTCTTTAAGAACATTCTGTCAGACCCTATTACACCTGTGACCGCTTCTGTTATCCCTGTATGAAACATGTCGCTACCATTGCCGTTAATAAAAATAATGTGGATTCTCCTAATGGTATTTGTTAAACCTCGGTGCAGTGGAAGCCTGACACTAATTAGATTTTGCAGGCAGTTATAGCTGTTACTCGGTCCTATAATAGAGTAGTTCAAGTTGGTGTTAAATATCTTGCACTGCAGTACAAACAAGGATTGTGTTAAGTGTGCCGTTTGGGAGTTAAACAATGGTGTTAAAATTAATTCTACAAATAAACACCATCAAAGGCACTGCACCTTATTTTTACGATCATAAAAATGTTTTTAAAAAAAAGAGAACCAGTTTCTTTTAAACAATTTGCAGCAGTCCATTATTCACTGCAATTAGTTTATAAGCGTGTTTGACAACTGTCAGAGCCCGGAGCAAAGTTTTGTTGTCACTGTAATGCTAAAAACAGCTAATATGTTAACGGCACACCTATGCAGACAGCACACAGCAGTCTCATTCTGACCCTACGAACTGCATTTACAATATACTATTTGTACTGGAGTAAGACAAATTTTACAATATTCGTCCTAAGAGAAGATAAAATGACTGGGTTTTGTCAGGAAGGGCATCTGACATAAATCAATCCCAAACGTGTAATTTACCTAAGAGCAGTTTCTAAAGTAACAAGGCATTTACCTATCTTTGACAGACAGATTAATTTAGACTCAAATAGCTTTAACCTTTTTTTTTCTAAGAAGCGCAGGTACGATTCAAAACCTCCAAATAAATTGAATAGATTGAAAAAGTGTCTTCTCTTTCTCCAACATTTTGTATCAACATTTTGATACAAGTGGTTTTAAACATCTTTTTGCAATCGATAATAAATGTGCAAGTTATGGCCTTAAATGCCGTGTATGGTAAACCAGTGTTGCACAATATTACATATATGTAACATATTTGTATATATACAAACTTATAACAGAAAATTCAACTTTAAAGTACCAAAGTATCACCTTATACCCATGTTTGGAAGATAATAATAGGTTTCGCTTTTTTATATACTGTCATATTGAGTCGCATTGCTTTAATCTTGTTAACTTTCTCGTCTGTTGTCAGTAATCCACAGCTTGGCGTCAGATTTGTGCGCTAGCGTTAGCCTGTCTGATAAAGTCCACATCTCACGGAGACACTGCAGCCTCCTGTCCCCTGCATTATCTGTCCTTGTTGCAGCAGCTAAACTGAGGCCGGCTGTGGTGCGAGCTCCAGATAAGGTGACAGGGCTAATCGTGCATACCGGGGGCTCCCAACGGAAAACACACAACTGTACACGCTAATGCCTAATGAGGTCAAAGGTCAACTGCTCCTGCTGCCTAAGTGAGGAGCCTGCGGGACTCCCAGACCCCAGAGGAATGTAGTGTAGACTGCTGGGTAAATAACTACTCTTTAGATAACTTGGCAAGAGTTTTTACCCAACATTAACATTAATACACAAATGAGAAAGTAGTTTCTTAAATGATTAGTAGTGAGTGATATTTCACAAGATTCATATTGCAACTTCAGTCTCACAATTCATGGACACAACTGTAATATAGTCTTTAACTCTATAGCATCAGATGCTATCACCACCAATAGACTCGCGGTTGTGGACTTTCCATTACCATAACTCCGCAACCAATTGTGCTTCATGTAAATTCAAACGGGATCTCATAGCAGAAGTATGGGGCTCTTTAAATATGTTACTGTCATTACGGTAATGTGCTTACGTTGTCCCTCGAAGATGACTAATCAGAGCGCAGGTGCTGCCAGGATTCTTCCAGTTATTTGATGCATCAAAGGAAAAATAAGGATGGATATGTAAAATAGAGGTAGTTGTGTGAAAAAAGGCAGTACATGCTTTAACATGATTTTTACGACTAAAAAAAGAAAAGTCTAGGCAGGCTAGAATGGTCTATAACAGGGGTTGGCAACTTTTAACCCCCAAAGAGCCATTTTGACCCGGTTTACATGAAAAAAAAAAGCACTGGGAGCTACTTTCTTTCTTTTTTTTTGACATCTACAATGAAGATAACACTGTATACATATTTTTTTTTACTCTTACGCTAAAACCACTATACTGTAGTGTGCTTATGAAAGGGGTCCCCAACCTTTTTTGCACCACAGACCTGAATAATGTAGGTTTTATTTTCACACGTAGCAGATAAATATGGCAAAAATAAGTTAAGCGCATAAAAAATACACCTCACCATACTACTGAATCAGTGGGAGCCCTGCGCTTGTTTCTTTGTGATGAGGTGGTCCCATCAGGAGTGATGGGAGACAATGACACCCGCAGTGTGTCTATGTCGAGTCTGCGCCGTAATTTCTTTGAAAAAAACTCTAAAGGTTTATTTTTTAATCCAGGGTGCTTAGTGTCCATGTGCCAAAGCAGTTCTGAAGGTTTCATTGCCTTGTTCGCTTTCCCCAAATATTACGCAGAGCAAACTCGCCACGTGAGAGTCACCTGCAGTGACAAACCCATATTTTAAGCAGGACCCTGGTGTTGCCTGTTAAATTGATCTTTCTTTTTCTTGGAGGTCATAGGCTCCTCCCTGGCTCCTTAGTTGGACTTTTCCCCTTTGCAAAAAAGCTCTCCAAAGACTTTTGTTTTTGTCTAATTTTCATGAGCTTGTGGGTCTACTTTTGGGCGACGTGTTTGATGCGTTATACGTGATACGTCATCATGGAGAAAAAGAGCAGATCTAGCACAGATATAATATACTCGCCATTATATCAAATGGATTTCTGTGGATATTTCCTATCAGGGTTTTCTTTATCTATCTACGGATGAGTTTATTAGCGTGTCATGAGGAAAAGATGAGGAGTAGTTCCGCAAGTGTAATGAAAAGTCCACAACCGCGAGTCTGTCGGCGGCAATAGCATCCGACGCTATAGGGTTAAGAGGTATCCAGTCTGTCATCTGCTTCTTTTAAACGTTCACACTGTACTGTAGAGATTTTTTTCAGCTGATAACTGGTATTTGTTGTAGTGACCAATACATTTATAAATTAGCTTTTACCTTTGTATTTTAAATAAATATATTAAACCATGTTGCACTTTTTATGATAATTGTTTGCCTGGCAAATCCAGAATGATATTTGTGTTTTTTATACAGATTGATATGATATATTGATATTGATATCTTTATTATTTCCAATACGGATGGACCATGCCTATCCCTGATTGGCTAATCCACCTGTCATTCACAGCCATTTGAAAACGGGGAGATTCACCGGTGACCAGACTTAAATCTTTGTAAAGTAATGAAGAAGTTTGTATTCTGGATCCCAGACAAGATAATTGTGTAAATCTGTAGAAAACTGATAGTGATATATGAACCCATCCCCTGATATATCTGATTCCAATAGTAACAACAATATATGACAATCCCTAGTTAACTCTACCTGTCAACCTCTTAAAGCATGATGAGACTGTCCAGGGAGAGTGGGTAGAGAAAGAGGTCTGTCCAATCACCAAAATCATCCAGGGATCTGTTCAGGATTCATTTATAGCGTCATATTAGTGGTAATGAAATAGAGATGATGGTGAGGCTGAGGAGGCTAACTGTTCTGCTGCGGTAGAGAAGCGCCGCAATATGTGCTGTTATGTAGATGCAAAGATTATAATTTTTTTTTTTTTTTTTTTTTTTTTTTTTTTTTTGCGAGAGACTAACATTATTTTGTATTTTGTACTTTTGTGTGACACAGTTTTGAAAATGTTGTCAAAATCAGACATATTTTCCACCACTAGGAAAAAGCAAACAGAGCTGACATTTAAACCATTGTGTTGAACCCTGAATAGTAAACGTAGATGTGAAAATTCATGCTCAGAAAATTGTCTTTCCCGACACCACACTGCTTTCACATCTTTCCAAACAATTGCTGTCTTTGATGTCAATACCAGGCAGTTGACATGGCAGAATTATTTACATGACTCAATTCTGGACATTTTTTTGGATATTAATGTACTTGGAGCGGCTTCAAAGACCCGGATCTCCAAATAGTAAAAGAAAAAGAGCATTCCCACGCAGCTGGTGAGTGAGGCCATTACGGGCTGATTTTAAAGAGGCTAAAGTGAAGACTACAGCAGCCTGCTCTATTGATCCATCGGCAGCCGCTTAGAGACACATCAGTGCAGTATGATGGATGGAAAATCAACTAGAAGGAGAGAAGAGAGAGAAGAAAAAAAACTTAAAAGACTTAATATACAGCAACTGACCAGGATTTCAACATTTCTAACATTGCTGCAAGTGATGATGGTGAAGAGGAGATGAGAGGCTGAAGTAGCTGGTGGTTTTGTGGCTGCAGAGAGGAGGGTTGTGGATTATATAGGTAGATCATTTGGATCTACCTTGGTCTTTCTTTATATGGACTTGCAGTGATAGTTGAGAGGAAAAGATGGAAGGATGTAATTGGCTGACATCAGTTTAATCACCTCATACATCTTTATTAAATTTATAGACGAAAAATAAATATATTTTGAATAATTATTGTTTTTTTGTTAGGTTTTAGCAATTTTGAAAAAGGTTTGAATTGTGATTTGATTTGCAATTTATGCTTTAAAATCCAACAATAATGACAGTGCATTTTTTTATTTAGTAATTAACCTTTACTTGTCTAGAAAGGTTTATTGTACGCCTGGTTATGATAAAAAAAAAAATTGGAATATGTCACATTGCTGAAGTAAATATAGACAATAAATGATAATATTGCAACTAGTTTATGTCGCTGACACAATAACCCAAGAGCAGATTTTTTTAAATCATGAGCTTCAATAAATGCATAGCAGAAAGGAACACTTTAATACTTAGTTTACATGGGAAATGAGTCATAGAAATTATTAATTCCACCTTTTATGGCTTAAATCTTTTCATACAGCCAAACAATAACCAAAACTTTCCCAGTAGTGCAAAGAAAATGCACACATGATAAATATTGTCCCCCAAAAAATATTGTTCCTTCTTTCATATATTGAACGATAAGTTGATACAGTAATTATTGTCATAGGCCTAGTTGACTGAGAACCTGGTACAAACCAGATTTCACATATTATACTAGACTAAGACCCCCATAGTGATATTAACGTCCATGCAAAACATATTACCAATATAATTGCTTTCATTGCGATTTCCCAATCCAGTTTCCAATGTTTTAGATGATTTCAATTAATCTTGCATCCCTAGTCTATATGGGCTATTGTATCCTCATCCACTTTACTTTTCCTGCTTGCTCACTTCTGCCCTTGATAAGATTAATTATCCATTCAGCGTTCAGCTCGGACTGTACGGTATCGTCCTGAACGTACCCCGTGTAGGTCACCTGTGCACCAGATGTACCATAGCGCCTGGGGGAACCATTTCCACTACCGGCCTTGACTCTCCTCCCACTATTCCCTGCTCCAGCCAAGCCCCGCACCGCCATTAATCACCCTAGCTCTCGGAATTCATATGTGGAAGAGAGGCATAGCTCTAGGATGGTAAATCTCCGGTTAATTATCTTCATCCATGGCTCAGTTGGTTTTTCCGGCTGATGTGGCTGCTGAATACTTAATGCGCCCTTTTGTGGTCGCCTTTCAACAGCTATCACTTTCTTCTTAATAGGGGGTGTCTCCTCTTTTACTTTCAAGGCCGTGCAGCAGGGGGAAAAGGCTCTAATGCTGTTTTAAGAGTGGCTAATGGCTAAACGTAAATCAGGCTAGTGCTGTGTACTGGGTAGAGTGGGTAGTTATTATGAGCTTTCTGTTTCTAAAAAAAATGTGATTGAAGAGTAGATTGTAAACAACCTTTTAGTACATGATGGAGCAATGATGACAATCCAAAAAGTTGATTTTGCATCTTTCAGATTTTAAGGCTATTTAAGACTTTGCTAAGATAGGAGGCAACAAGAACACGTTTTCTTGAAAAAAAAAATTCCCCAATACCAATGCTGATATTTCCTATTGCCTCAAATCAATGAATATATTACAAGCATTTACTGCTCTTGTTGGCACAGTTGTGTAACACGTTTGGAACAGTGATCTGATAAGGAAGAATTTTTAGTAAAGAAGTAAATATTTACTGTAAAAGTTACCATTATTTTCATGTTCTGTGTAACATTACTGAAATACAAAAAAATGTTTTTTGACTTATTTGAGTATTCATGAGGGACTACCTTTTTAGTTCCAGTCGAGTAATACCTTTGAATGAACTTAACAGTGCAAATCCTGGCTACTCCACCCACCCCTGCTCCGGGGTCTTGACTGGGGGAACAGAGCCCGTCTTCCCCTTCATGTGGGCTCATGTGAGGGTAAAGTGGAACCGGTTGGCACCAGGACAAATGGTCTGGGGCTGCGGTGAGATTCTATTACGGCTTTGGCAGGGAGCAGAGCATTGGACGGCCAGAGCGGCACACAGAGAGAGGATCGGCTTCCTGCAGTCTTTGATTTCACTCAGGTGATGAATCCACGGCAGCTGCCACGCTACCAGGGCTATGCCAGGACATAGGGAGAACCATGATACCACATCACGCACACACAGTACACTTAAAAGACTATAATGTGCATGGTATGTTGGCTGAATGATCATGGTGAATATCAGGACATGTCTCTGAAGTTGTAAAAGAACCTGAACTCATAAATTCATTTAGAATGACATTGCTGCACAATATATTGGAATCAAATCAAAATCGAGTTGGTGCAATTATCAAAATATCAAACAAAGCCTGCAAACATACATCTAATAGTAGTTACATTTATGCCATTTATGCCAGCATGTGCCTCCACCCATCTCCATCGCAGCAGCAGAACCATCAGCCACCTCAGCCTGTCAACTTTCCTTCTCTTAACAACCACCAAGCAATACATAAAAGCCTATAAGGTTTATTTATCACCCACCTATTCAGCTGTTTGCTCTTTAAAACTGCCAGTACCTCCCAATTACTCTGTCCATTCTCAAGACTTTTTTCCTTGCGCTCAAAACCATCTACGGCAGTAGCAGAACCATCAGCCCCCTCAGCATCTCCATTTCCTCCTCCTTTCCACCATACTCTGCCAAAGTCACCATTCTCTCATAGCATCACTGACGTTTCCAAGCACCAAATGCAGCATAATTTCTTGTTATGTCTCACTATATTTTGTTTTGTCAAAAGCTTTCAGTTCAGCTCCAGGCAGTGTTTATGTTTACTTGCCTGCAAAGGTGAAACTTAACATCACTGAAAAAGAGGGGCAAAATCCATTAAAACTCCACAATTAATCATAATCCAATTGAATTGCAATTTGAATGGATGTAATTAATGAAGTACCACAATTAGTCTTATTCTGCAAAACGTCTAACCCTGCAGTTTAGATCTGTACAAACATGTTCTGAAGTCATTCTTTGCCAATTCATATTTCAATCTTTCCGTCAGTTCATCTTCATGCGTTTGGTACGTAAACTTTGAACACAAATCTCAAATCTAATCACAGTGTTTTCCCAAATCATTAAGCCCTCAAATCCACAGAATGTATCAAAAGTAAAAAATTTGTTTTTAAAACAATTAAACACTGTCTGAAAGAATCCTTTTTTTGTCCAGTACAGCACAAATCGACTTGTAGTGGATTGTCCTGAAAACATGTATTCATTTTAGCACAAAGCAGATATGTGGCCCTATCATTGAGTGAATTCCAGATACACTGAACGCTTCTGCCTTTTGAGTGATTGCAGTCTATGGCCACGCATCTCAATAGAACGTGTGACGCAAAATCAATACAGTGAGTGCAAGCTAATCAATGTAGCCATGATGAACGCTACGGCTACACGCGGATCCCGGACGATTTTCATTCAGTTAGCATGAACACGTCAACCTTTCCCCGTCTCAGAAACCCCTTTTGTGTAACCCAAGTCCCAATTTTGACAGTGACTTCCTCAATAGCGTCATTTAATATAGCGCTCATTTCCGTGAAAGTGTCCAAGGCCCGACAGCTATGAGACGCAATGAAAGGAAAAGCGCTAACAAGGAAGAAAGGACACTAGCTTTTGAAAATGGCAACGCTGAGTCGGCATGTCTCCCCGACCTTGTATGTGTAATGGAATAGCCAGGGCTTACAGGCAGGCTAGGAGTCACTATGCGCATTATGATATTAAGCGATCGCCACATTATTTTAGACAGGTTGGTACGATTGTAAGTGGCTACCCAGAGTGGCGCTTACAAGGCGTCGGGGCATATTTCAGCAGTGGCGTGGTGGAGATTAGTGGAGTTATAGCAAGGGATGAAAACTGCAGCGAAGTACTTATGCAATCACTTTGAGGTCATTGTATTATTTTTAGATTTGGATGTCGGTTCAATGATACTTCAAACTTACTTTCAAAGGCATACTTGATAGGAGAGTAAAAGGAAAGGTTGTTTGAGGTAGAATGCTTAGAAGTAAAATATCGTTACAAAGTCTGTGTAATTTGAGTTAGACAGAACAAAATAAGGGTGGGTAATATATAACAAAGTTGTTATTTTTACAGCTCCCTGATAACAGTAATCAGATCTGAGCCATCAAAAAAGAAGTGTACTCTTATTTGGGAAATAATGATGAGGTTTTTTTTTTCTTATTATATTGTAAGAACTTTTTTAAGCTACTATATTTTTATAGACATTACATTAAGATTAATCAATTCAACATGATCTTGTTCCTCATCTACATTGTTCAAAAACAGCAGCACAGGGGCTTAGTTAGCTCACAACAAGACAGTCACACCTATATGTAGGGTGGGGTATCGTATCGTATTATCACAATTCAAACATTTGTGATTGGCTAAATCCACTTGTCACTCACGCATATCAGTAGAGAGAGTGTGTGTGGAAGTGTCTGTGTTTGAGCATAGAGCTGCATGAAATAGAAACAAAGTCAATATCTGAAAACTGACATAAAATGACAAGATCATCAAAATAAAACATTGCAAAATGGGTACAGTTTTTATTGCCATATCAACTCAGTCCTGTACTGTAGAGGTATATCTTTTTTATAGGTGTTTTCATTAATTGGGTGGGTATTCGCAGGATCTTTAGACAATTTACTGGTTACTTAAAGGTACTGTACCTAGTTTTTACTGTTTTGTAAATATGAAAAACAGAACCAATTCATTGTAGATAGTTTGTAGTTGCCCAAGTTATTTCTCACTTACCTTTTGCCATTGCGGTAAAGCTAACGGCAACTAGCAATGCACCAACATACATCTGTTTTGGGACAACACAATTTCATTTATTTTTTATGTTAATAGATTATTTTTTCAGACCAAGGTTTAGTTTGCTTTCATTCCCATAGGTCAGTGTCTGTTAAAATAAATTAAGGAACGACCAGATGAACGTCATTGGACTAACACACATTTTGCTCAAATACATGAGAAAAATAATCGAATGCTGGGCCTTTAAACATAAAGCTGTAGAAATGATGCTTTTCACCCTTTTTGAAGACACACCTTAGCCGTACTTGATCCCATCATAATAGCACGTCTGAGGAGAGCCTGTGATTGATGCTTTGTCTGTCCGCTGCGCATGAGCTGTCAGTCTCCACCAGCTTCTGCGGCACAGATGTCACGTATGACAGACACTTACATCACCGCATGACAAACGCCTCACTCCAAAACTTCAGAAATAACCCCCTGACAACACTTCACGAGCCGCGTTCACCCTCCTTCACCTCTGGCCCATTTAGCGACCGTGACAGGTACAAAGTAACTCACAGAAAGCTAGAACGCAACATACCATTTGGACACAGAGGCTTGAATGTGATCCTGTGTACTCATAGGACTGTTCTTGCCCAGAGAAGTCATTTTTGTAGGGAAAATATTTAATTTTCCTTACAGTATTGTAGAGTTGTCAAAAGTGTTGCAAATCAGATTCTAATCGATACTAAAATTAATATTGAAACTAGATACTCATTCGAGCATGTATCAGTTGGGTTGGGCAATATGGGGGGAAAAAATAATTTCCCTATTTTTCCCTACATTGATTGATCTCTTTTTATTTTGTGTTAATATCACCAATAATTATGGACAAATACACATTTAAAGTTTGGATTGCTTTTGTACAATACATTAAGGCTAAAAGCATGCACACCTTACCTAAATGAGGTCTTAAGTTTCACTCATAAATGGTGAGAAAATAATCATTTACTTTCCGTAACTTAGATTATAATGATAAGAAGCACCAAAGGAGAAAAAGAAAGGAGAGAATGTGAGAAGCTGGATCAGAGAGGGGGAGGGGGGGGCAGACGGCACTGCACACACAGAGGCAGGAAAGAAGGAGACACTGGACTTTTAGTGAAATTGAGAAGATTTAAATCAAAATCTGTGAAACATAAGGGCACGTGAGGAGACATAAAGAGACGCGCTGTGGCCCTGACTCAAAGCTTTCACCTAAACAAGAGAGCATAACTCCTCTTCAGTACAACACACAGGATTGGTATCTATCGATCTTTCAATTTTTGGCACAGCCCTTGGTATTGGTAATAAAAAAGTCACATTCACATGACAAAATTTGAGTTTTCCTGAACAGTTTCAGTGTGGTCTTGAATACAAGAACATATGCTAAGATAAAGAAAGTATAATAATTTTGTATATTTGTATATGAAAATTACTATCACTATTACAATCAGGCTGTTACTAAAAGGAACATTTTTTTAATCTCCATTGTGGTATTGTAATTGGTATCAAGTTTGTTTCTTAGTATCGAAATTGAGTTTTTCTCACCAGAACATTTTTAAACTATCGTCGACTTTCATAATTATCGTGATATAATTGTCAATTGCAATTATTTTGGCCATGATAATCGTGACATCAAATTTCATTATTGCACCATGCCTATTGGTGACACAATCTGGTAACAAACTTTACTACACACACTTGCTCCTGTTTTGAATGTTTTATATGGATGTCTGTACTTATTTTGTTTTGTTTGTACTGTATTTTAAATAGGGCGTCTATGAAAAAGATAGCCCAAGTTCTCTCATTGGGCTTCCCTGTATAAATAAAGATAAAGAAATAAAGAATGTGATTCCGTGTGCTCGCTCATAGGACACATTTCTCGCAGAGGGAAGTCATTTTTAAAGATTTGTTGACGTTAGCAAAAGCATTAGCGCCAGACACTGTACAGACTGTAATAAGTAATGCATTGTGCCACTGAATTAGTCAATGTCAAATTATTCCAAACCATCTGCTCTCACTAGATTTGTCTTGCATCTTATATAGCCACAGATTCTTACAAGAACCGTGCCGTGAAAATTGGGGGTAGCAGCTAATCCATTTTCTTTTGTTGCGTTTCAAAAGATACACATATCATTGCTTCATTGTGCAGATGCTTTGGTGGCTTACTTAGAAAGGACAAAAGTAATACATCTGAAATATAGAATTAGCTTCATATTTTCCTTGCTTTGTTGTTTAGAAAATTAAGAACAGTGGAAACTCATGGACATTCAGCAATATTCACCACAAGCCAGTTTTGACTTTGCTTGGATATATGGTGAGAGCGGCTTCAGAAAGGTCACCTGGGTTACAGTAGGGAAAATATTTTGTTGTTAGTTGTGCTACTGCATGGTCATAATTATATATAAAATCCTTTATATAATTACTCCATATAAATGTAAAGTAGTTTACAGCATGCCGCTGACATATTTGACCCCATATATCTTTACTGGGACAAGACCAGTTTTGCTTAAATATACAGAGAACAATTTCTTTCATTGTGACAAATATTCTCCCTTCAGACAAAGCACAGTAACCATCATATTCTGTGGGTAAAACACAGCCTCTCTGTAAATGTAAAACAATGTTTAGTGAAACAAATCGTTAGAAGAGAATATGAAGTATATCATTTATAGTTTGTATACATTGTATTTGTTTGCCAATTGCTATTTCAGTCTTTTCTCAAATGTTGATCCTGGACGAGTTAAAATTTTGTAATGAAACAACTGAATCTTTGTTTCAAAACATATATTACAAATTTGAATTACAATATGTGTTAAAGTCACAAAATTACTTTATTCCCACAATATATAAATCCTGATGGGCCCTGTGATCTCCCTAACCCATGAGGACAAGCTGAGATTTGGACCACAGGACCTGTTCAAACACTGTATGATGATCTAATGGAACTAATTCATTACATGGAACTTGTCCATTTGTTTAAATTCACATGTTGTTAATGTATTTATTATAAAATTAAGCCAAAAGTTAAATTTAATTGTATAATCCTACAGTAAATGCACTATACAGTTTATATGGCTCCAAACCATGTTAAATGCCAATGATATAACAATGAATGCTGCTGTGCAAAAAACACAGTAATCATATGTACAACTAAAATAATCAATGAATTATTTAGTAGTTTTGAATAATACTTGTTATCTGGACACATACAGAGTGTAAATGAATTCAAAATGGCCTACAATGTACATTTTGTGATTTAACAAACAATATTGAAAGCATAATATATGATTATCAACTGCAGCCTTTAACATGACATTCACCAAACCAGCACTGGTTAAAACACTGACACTCTCATCCAGCTAACAATTCATCTTCAAATTATATTCCTAAAACAAATACAAGACAACCATGCACAGTCGCCTGTCTGTTTACATCAGATTTAGTAACCATTGGCCCCGTGAGTCTTGTGAAATGAAACAGCCTTCTCTCTTGTTTATTTTCTCATTTTGCCCATCGCTGCTGTTTTATGGCCCATATTCCTTAGCGCCCGTGCAGTGTGTTAATGAATTAGAGCGTCTGCCTCATAATGGGACCGCTAATGTCGACTGCACCGCTAAAGGTTATCATAAAGACATTTGCCTCCCGTCGCCCATTCAAAATGCTACTGCTGCTATACCTATTATTAGCTCAAATCATAACTGTGAAAGTAATATGCAGCTAGTCAAATGGCTGCTAACTGCTTATGGAGGCTATTCGTAGTAGTTAGGATGTGTTTATTTTTGTTGCAGGAGTATTTTAGGAGTGTGACTCACAAATAGTTGAAGATAATTGAAGGATGACAACTAGCACTGAGTCATCAGCTCAATTTAAATATGATATCATTAGGTATAATAAAAGAGAAAGAGGTGACCATTGAATTGTGATGCAAAGCAAATTTAATGACAATGATTTTAATACAGTAAATAAGCACACTTAAGGTTGCATAAGGTCAGGCTTGCAATTTCTGCTTTTACTGTTCTAATTTGTTCTCCATTTCTATCAATATTAGACCTGTTGAGTCATGGGCATTCTCATTTTTTCTGCACTTAAATTTGTTGTTTGAACTTACTTATTTTAACTGCAGTATGTAACTTTTTTGCAACAAAAAAAAAGTTACATACTGTTTAAAAAAAAAGAAAGATGTGTCCCAATTGTGAGCGGGCTTGCATCTCCGCAAACCTGTCTCTTGTTTGGCCTCTTCCTCCTTCCTGAAATTTTGCTCCTGGCATAAAACAAATCTGCCTCCATAGAGAATGTTCCGAAGTATGAGTTTTAACTTTCTACTTCTATAATAATAGACATACATGTGATGTAGCATTGACATCTTGTTAGGATTGTGTTGTTGCATCTATATTTCTCCTGACATTGTCCATAGAGCACTGTAGATAACTGAATGATACAGAAGTAGTTGATGTCCCTCAGGTCTGAATAGTTTGCTGTCCCTGGACTGCGCTGTACTAGAGTCTAGTCTATTTCACATTCTGCTGCAGACTAATTGGACAACTTCCTTCTATTTGTCCGCCGTTAAAGCCTCCAATGACATTGGATGGCCTATTATTATTGTTGTTTAGCTTCCATCCAAACTCTTCTCAGGTAAGTGTTCTCACAAGTGCTGTCGGCGATTGTAGGACACACGCAACGTTACCATGGAAATCGGTCCAGCGGCACACTCACACACACATACTTTGTCGCAGCGGGCACGGAGCGTTGCTAGGTTACCCCCAGAAAAGACAAAAGAAAAGTGAATTGGCTTCGAGCTGATTCAAAGGTCAAAGGGCGTCGTACCTACCAGCAGACGGCCGCTCCAGAGCATGTGGACTGCGGACGAAACCAAGCAGAAGCTTACACTTAGGGGCTTTTTAACTCAACGTAACAAAGGAGTCAATGGAGCTTTTATCTGGGTGGTTGTGGGCCATCACCTCCTCTCTGAGTCTTTTCATGTGTCCGCTCTAGGGCCACGTCCTTGAGGAGTGCCCCATTCACAACCTGACACTGAATCGCTGCTTCGTGTGCACACGTTGACGAGGCTTTGAAAACGCAATATGTGCTAACAAGGTCTAGTGTATGGAAGATTTTTGACTGGACTTAAAAAAAAATTTGCTACACATGCCCATTTTTGTTACTTAGTATATAAAGTTGGGAATAAAAAGTTTAGATGGAGAAAAAAAAAAGAGTTGCAAATGTGATTAAACTTGAACCTTAATTACATTATCTTATTACATGTAGTTTTTGGTGTAAAATTTCCAGCAATCACCAAGGCTTCACAATTTTGAGGGAAAACTCTGATTACAATTTTTCTTAAGATTTTACTGTGTTCGTGATTCGGTATGCAATTTATGTTTTTAAAAGTATGATTCTGTTCTGAGTTCTAATTGTAAACAACTTCAGAAGCATTAACAGTTGAAAGAAGACTGAAATATGAAAAACTAATACAAGAATCCCATGCATTTCAGAACATTGTCTAAATTATAGGAACAACAACATTTTTCTATAAAAATAATTATTTAAGTTTATTTAAAGGACATTGTGCCGTGCTATCAAAACACTGCCTCTGAGACTTTCGACAACTCAAATTCTGCAGCCCTATCACTCACTGTCATAATCGATTCTGAATATATTGCAAATTGTAGATTTATCATTAAGAAAGTGGCAAAGCAATGAAATGTTATATTGAAGATAATCTCAATCCCATTTAGCTGCTTTGTTGCTTATGATATTAGACTGTTATTCTCTACAGAAAAGAATCAATAACGACGCTTTATCTACACACAGAACATCGCTGTCAGCCATTTCTCTTTTCTAAACGAGATTGGACCATTGAAATTCCCGCATCGACCATGCACGCCATTTCCTCCTTTGAAACGGCATCAAAGGTCAAGGGTCAAGATTCAAGCTCGGGCAAACCTCTCCAGGGCGAGGTTCAAGAATTGCCAAAATTGCTGATGACTGATAATGCTCAAGCGAACCCATTCTAGTTCTTTCAAACCACCAATGTCATCGTAACATCTCAGTGTTATTGAGGCCTTGGATCTTTGAGGCTGGATTCTAAGATTTTAACTTTTTTTATTTTATAAGGGACAACGTGTATCTAAAAATGATGGCAACTAATTTCCAACTTCAGTCCTTTGGCAGGTTGATCAAAGTATCTAGGAAGGAAGGAGCAGCAACCATTAGTCAATTTGACACGGCATCACATTATACATACAAACGGAAGAACAATTCATCTGAAGTTAGATCAACAACCTCTCAATATTAAATGTCACACCTAAAGATTTTATATAGATCGTTTTTAACATTGAGGTTCATTGAGAGCACTTTCTCAACAGCTAGTCTAAAAAAAAAAAATCTTGCTGGGAGCTTTGTTGATAAGTGCTGTATCGTCTATTGTTAATCCGGTAATCTTGTAACCTGGAATGCCGGTAGAATTGGATTAGTAATAGCTTCAAGAATGCTACTGGCAGAAGGGTTGTGGAGTATATGGTGGTTATAATCTCTTTATTTGTAAATGGGTTCAAGATGTAAAGGGGAACAAATCATTGCCATTCTTTTATTGTTGCTGATTTCAAATGTGGATCAGATGGGTGCCTTGCCCAAAGACACAACAGTAGTATTAACTGGGTGAAATGGCACTTTATGTAATATTTTCAACATAAATTATTGCCATACTTTAACTACATTTAGAAATTTAAAACATTTGGTTTTGGTTACAAAGGTTTGAACAAGTAAAGATTTAGAATTGAAGATGTTTTGTCCCTTTTCCTAGTCCAGTTAAATACTTTTTGAATCTTTTTTTACAATGGAACTTGGCATATTTTTCATGAAGATGACTTGCACTTTAAACATGTTTATTATTTGTTATGGTCATTGTAGTACTCAGTTTAAATATACCGTTACACTTACATTTGATTGAACAAATCAGAAATTTGGTTTGGTCGAAGTAATGACAATGAAAACTTACAGCAATGTTAAAAAAAAAAAAGTGCAAATTTTAATGCTAACCAACTTTACTGGGTGATTAGTTAAGCTTCTTTTGTTTAAATTCTGGTCAAAGGCTAAAATACATGCTTGTGAGTAGATTTTGCTGTTATATCAAATTAACCATTCAACCTTTTACTATATCCAGTGCCTGTACCCCTCCACCCGTGTCCCCTATAGCCCGTGTGTGTTTCTGTGTTTATGTATTGGTAATAGATTTAGCGCTGATGCCGTGTGCGCTCCCTGGAGGGACTGTGACATTTGCGCAGTGCCCTTGAGTGTGGAGAGGCAGCCCTGGTCTGCCTCTGTCTGCGGATAAGACACAGGGGGTCCAGAGACTGCACAGGGGCTACGCTACAAATGTAATCCAGATAGCTTGGTTGAGTGTGTGGTAGTAAATACAAGTTGGAAAAAGATTCTGCAGTTCATATTAAGTTGATGATTAAGTAACGGAATTGTGGAATTCAATTAAAATGATGTAAGCTTAAAATGGCTGGAGTATAGGGTCAAAAATAATCAAATCCCACACACTATAATAAATGCACAAATAACTAGACATTAAGGCTAAAACAAATGATAATATTGATAATGATAATGATAATAATAATAATAATAATAATAATAATAATAATAATAATAATAATAATAATAATAATAATAATAATTGAAAAGAGGTGTTTATTTTGTTTTGAAAATTACATTATATTGTTTAAGAAAGCATGTTTTTTTTGTCTATTGGATACGAATGTTCAACCTTTTTGTGGTTATAATGGCAGTTGATTCAAAACTATTCCTATTCCGAATATCATTGCAACAAGTAGAAAAATCTCACTTGTCTCTGCCCTTACAAGATGAACATTATACTTTAAATGTATGAAGTACTTCACACAGCGGCGCCAAAGCAGTCAGTCCATTCTCCCTTAAACCTCTTATCTTGTATTTTAAAATGTCTGTGAATGGGTCCATATTACACAGTTTATTACATACAGTTTGTCAAATAAACAAAACATAGTTGTACATGTGTAAGGCATGTAAATCACTATTAAACTTTATCGCAGCTGCCATCATGAGCAGTCCAACTTGTTCAGAGATAATGGTTCATATCTTGCAGGCAGCTGTAGAAAAGGTGCAGTTTAAAGAGAGGTTTAGGTCATATGGCCTGTTCTATAGCACAGCGCCGTGTGCAGGCGCATGCATAAAGCTTCAAAGAAATGTTTTCACAGAATGGTCTTTTGTGTAAGACTCTCTCATTTTATATTGAAAATCGAATGGAGAAAAATACAAAATATAGGCTGTAAACAAGTTTGCAACACTCCCCATGCAGGTTATTGTATAAACCGCTGAAGCTGTAATATAAAAAGAGTGACAATCAAGTTCTTGTGGATTGCATAACGCAATGTAGAATCAAAACTGCCCTCGGTCTGTTTCTGTTTAAACTCTGACTTCTATAGTGGCTCTGTGCAACTTAAACATGCTGTGGAGAGAGAGCAGTGACACAGACTAAAGTCCTGTTGCTAGTTTAGATTGTAAAGGCTTAAATGTGGGCCTACTGTATGCTCCCTGTTTAATTACAGAAGGAACAACAGCTGCTGTGCAAATATAGGCTCCATTATGTCAAAACAACATGGTCAAAATTATGCCCCTCGGAGCACTGATGCACTTTGCAGCGCGTGTGGGCGGAAGCCATTGTTTATCAATTGAGAGCAATTTATTTATGTTTAAAATAATTAACTTTTTTTTTTTTATTAATTTTGCATAAATTATATATAAATTAGATTACCACCCAAATATTATAGGCCAATGAATGAACAAAGTTCTCTTTCATGCCCATATTTCTGCTTTTACCTAAGAGTGCCTCTTAGGTGCAAAACACGTCTGTTGTACATTCAGCCCGTTATTAGATCAAGACCTGTGCTTTTTAACTGCTGGCAGTATCGTCTCGGCCTCGCTCCCCCTAGAGGACGACGCATCAATTGAGCGCCGTCTGCGCAGAATGACAAGATAGGGGTCATAATCACTCCTGTTGCAGCTTTAAGTGTCCGATTTCACAAGGCACTGCAATGGTTATTATGTCCCATCTCCATTCTAAATATAAACACATTACAGGTGCGACTACTAATGAAAAACAGGCTGCTCGCAAAGGTTCACTTAGCACCCAATACATCATCCTCAACAAGCCCTAGCCTTGAGCATGCTAACCGCACATGTTTATGACTGTGTCTGGGAGACCGTGTTGTGTTGTCGGATAGTGAGGCACATAAGGGGCCCACTGTTCCCTCGTCGCCCTTGGAAACCGGTGTAGGTTAATCCTTGCCCGCAGTGTCAACATGTTGAGTCGAGACATGCAAATGACCTTTACGGATAGCCCTCTAGCACCATCAGGAGACTGGACAAAAGGTTTCTATGCAAGTCTTTGAAACCCTAAAAATGCCATATGCCTTTATTTAAGCATTTTAGTATTTTTAAATTGTTTAGAATGTTTCACATTATAGCACTCAATGTTTATACAAAGACAAGAAGGTGACGGCACAAGGTCAATATCGGTCAGATCTGTGGAAAGGCGACCTCTGTAAGTGAGTGATTAAATGCATGATAGACAAGTTTAATGCCATACTGTGGAACTTTCCAGGCAGAGAAATCACATCTGTATAGAGACAACAGGTTCTCTACATAAAAAGAAGCATATATGGCATGTTTAATTTGGCTGCATCAGCATTCATCCAAATTATACTACACACTGCTATATCTTGAATAATAAAAAACCCAGTATACCAGAATTTAAACTAGACATGTTCTAGTTAAGGGTCCATTCATTGTGCCACAAAGCCTTACTCCTCACATTAATTCCATAATAAATTGTAGTGTTTTGTCAAGTATTTATTTTTATGTGGTCATCTTTCCAATTTTCTAAATGCTAAGTATAGACAAATTGCTACCTGCAGTTTTGAGGAATAACTCCTGAGTTCCTTAGCACTGGTGTTGGTGGCCTAATGGAGATGGACAGTGTGGGTGCTCTCTGCCACTCAGTCTCATTAGCTAAATTGATTAGCTAACGCAGCTATTGATACGCCCACGGGGGCAGTGATAAATGATGCCACAGCGAGCTCTGTAGAGGTCAGGGCTAACCCACAGGTCTAGCTCAAAGCGTGCTCTTTAGTTCACTCACTGGTCTGACTCACCGGATCCCCCTCCAGTCTGTTCTGTGAGTGCCGTAGTGTTATTGTGCCATTTGGAGCAGGTACTTTGTTATTTTGCTGTGCAATGGAACAAAAAGATGCTGTCTCCAGGGATTTTTCAATACATAATATGTATTTACTAAGATCTTCAGTTAAGATGGATTATTGTGCTCTAAGTACAATGTGTAAAGCTGAGCAATTAAAAGGACCCGTTTCTCTGACAAGTGATAAATAAGCATTTGGCACTTTGCAGAATTCTTAAAGTTGCACTGTGTAACTTTTCTGGTGAGGAGTCCATCGCCTGCTTGTCGCCATGGAGATGTTATTGTGTTTCCTGGAATGTCCAACAGTATGAAATTAAACTTGCTGAGTGGCTGGCACTCTTGCTTCACAGACAGAAGGTCCCAGGTTGGATTCCTGGAAAGCAAGGGTCCTTTCTGCATGTACTTTCCCTCTTCTTCCTGTGTCTAGGCTAGTTTCCGCCAGGCACTCAAGTTTCGCCAATTAAACTAAATCATGCACAAATAGGCACAATCCTCAAGCGAAAGTGCTTCTGACCAAGTCTAGTTCCTGATCTGGAGATGGGTCCCTGGGGGCTGTGCTGTGGTGCACACTGCTCCTAAGAGGTTACTCCAAAGACAAACTTCCCCACTGGGATCGATAAATAATACCATAATTCAATCTTTTTATTGCTAACAAAACACCTTGATAAACCTTGTATTCTTACTGTAAGCTGGCTTGCCTCTCCACAGATTTGACCTGTAACTTGACTTGATGGTATCACCTGCTTGTCTCCATGTAGATATATATGATATATATAGATATATATATGTGTGTGTGTGTGTGTGTGTGTGTGTGTGTATATGTGTGTGTATATATATATATATATATGTGTGTGTGTGTATATATATATGTATATATATATATATATATATATATATATATATAGAGAGAGAGAGAGAGAGAGAGAGAGAGAGAGAGAGAGAGAGAGTCTGTGTTTTTTCACATTTTCAAGATAGAAAAAATCAAGTACAGCTTCTTTAATATCACTTATTGACAGTATGCAAAACCGTTGACTTTTACGTTGTCTGTTGAGTTGACACTGACTCCTTGACTATTCCATTCCTCTATTTCTCTGTTGTACGCAATATCTTTCATGCATTAAGAATTCATTGTTGTCTGCGTAACTTCTCATGCCAGGGCGCCGTCATCGCTTATCAGTGCGCCAACAAAACTGCAAAACCAATTCAAAAATATTTATCACGAAGCAACTTGTCGTCTTCACACAGACAGTTAAAGATGCGGATTCACTGTTTATAATGGCCATCATTTTGAGCACACTGCATTATTCTGTCCTTCACCGTTCGAGGGGTTGGTGCAATCTGTGGAAAGTGTATTGTTTGCGCATCCCCTCTACGCTCCATAAACATGACATGTGTGTGTTTGGGCGTGTATGTGTGTGTGAAAGAGTGTTTATCATTGTGGATTCATAGAGTTGGAGAGAGTCCCAGAGCTCTTTCTTGGCTCACAATAACAGTAAAGTGTCGGCACTGCTGTGTTCTGTTTGAGCTTTTGAACGTTATATACAACGTAACAACACAAATACATGACAAACTGAAGATATCTATTTGTGCTCACAAATAGAGATGGGACGATAATGGGCTTTCTTATGGTATTGTAATAGCTAATGTATTTGACTGGGTTTGTAAAAGCAGTGCTCCTGGAGACTTGAGCGTTCATGAATAGGTTATTTTATGTCATTATACATCTGTTACACCACAAAAGGACTGACTGATCAAATATATTGGGACAAATATCTGATTGTGATTTTTCTGAGAAGCATAGTGATTGTGATTAAATTTGTGATTTATGTTTTAATTACAGGATTCTGTTTAAAGTTTAGCATTAAACATTTTAAACGCGTCCAATGGAATTATGATTGAAATATGAACTAATCAAAGAATCATATTTTATTACATGTTTGTACAGTTCTAAACAGTTTTACTGCAGAAAAAGACAGAATATTTTGTTTGTTCATGAAATGGTTCTTTAGAAGTAGCAACCTTTGCGATTTACTAATTGCGTACATTCAAAAGTGCAGTTTTGATTCATCCACAAATGATGTAACTGTTTAAATTCATGTACGCCATCATAGTGTTTAGATCTAATCACATGTTTTGCCCTGATTATTGTCCACAAATGTCTGCACAGCAAAGTAACACATAACCATGGTGTAATACATCACATACAAACACTTTAAGTGTTACGTTTAATAAGTCCCTTGTTAAAAAATATCCTTGATATATAGTTTCTGGTCATGGTTTTCATACAATGGAGATTTCATACAGTTGTTTCCCTAAGGCTCTGTCTGTCAGCAAAATTATATCATAAATATTTTGCACTCAAAATTTGTTTATTAAATGCAGAATTACTCTTTCTTTCTCTGTTATGGTGAGGCAATGAACCTTTGATGCCAATGTGCCATAACAAGTTTAAGCTTTACACATCAAGGGCAACATCTGGTGCTGAACTCAGCCAACTTTGTCATGAAAAGGATTTGGTGTAGCAAGCATTGTAAAACTTTCTCAAGAGCAGGGCATTCATGGTTGTTTTCTATTAGACTTTTAAATAGTGTGTGAACCTCTGTTTGAAATCCATTAGCATAGTTAATGGAGTTGTGAATTAAAACTGTCAGATGAAATACATTTAGCCTGTGATGTTCTTGTGCAAAATCATAGCTTGAGCTCCACAGTAATAATAACCAATAATTAGCAGCATTCTATATAGTAAGAACAGAAACAAGCTTAACTTAATCCATTTTTAAATTTGCACTGCAAGATGACCTAGGGGTTAGGTCTCAGCCAAAATACAGTGTTGTAACTTTGAGTGTTTTACAGTTGTTCACCTTATTTTGCAAAAAACATTTCACTAAAAAATGTACTCCATCAATGCTTCCCATGGATTTTGTTTAGACAGTGGCCCAAATCATTTTTATTTAAATCATTTCATCACATGCAATATGTGGAACATATCGCCTAAATCTTTAAACACGAGATCATTGTATTATCTTTTATATATTTAGGGTAATGGGCTAATTTTGTTACGGCAATGTATAGCTTGTAGAGTATGGGTAGAATTTTAGACTATCTTGTGTATTAATGGCAATGCTTTCACAGATCAAAAAACAAAACAGCACTTAGATATCCAATTTTCGAAGTACTTTTTCAACCTACTCTCTGGCTCTGTTCTCTGAGCTGAAATCCTGGAGGAGACAGATCCACAAGGTCAATATTGAACCTCCCTAAACCTTCTCCTGGACGGCCCGCTGAATGCCTGAGCACATCGGACGCTCTCTGCTTCCTAACGACTCTGTGAATGTGTCTAGCTCCACTCTAACCTTGAGTGGGACAGCTGGCGCGATAGCTTCACAAGGCCGCGCTTGTGTAGCTCCGCCGCTTGTCTAAATGTGTTGGAAAGTGCAGCCGTGGAGTCGAGCCTGAAAGGAGCTAACAGCGAACCACTGCTTTGATAAATAGGAGGATTCAGAGGGAACCCCAGGTGACTTTGCATCGGGCCTAACAAGCTGTCGCCGGAGATTACAGGCACAATGTCGGCCATGACACCCTTTCGCTCCAATGTGGATTCAGCGTTTGGAGCTCCCAGGCACAGCTGGAGAGAGGCATGGAGTCGCTCTGTGCTCTGTAGATGTACCAAGCAAGTATTAGTGTGTCTGATCTGTGACACAAGAGGGAACATTTACTGCGCCAAATGGGCTGTTGAAATCGCTGGTTTTCAGATGACATCACAACACACACAATACCTCTTTTCTGTTTTTATTACACTCTACACTCTATACCAATTTTGATACCACAATAATTAAAAAAAAAAAAACTTTAACAATAGAATGTAATTTTTAGCACAACGTAATAGTGCTTTATTTAAATGTTCATGTGGTTCTGTACTTGTGTTGATAAAGTTCAAGATTTCTTTAAAACTTTTCATGCTTTTCAGTATCTATTTTCAGTACGAATTTTAGTATCAATTAGTAGCTGATTTTCTATACTTTTGACCACCCTACTATGCTGGTATTATTCTTTATATTTTACGTTGTACTTTATTGTCCTATTGTAAAATGTTTCCTCTGCATTTGATACATTCTTCAATGCTGTTGGGGCAGTCTGTTTGTAAGCAGTCACAGTGCCTCGCCTGGGGACCCATCTCCATCTATCTGGATCTTGGTTGTGTCAGGAGTACCACCCTGGAGGATTAGGCTGTGTTTTGAGCTGATGAGAGAAATAAGGGTACTCGGCCATTGTACCACTGTGCAGATAAGTATATTGGGATAATGGATTAGTATTAAGAAAAAAAATATTGTTTTCAGTTATATTTTTGCATAAATAGTTGTTTTTGCATGAACTCTTGTGCAGGTGTAGTCTTGTTAGTGCAGTTTGGGTCAGATACACAGATATACGTAACAGCTTTGAAAGCTTGTGCCACGCCCCTTTGTAGGGGAATAATCGATCAGCAGGACTTTAGTCGAGAAAGACTTGCTTTAGTTGACTACAGCTTTTTCTTCTG
This sequence comes from Periophthalmus modestus, assembly GCA_019594935.1. Classification (NCBI taxonomy): domain Eukaryota; kingdom Metazoa; phylum Chordata; class Actinopteri; order Gobiiformes; family Gobiidae; genus Periophthalmus; species Periophthalmus modestus. Next base: position 5,175,355 of record JAIEZT010001318.1, on the reverse strand, counting down.
CAATCTGAAAACATCCGATAGACTTTTTTAGTTGCTCAATTAGCTGCAAACAAATACAAAAACCTAAAAGATTTAGTTCCGCATGAGAGATGGTGAACATTACATTTTCCTGTTGCTGCTTAGATATAACATTTAAAGATATTTGTTCAGAATATGGTGTCAAAAGTAAAGATACACCAATATATTAGTTGCCGATATATATCTCCAGCGCCGACCGATATTTGGTTTTGGTTTTGATCTGACCTGCTGCCTGAAGAGTACACACGAGGCTTTATTTTAATACTTAAATGCAAATTGATAACTCCAGAAAACATTACTACACCACTCTTAAAGGTTTGTTGTAAAAAAAAAATGGATTGTGGGTGAGTAAATTTAAATTACATAATTTGGGGAAAATGATCAAACTCTGCCCTACGTATTGACACAAATATATTGGCCGAGCTTATTGGGTCTACTGGGTTCTAAACAATCAGAATCGACCATGAAAAAAAAAGTCGTTCTCTAGTCAAAAGTGAATTTTGAATCTTTTTCTCCTGACAAACTGTAGTCACTTGTACTCCCCCAACAACTGGCTGTGTGTGAAAGAACCAGTGTGAAAGAACCAGTCTCTCAGTGTACTTTTAGAGGAAAGCGCAGCTGCCACAAGAGATGGCACAACTTGCCACAGACAAATATGCAGCCAAAGATGAGTATAAAGTGGTGATTGTGCGCCACACTCGTGGAATTCACAATAATATGTGTGGGCTGCATTGGATATTATAGCCTAAGAAAAAAAAAAGACCAGGAAAAGTAACAGTAGTGATATCGTCCTTGTTACTAAATGCATGTAAATGGGAATTGCTAGTTTAAGGCTCCTGTTATCTGCAGCATTTTGAGAACGTGTTTCCATTCAAAAGATATATTTAGATTTTATTGTGTATTGTATTTTAAATTGCTGCATGGTGACCTTGAGTGTCTTGATACGCGGCACAAAGAAAATGTATTATTATTCATTTTATTAATCACCATGGCAACGTTCCAAATTTTTCATCATTCTGAAACCCATGCATAATAATAATAATTTGATTTAGTTCTTTAGTGTTGGGTAGGACTGCAAGATTAATTGTATCAAAGTTGCAATTTGAATAGACACAATTAGCAAATCGCAGAGGCTGCAATTTTTGAAGTACCATAATTTCCTTATTCTTATTCTGCATAAAAATAAAAAAAAAACTGCTAATCTTATACTTTAGATCAGTCCAAACACATTCTGAAATGCATACTTTGTCAGTTCATATTTTAGTCTTTTTGCCAATTTTTCTGGATGTGTTTAAAAGGTGAACTTTGAACAGGATCCTGTGTAGGAGAAACCGGAGTAAACCTATAGGCACTGTTAGAACATGCAAACTATGGGAATCAAACTTAGGAGCTTTGATGTGAAAGGCTTAAACACTGTGACGCCATTCTTGGCCAGATGGCACTCATTGCTTTAAATAAATAAAAGGAGACTGAAAATGTTCATTCTAGATGGGCATTGGATGAGCGATTTTGTAAAAGGCTTCTGTTTTAGATTTTGTTGTTTTGACGGTGCCGAAATAGCTCCCAGAACAAGTTGAGATCTGCAGAGGTGGAACAGGTGAAACTGTAATATACCCATGTTACAAAGGTGTCCAATTGCACAGCGGAGTCAAATGGTACATTTTCACAAGCTGTAAAAATACACTGCTGTTACTGGAAGAAAAATGTGCAACTAAGCACCCGCCACACAGCATAATGTTTACCGATTCTAATCTAATGCAGTGTTTATTGAGCGTTCTACTCCTAATATCAGAATCTGTTACTGTCTGTCCGCCAGAGTGATGACATCTTTAAATAAGCTTTAAACCTGACAAAGAACGCTTGGATGACGCATTCATTTTCATCAATAACCGTCACAGTTTATTGCATCAATTAGAGTGACATTTAGTGGGATTGGACCAGGCAGGAAAGAGGAAATTACATTCAAGCCTGTGTCAATGTGACCTGGACGTATTGAGTTACCTGTTTTGCTTTTTCAAATAAACAGAAATGCATCTATTTATTTTGAAATATTGAGCCAAAGGTTTTAAATGTGTGTTTGGTATGCAGATTTTGACATTAAACCAATTTGTTGGTAAGTGATTAGTATTCAAAGAGATGCATCTGATTAGCAACTATGGAAATGCTCTCCCTCGGCTGATGATAAGTTAGAACAGGCAACATTTACAACGTTAAAAGCTAAGGCCTAAGCTAACACAAAATGTGAGTAATGTTCTGGTTGATTGTGGTGCTATATGGGATTTCAACATGTATATCTTGGTTTGGACAAGAAAATCTAAACAACAAAAGATTATTTCAGGCTCTAGAAAAGATTATATTTTAATGGATGTTGTAAAACCACATTGGTACCAGATTTTTCATTTACTTGTTTTTATTATGGAAAAATGGCTATGCAACATTTAAAAAAATTATAATGATTAGTACAGAGCTTTGGGCGGAGATGGGGGATAAGTGAAAACAGACATTTTCTGAGCACTCTTCAAATGTAGAAAAATACAAGCCTACTCAAGCATGCATGAATCAATCAAAATACATTCTAATAAACATTAGATGTCCCCTTTAAGATATTGTCATGATACTAAAATAACTAAAATATATGCTGAAATGAGTATCTAGTCTTGGTTAGTTTTAGTATCTATTGATATATGGGTATTTATTTACAACCCTACTTCCATAGTTAAGTGAGATCTGAGTACATTCATGCTAACTTCATCACTTTCAGTTAAAACTAATTACTAATTATGTGAAAACCAATACATCTCTTTCTACTGTACACACATTCACACTCAGTTTAGCATTCTCAAAGCAGCTGGGGACAGTTTGCGATAACTATAAGCTATTGAAGTGAATCTAAGAAGAAGTCGAGTTGTCGAGGATAAATAAGAGTTTTTGCTCCCCGAATTGAATCTCGCAGCCCCACGCTCTTTATCATTCTGACAGCTTTCCACAGCCGGCGAGGTAAAAATATAGATGCTTGTCTCCTCCCAGCCCTGAATCTGTTGTCCTGTCTACCACTGTACAAGGCTTTACCAAGAGGGACGACGTAATGAAGGAGGGACTTTAAAAGCACTTTATCAGATTTTTATTGTTTTCCAAATGTGGAAAAACAGCACTAGATATTTTTAGTTTGCAATGGTTCAAAGTTGTTCCTCACTTATCTTATACTAGCATCCTAATTATTCACCATTATGAGTTTATAAGTGCGTTTTTTCATGCTAACAGCAGACTTCCTGATTCTCAAAGGATAGAACACTTCATAAGTAGATGAAGACTACTCACATCGGTAAGGCTGATTGTATTTTGATTGAAAAGAATTACAATTGGTGTTAGAATGTTTGGAGGCATTTTGATTTTATGTTTTACTAATAGGATTTAGTTCAAAGTTCACATTTTAAACATGCTCAGAAGAAAATAAACAAAAAGACAAAAGAAAAAGAATGACCTGACCTGACAAAATAATGCAAGAATCACATTTCAGAACATGTTTGTACACATCTGAACTACATAGCAATTTTTATGCAGAATAAGAGTGCGTAAAGACTGCAAAATTAGCAATTTGCCTATTGAATCCATTCAACTTGCGATTTTGATTCAATCTTGCCGCACTGTGCAGTGACCCCATCACCTTATGAGCTGCTTATATCTGTAATGGGGCAAAATAAAATTTACTGAACTATACTGAAAAATCGGTTACAGTCACTTTAAACATTAGCAGATGTGGTACGACGCAGCAGAGGGAGAAAAATGAGTGGTTAGGCAGGCTTAAAGGTCCAGGCGCTGATTGAGACGTCTAGCTTGCAATAGGATTTGACTAAAAGGGTTTCTTAAGGCCATTAGCGGTCGTTTGTGGATTGAATCAGCCCAAGTTGTTAGTTAAAGTGATGAAATTTTCAACAGGACTGAAATAAATGTGGCGCTGCGGGTTGTTTTGGGCAAATAGACAAATGAGTCTTGGTGTAGAGAAGATGTAAAAAAAAAAAAAAGAGAAGGATAAATGATGGTGTGTTGAAGTGTATATAAATATTTCATGTTTAGTATTTGTGGAAAGTTGACTTTGGCATTTTGTAATGTAATCAATCACATTTTCTAAGTTTAGGCTAAGGTTTAGATCTATGCAGTATCTGTTTTAAAGGGCTGGTTTAGATTTTTTGTTATTAAAATAAATAAGGCTTTAAATATTAAGGTTGTTAATAATAGCCGGTTAATAATAGAAGCAATTCTTGCGCGTGTGCTATGCTGCTACTGCTTTGATGTAAATTGGGGGTTATACTGACACCTCATTCAGAGTCCCTTATTTGTTCAGATCATGTCCTGACCTAAAACAATTGACTGCAGTTTTACTGGTGATATCTGACATAAAAACATCAATAGACTGTATTTATGCATTCGTCACACTAAGTCAACCCATTACTCAGGGCTTAGTGGATAATCTGCCAAGTTGTCCCCATCAAACCAGTATCAGTCTCCCTTTTTGGCTATTTATATCCACCTTCGGAGCATGTCTGCATTCTAGCATGAGCTGGGTCCCTAATGCTTCAGTGGTCCTCTCATTCTCTCATTGTGCATGTGTGTCCTGCGCACTGGTTTTGTGTGTAAGCAATGAGAGTGAAGGAGTGTACCCAACAGGGGCATCTGGCCTAATTCCAACACAAAATGGGATTGGATCAGAGCTCCTCTTAGCACAGCTGCGTGTGCTTTACGCTCTCCTGCACTTCCCAAACCGTAAAAACCACTAATGTCAAATTTACAGTAAAAAGTGGCACTTGTTTATACAGGTTTAAATAAAAATGATGACATATTACTTTATACTGCGGGGATAAAAACTAAGTGCCAGGTTTTGTCGGTTGGTCAGTTTGTTGGGTACTTTTGTTGCATTTATTTCTTTAAATATTAAATATAGTTATTAAATATAGTTATTTTTTACTGTACTATCAAGGCTGTTAATGTTGGTTGATTTGTCTTTACCCATCTGAAAAATGTATTGTTTTTTTCAGCAATGTAAATTTAATATTCAAATGTGGATTCAAAAATTAAGTCTAGTTTCAGTTCAGATTTTTTAAATAGAATTCATGACCATGGCAGTGTTGGACAGGACAGATGTAAGTGTGAAATGGCAGAGAGAGTGGGGAGAGACATTCAGTAAATTGTTGAATCACTCAGAATACATTATGTGCTACAGTCTATCCCTTCTGCAATTGTGCAACACAGTATGGGATTAGAGGGGTTAGTGGAGGAACAGAGGACAGGATCTGTGGATTATTATTTTTGTCAAACATTACAGTTTGTGGCATTAAATGAGCAGTTCCTTATTTTGAATGTGTTAGGAATGAGAAAAACAGAACTGGTTCATTTTAAACTGTTTGTAGTGGTCCACTTCCCTAACGCTTTCCTAGCATCCTAAATATTCACCGCAGTGATTCTATAAACATGTTTTACTATTTAGAAGCCAGAGCGGAGTTTGACCGTAATGGTAATGGTCACAGTTACAAGAATGAACAGCGTGGCAGCCCTACTTCCTGGTTCATGGATGATAAAAACTTAAAAGCAGCAACAAAAGCAATCTCATTTTGCCTCAAAAAGCTGCTTTTACATTAGGCCTGTGACAATAATTACTATATCGACTTATCGTTCAGTATATGTTTGATGGAACAATAACTTTGGAGGGGCAATATTTCTTGTGGGTTCTTTTTTCTTTGCACTAGTGGTGAACTTTTTATTATTTTTCTGTTCTACAATGAGATTTGAGCTGTATTATTGAGCTGTATTATTTATAGTTATTTGAGTAAAAAACTTTTTTGACTCTTTATAGATACAAAACTAACTACTAATAAAGAGTTCCAATATTTTGCAGTTAACCATGTTATACATTAAGAATACTTTTTTTAGGGGGTAATCCTGCTTTAGGGTTATTGTGTCAGTGGTGTAAATTTGTTTCAATATTATCGCTCACCGTCTATATTTTCTTCAGCAATATATCACATTTCAAAATGTGTTATAGTGACAGGCCTACAGTCACTTTAATGAGATTAGTGCCAGTTCCTTTCTGCCACAGGTAGTCTCCTCAGATAAGACATACAAACTCTTGATTTGTCTTGATTTATTGGCTGATTATTGGATTCATTATTCGCCCTGGTTTGACGCCGTGGGGAGGATCCAGTTGCATTATTAAACCTTCCTTTTCCTCCAAGCCTCCTGCTGCTCCAGATTAAACCTATCCTATTTCTCTTTCCTGTGTTTTCAATGCAGCGCTGGTCCCAAAGGAGACAACATCTACGAGTGGAGGTCTACCATCCTTGGCCCCCCTGGCTCTGTGTACGAGGGAGGAGTCTTCTTCCTGGACATCGCCTTCACTCCAGACTACCCCTTCAAACCTCCGAAGGTGAGTGGAGCCCCGTGGCAATGAACCAGTCCAGACCCCCCCCCTCCTCAGTCCCCCCCTCTTCCTTCTCATCCCTCGCTCGGCAGGCTCAGGGCAGGGAACAATAGCGGCATTGTCCCAGCAGGCTGTCAGCTTTTCACCCGCACCATCCAACCACAATGGCCTGTTTTGGGCTTGTTCAACCATAGAGCTGACAAAATAGCACTTTTGAAAGAGTAATACGGTATTCATTTTGATCTCAATCGGAGTTGTTGCGTAATCCAGATACCCCTTTCAGAAATGTTCCACTTATTCTGAAATGCATGTATTTGTTAATGTATTTATAGGACAATGCATTAAAATCAACTTTACTGTAAATTTGCTGTTACCAAATTAATACATTTTGTCAGTTCTTTGACGTGTTGAATAAAATGAACAAAAATGAATAACAAAAATGTATAGTTAGAGCGGCTTTCCGTCTCACTTCCTTTATACTTCCTTTATACACTTCATATTTTTAAATAATTATAGATAGGTCATCTGGTTCAAAAAAATGTGTGTATTATTGTGTGGGTTATGTTCTAGTTTATAATTCTTGTGGCTTGATTCAGACCATATTGGTTGAGGTTTTTTATGTGTGTAATGTATGTATCTAGTGCTGATTGGTTAGAAATGTGAATACATTTTGGTTTCAATTTATTTATTTTAAATTGACTTAAAATTACTTAACTCAACTTTTGTGATTGAATGTCTCCATGAGGATTGTTATTGCTTTGCCTAGAGTGTTCCAAAGTATGGCTTTAAACTTGTCTATCACCATGGAGACAAACGGGTGACACCACAAGGCCAAGTTACAGGTCACATCTGAGGAGAGGTGACCCTTTTCATACTAATAATGCAGGTTTCTTAAGTTTTTTGAGCAATAAATACACCTGAGGTTGAATAAATATAAAATAGAATAGGTTAATGCTATACCGTGGAACATTCTAGGAGTAACAATGACATCTCTGTGGAGACAAACAGAAAGTGGACCCTCCCACGAGAAAATGTCCATAGTGTAAGTAAATATGCTAAACCAAATTCAAACTTAAGCTTTACAGTGATTTTTCTCAATGGCCAATAATAGTATATGAAACAGGTCTACAGGGGTATACAATGTTCTCTTTGAGCTTCACACACAGCATAGTTAAAACCAACAGTCTGTATTATTCATGAACGCTGGTGAGAATATCCCAAACAGCAGCTTTTGCATCTTAATTATTTGCTCTCCTCCTGTCGTGCTCGCTGCTAGCTCTGTGTTTGGCGTGCCTCCAGCAAGCAGCCCGCCTGCGGCTTTGTGGGCTAGGTGTGTGCGTGTAGCGCTTATGCTAGCTCTATACTCACTACAGTTACACAGAGGTTGTGAGAGTAACCAAAAAAAAATACTCAAGTAAGAGTAAAATATATTTGGGAAAATTTAAAGAAAAAAAAACTTATAATTGAAGTTCAAAACATTAAATAATGCACAAAATCTGGCATAGACACAAAAATGAGAAAAAATACATTATATCTGGAGCAATGCAAAAACACAAATGTTCAAATCCTTTCATGTTATCAACATAAAACTATTGCCAATTGTAGACTTGTAGACTCGCAGTGGACTGAGTAACCAAAAATTTTACTCAAGTAAGAGCACTGTTGTTTCAGTTAAACTATTACTCAAGTAGGAGTAAAAGTATGCTGTCAGTACAAAAGTAGTTTCTTCAAAAGGTAAATGAGTACTCCCCACCTTTCCAATTACATCCACCCAGCCCCCGCCGTTTGGTCTCAGGTTGGCAAATATGTGTCTGTTGCTATTGAAAATGAAACGTCAACTGTGGAGCGTATGAGAGGCCATTTGTTTTCTTTTGAATAAATGCAAATCACAGAGAGGGCAGAGGAGGCATTTGTAACAGTAAATAACACAGTTGCTTGGGAAATCTTGATAATTAATCTGTTTTGTGATGTGCCGAATACACCGCTACAAGGCCTCCACTGAATGTTAATGACGATCATGAAGCAGACATGAATATTCTGGGATAAATGAGAAATTTTAATGGTTTTTGATTCAACAAAATTAGACCATCTCTATGACACATCATTCTTATCTCAGCTCCATTATTAACATATAAGATGCTCAGAGATTCTAATCATTTGATTCTGCTGTTTCGATTCAACTTTGTGTTGCGTTCGATTCTCCCTCTGTGCACATTGTTGTAATTTTTGGCACAGGCAGTAAAAGGTCAAGCCTGGGGTCCTAGATACAAAAAGTAACAGCTCTATAAAGGCTTACTGCTGCTATATTCTAACATAGGTGAGTTTTATCTTTCAGTCGTTTTTTATTTTACCTTGATAGACTCAGGATTGACAAAAATGTGAACTTTTAAATACTTTTTGGCTTTACGCTTGTTAATCCAATACGCTTGTAATTCCCATATGACTAGCACTACCGCAATCCTTTTTTAAACACCATCTCCTCAATTTGACTTCGTAAATAACCTGTTTAGACATTACATCTTCATAACATGGTTAGTGGCAAAAAGAGGAGAAGTGCGTGTTTTTATCAGGGGGATGGGAGGAGGGGGCTGCTGCTGGGAACAAGGCAGAAACGAGCAGATACACAGACATGAAAGTCTGGAGGAGCAGAGACTTTTAGTCAGAGGAATGATCAAAATAAATAAATGCTGAAAACGGAAATATGTGATAGTGATGTTTATGTCTAGTAGCACATCATAAACCACATGCTCCTCATGAGACACAATATTTTTTTCAATGATTAAAAATTCAGAGCTGTAGCCTAAATCATAAACTCCTGATTTATCACAAATAGACTACATTAAAGCACTAGGCGAATAGTGTTATTTTATTTTATTGAAAAGTTATGATTTATTCAGCAAATCATTTTAAAATTTTTGTTCTTCTGAGGCCAAACAAAAATCAAAATTAAATTTAATCGTGACAAGTATCGGGTCATGAAAAAAACAGAATCGTTCCACCCCATGGTCAGTGCAGTTTGTCAGGTCCAAGGGTAAGCTGAGTCTATGGCCTCCTGCTGGTGTGTTATTTTAGTCAGGCAGTGAGCATGAGGAGCGCAGACCTGACAGCTGCGGATGCTAACTCTAACTGATCATGCGAGAACATTAGCTCGATGCAGCCAGATGCTAACCCCAGCTGATCATGTCCAAATGTTAGCTCAATATGGCCCAATGCTAGCTGAAAGCTGAATATCGGAGCATGTTGTAATGTATATAGCCATACCACCTCGAGAATGCCCAATCCCATCTGACTTTGGTAGCTAAGCAGTTGGGTCTGTTTAATACTGGGATGGGAGACTGCTGAAAATGTCTCCAGTGTCTCCGGTGTCCATGCTGGACACACTACGCTACTGTATGAACAAGAGTATGTGAGTGCAAATGTGGAACAACAGATTGAAACTAGCCCATGCATGTTCATTAACATGCACTGACTAAATAAATGGAAAATAATTAGCTCAGAGATGCCGAATGCTAATGCTAAAGTGTTATGTGAAAATGAAATGTAGATTAGAGTTGCAAACAAGCCAATAGTTTGTTGTATATTTGTACTTTAGTTTATACAGTACTGTGTTATTTATAGTTATTGGTTGGGATTGTTTATGGATAGGTTCATGCTAAACTTTTGTCAAGGAATGAGACACTCACTATAACTAGGGTTGAGAGAAATGAAAAAAAAAAAAAAAACATAGGCTGTGTCCAAATGTTTGCACTACTGTATTCCCTAGTTAGGGCACTATTTTGGAGTCACGCCATTTTTAGTGCTATCTGAATGGCCAGCTGGTGAGAAAATAGTGCACTTCAAAATTTCCCACAATCCACCTTGAAAAGTAGACCGGTCATTGCAAGAGTTGGAAAAACAACAGTGTGACGACAGGTCTGTAAGTGGACACAATACTGAATGAAAGCAGATAGAAGCGCTGATTTATCGCACTATTGATCGCTGATTATGAATAAAACACTCTTAAATAAACCATTGCTGTATAAAATTGCTAGTGTTAGCTTACCTTAACTTGAGCTGTTAAAAAAGCGATAATTTCCACACCTCAGATAAAAAAACGTGAAATCCAGTTTGACAAAAACTTGCATAGTTATTATCAGTCCATAATTACTCGTTTGCCAGTCCAATCTGGTAATTATTTATGAAAGAAATCTTTTTAAGTTTTATCTGAGTTTAGCGGACATTTTTCACCCAGACGCCAGAATCACATCCGAATGTCTGAATGTTGTGAGCTGCTTGTCCGAATTGCTCTGTGAGTGTGGACACTGTAGAGTTCCTTAAAGAGTGTGGGACAGCCATATTTTTCCTCCTTATATAAATTTTTGTTTCAATTTTATATTGTCTATTATAATAATAATACATTTTATTTATTCTCACATTTGAACACAAATCTCAACGTGCTACAATAAAAACAGATACAGATATATAAGCAACATCGACTTGCCATTTAAAACAAAACAACAAAATCTTCCTCCAAAGTCTGAACTCATTATATGCAGAGCCCTGTGTCCTGTGTCATTCATTCTCTATTGTGTGTGCGGTGACACCATTGACAAAAGCACAGAGACTGGAGCAGATCTCGCTCATGTGACATAAGGCTAGCATCATTATGTATTAGCACAGGCATGATAGGATTACAGGCTGGTAATGAGACGCACTAGACCACTCTCTAAGGCCTTGTGCGCCCTCTGACATCCAAATAAATCCTCTACCACAATGGAACGCCAATGTTTTCCTGCGCCGTCTGTCAGCGTGTGTGTGTGTCTTCTTTTTATTCATGATGTCCTCAATGATAGGGTCCCTGTGTCTCCAAAAAGTGACGATTACAAAGATGAGTTTTGCAAATGGACTGAAATTACCTGGAAGCAATGCAGTGTTCGGAGAATTCAAATGGCGTTTTGGTTACAAGGTTGTGTTTTTGTTTGTTTGTTTGAAACTCAACAGGCTTTATTCAAATAAAAGTTTTAACCTTATGTAGAATGGACTTTTTTGGAGCTTTTAGCAGCGGTCCCTCGCAGTGTTCCCTTGTAAACAACTTGCTCAGATTGATTCATGCATGTTTGAGTAATCCTGTATTGTCCTGATTTGAGGTTTGAGTGCTTAGAAAATTCCTGTTTTCACCTACCCCCTATCTCCCCTCACTTATTTCTACTTACTCGTGGATACTCATAACATTCAGACTCTGGGTCATACATGTAGGGTTCAGAAATGTCCTTTAATCAGCCTGAAAAATAAAAGTGTAATTGAAAATCTACTGCTCGTTACGGTGAAGTGCCCCCATCCCTTTCAGTTCTGCAGTTTTTTGAACAGGAAGTCAATGTAGCTGTTTCTATTATTAAGCCGTAGATCCATATTTCTTTTAACAATGAACAAAATAATGATTTTTGTATGTTTATAGTTTAATACTAAATAAAAAAGCAAAAAGCATGACATAATCTCATTAAAGGCCCTATATTCATCTGTTTTCTGATGTATATTATAATGCTGTTTCCTCATAAAACAGTTTATTTTGTTTTATTCACATATTCAACTTATAAATGCTGCCTGAGTTCTTCTCAAACACTTGTGGTAATACAGGAAGTGCTCTACTATGTTTTTAAACTATACACTAAAATCATTTGGATGATTTTAGCCCTGGAATTACCAATCACTACTGAACTAAAGGTAAAAGGTAGCTGTTAACTTGAAAACTATCACTGCATAACATCACAAGGTGGAACAGAGCATTTTGAGCTTTGGAAATGTAGACAGACTAATAATGAAGGGTTACTTAAACGTGCAAATGAAACAAAACACAACTCCAGGTATGTTTTTAATGAGGTAACAACATTATAATATAGCTTAAAGCTCACAAGAATCAGTTTTGTGTAATATAGGACCTTTAATACTAACTCAAAAAGCAAAAAAGCATGATATAACCTCTTTAAGTAAACCATATGCATCAAGTTTTTCAGAGTGTTTTACAGTGAAATGTCTTGCTCAATGGTACAACAGTAGTACGCACTGGTCAGATCGGCAGTTGAACGATCAGACTTTGGGTTTGTGGGTGAACGCTCACCACACCACTGTGCCACTACCAATACACTGTTATGATAAATGGTGATAGTTGACCTAAGCTTATGAGTTGAGTTCGTTGTCCTAGTCCTAGCTATTTGAATAACAAATATGTGCCTCTGGCCTGTCAACTTACACTGTATTCATCTTACAACACAAAAGCTTTGCCTGGTCTCAATGTTGAACAAAATACTGAACGTTACGTAACTCTGGAGAGAATCCCGGAAAAAGACTTCTTGTTCAGTGAAAATGTCACGTCTGGTTTGTTTGTGTGGAGAAGGAGGACGAGCGGGCGACGGTGTTAATGAGAGAATAACAGAAGGACAAAGGAGAGGCAGCGCTCCTGTCTTCTCAGCACTGTGGGTTTAAGAAAGCACAAGGGTCAGAGGTCAAGTCGTAATGATGCACGAGGTCAGGCTGTGCTTGTTTCTAACGGCTGCAGACTGTGTTAGTCTGAAGTGTACGCTGCCAACTTCAATGTTTTCTATATGCCTAAAATTTAACATATACAATCTTCAGTTGGGGTATTATGTTGACCTTTAACATACACACAAATTCTACGTTAAGGTTTGTTTTTTTTGAGCTTTTAAATTTCGAATGTTGGTGTTGAGGTGCACGGTTGGAAGACAATGGATAGAAAGAAAGAATGCATTAACACCCACCTAAATATGATAATTTACTGCAGTGTACTTTTACATAAAACAACCAGAACCAATTTAATTAAAACACTTGAACTTGTAGAAATAGCAAGCCATTTAAAACTCACAATCATAACTTAAAAATACAAAAATATCCCATCACTACTTTACTGTTATGATAAACCTTTTCCCTAACTGTGTGCTTATGTTTCCAGGTGACATTTCGCACCAGGATCTACCACTGTAACATTAACAGTCAGGGTGTGATCTGCCTGGACATCCTGAAGGACAACTGGAGTCCAGCCCTGACCATCTCCAAGGTCCTGCTCTCCATCTGCTCCCTGCTCACCGACTGCAACCCTGGTGAGAGATAGACACACACACATCACACTACTCATTACACGGTTTGACTTTGGCTTCTCCTCTCATTAGGGATGGGCAATGTTGAAAAAATGAAATATGTCTATGTTTTCAAATTAACCTAATGGCGAAATGCATCTGAATATGCTGTGGTTTGGCTATAGGACAAAATGTGAACATATGAATTATCAGTTTGGCTTGAATGATTACGTTACATTATATAGTATTATGATTTTTTTTTTTAGATTTCACCAAATTTCTACCTCTCATAAGATATTTCAAAAAAATATATACTAAAGAAGACATACTACACTCGGGTCTGCTATATAGTTATAATCTGTGACACCCGTGGATCATTACATTATAATTTGGACATTTTGAATCGCAATGTTAATCTAAAATGACTTAATAAAAGAAACGAGTCCGCTGACCTCTGCGTTAGGAAACTGCGGTGCCCAATGGGAGCTGACAACGCCGCAAACGTTATCACAACAAAGAGATGTGTAGCTGTCAGTACCTCCAATGGATAACTGCATATTACGCCTGGGAGCTGCTGTTAATTTTTTGTTTTTTAATTTGTGCAAAAATGACTACACGGTGCTGCAGAACCGATTAAGAAAGTAAAGCTAAGTACAGAGCAGTAGGTGTGTACAGATGGCGGTGAAAATGGGTTGATTGGAGCAATGATGTCTTGAATACAGGAGTATAAGGATTACTCAGACATTCATGAATCATACTAAAAACAAATTCAAGAGGGTAAATGAGAAGGATAAACAACTATAACATGGTTAAAAGCTCCAAAAAGTCAGTTTTGCGTAATAGGTCCACTAATAATAGCAGATTTTAGATTTCAACAATCACTGAATGTCTACTGTAATGTTTATGTTAAGGTTATTTTCATTGCATTATTTCTCATGAGTATTTAGTTACTAGACTTCATCTTTTGCTATTTAGTTACTAGATATAGACACAATATATTACCATTCTGGACTGGCATATGGCATATATTTCAGTATTTTAAGTGTGATTCTCTGACACTTTACTGCATGTCTCTCTCCACTCTCTTTACGCTCATTTCACACTTTCCAATATCGCTGTGGGCCATCGGTTGCTCTGTATTAAACTATCGGCATCGGCCATGAAAAAAGCCACATTGGTCGATCTCTAATTAAAATACGTCAAAATTTTCTTCAAATATTTTTAATTTTTTTTTTTATATAGACAAAATGAACAAATGGTGAAAAATCCAAGCTGCTATAAAACAGTTAAATTTATAAAAACAAATTTCACCCTTAGATAAAATATCTCGTTGATGGCAATTAGATTAGAGAACAGGTATACAAAATGTCATAAATAAGTCATGGAAATGCCCAGAGTATTTGCGTCTGCTTCCTCTCGTCATACCCCCAGACTATTATAGCTATGACAGGTGAGTGACGTGTCCTTTCTGCCTGTGTATTACCCAGTGGAGTGTGTCAGTTCTGTTCTGTGTATCTGTACATATAAAGAACACATCAGCGGGGAGGACCGCAATGATGGAGGCGTGCAAGCAGACACAAAGACATCAGAAATATAATGGTATAGCTTTCAAACGAACAAATGTCACTGAAATATAGAGAAATATAAACAGACAGTGGCTATGCTTACATGCACGCCAAAGATCTGATCATTGTCTGATGTTTGGTGTTATCAGAGTATTCAAATGTCATATTAACAGCTCCACCTGGTGTGAGTAATCGGATTTCTTTCTGATTGTTCACACCTCAACAGATTTTGATGAGGAAGATTATGCAAAAAAGGGCAAACTAATGATACAAAGACAGAAATGAAAGGGAAAATGTTAAATTTCAATTTCATTACGCCTTCGAAACACAACAGTTACTCTTAAATCCACTATGTTTCCAGGTGTGTTTGATGGTCAGATTTCTTTTGTACATGTAAATGTCCCCACTGACAAATGCAGTATGTGAGTATAATCAAATTTTAAAGGTTCTATATTATGCAAAATTGACACTTGTGAGCTTTAAGCCATGTTAAAATGTTGCTACCTCTTCAAAAACCTACTAAGAGTTGTGTTTTGTTTCATTCACACATGTTTGAGTAATCCTGGTTTATTGTTCTGTCTCCAAAGGTCAAAATGCTTTTTTCCACCTTATGATGTCCTGAAGCGGCAGTTTTCTAGTTAACAGCCAATGTTTTCTTTTAGTTTAATAGAGATTGGCAATTCCTTGGCTGAAATGGTCCAAATGAGTCTAGTGATGGTGTATGGAGTTTAAAAACACAGTGGAGCAGGTCCTCTTACACCATGACTATAGAAGGTGCAGAGTGTTCTCTGTTTAAGAGAAGAACTCAGCCTAAATATGAAGGGTTTGTGTGTTAGGTGAATGAAACAAAACAAAACTCCAGGTATGTTTGTGATGTGGAAACAACATGATAACATAGATCAGATAATAATGTAATATGGGCCCTTTACGGAGATGGAGAAGATGGAGTGGCTGATGGTTCTGCTGCTACGGTATAAACAGACCAGATAAGCGTTGCTGTTTCTTGCTAAAACGAGCAAAGAAAAAATAGAGTGTATTTACCAGAAATAGACGTCTTAAGAGTTGATTGGTTGAGAGGTAAAGGTAGCGGGTTGAGATTGGTCGACAGTGACTGACAGACAGTATTGTCCATGTAAGGAAATGTTTCGTCTGCATCTGATTATTTCCAGATCTCGATCTCGGTTAGGTACCTAGCCTCTAGTATTAACATACTTGTTGCGTGTGAAATGTGCAGCGTTCACTATGCTTGTTGCCATGGAGATGTCATTGCTTTGGAAAATTCCACATTATGGCATAACACTTATCTATCTCCGTGGAGACCAGCAGGTGTAACTACTAGCCAAAGTTACAGATCTGATCGGAGGAAAGGTGAGTTCTTTCACAGTCAGAATGCATGTACAGTATGTCAAGGTATTTTTTTAGCAGTATGAAAACCTGTGATTGAATAAGTGCAGGATAAATAAGTTTAAGCATTCTGTGGAGCATTCTAGGCAAAACAATACTGCAGAAGCAAGTGGCAGATCCTATTTAGAAAAGTTGCATAGTGCAAATTTAATATTGATAGTTTGACTTAAAGTGAGATATCTGTCTGCAATACAGGATTCGTTATTGTTGTGTAAAAATGCAATCAAAAGTGAATATTTTGTGATATTGGAGCAGTGATAAGGCGATAAATAGAGACATTGTAAAAGGGTATGGTGATGAAACGTTTTGAATTCATGTGGAAGTGACTGGATAAGGATCGGAGCGCGGTCGAGATTATTCACACAAGTCTGTGGTCGTTCATCATCCAGATTATATTTCTACTGTGCTCAAAATGAAAAGAAAGCCAAAACGATATGTGGAATTATTAACTCTGTTCCAGTTCAAATTATCTTGTACGCTTTTGTGATATGGGTACAATATGACTTGTTGAAACGTGCACATATTTTTATCCTCACAATTATGTCGTCAAAAGCCAAATTTGATTAACTGTATAATACTGTATTATGTAGTAGCAAAGGCAAACTCAGCCACTGTTCAGTAGAATAGTGAGAAATACTGATAGTGATAGTGGTGTAGTGGGCTGCGTGTTCGATCACCAATAAGAGGGTAACTGTTTCAAGCATAACTCTTGTTCCGTCTCTGGACAAGACACTAGTACGTCCTTAGTAATGCTAAACTCCAATGAACTTAACACGTACGAACGTAAGAGTATCTTACTTGAATAAACATTTTAGTTACTATTCCCACTGTCAGTACGTCTACAAGTGAAAAAAGCTTTATGTTGACAATATGAAATGATTTGAACATCTGTTTCTTGCACCACTCCTTCAGATATTATTTAGCTTCTGTCATTTCTGTGTCTATCCTTCATTATTTAATGCTTCGTCCCTCAAATTACATTAACTTCAAATTATAAATCAGATGTTACGTCCAGGCAGTTACTCTTTAAGTTGCTCTTACTTGAGTAGTAGTTTTCCCAAATACTTATTTACTCTGGAGTAATTCCTTACTTGAGTACAATTTTTGACTTCTCTACCCACCTGTGCTCTACTGAATAACATTCATTCATTATAGATAGCTGTACAGTTTGCTTACTCGAAGTGTCCCTTATAGGATACAGGAAACAGGCAGTATATACATAAATGCAATGGGGTTTTTTTTCTTGTTTTTTTTTTCTTGTTTTTTTTGGTTTTGTACAACATTAAAATACTGTGCAAAGATTTAAATTTGTTTATATTTTTTAGACAACCACTTTTCCATTTGAATCATTTCTTGTTTCATTCGTAATTGTTCTAAACTGTATGACTAAGACATTAAATATATTTTGATCTATTCATAATTCCACTGACAGCCAAGGTCACACTCGATTGGAATGTGAATAATAGTCGTCATTTTGTGGTTAATGACTCAGAGTTTATTTGAGTTAGCGGCGCTGTAGCTTATTATAATGTCTTCTAGCAATGACTTAATTCATTACATTATTAGCCCAATGCAGCTATTAAACATAAAGTAATTTTATACTGTTATAAACCATCTTTAAAATCCAGTAAATTTTTCTTGTGGTTTACTTGACCTCTTTGTAATGCTATTTAAAAAAGTAACACATATTATGCAAATGTGACTTTTTTGACATTTTAACTATGTTACATCGTTGGCTCGTTGTCAAAAACATACCTTGAGTTGTATTTTGATTCATTCGTGCTTTCCACTAGTACAGAGTGATCTTCACTGGGCACTCAGAAATTGTGTCCGTTTAGTTTTGTCATAGATAAAACTCCACACTTCTTCCCCACAGTTTTTAAGCCTAGAAACAATCACCAGACTCATTCTACTATCAAATTGTTTTCCTAACGAACGCATGGCTCTATTAGCATAGCGTTTACTGAGAACACGGACTTCAACTGTTACTTTCTAAATGTTAATTCCCATTGCTGGCAGGTGAGGGAGAAGAGAATTTAAAGCCAGAAGAATGCATAATGTTCTTTAAAGCTAACTAAATCTAGCATTAAACATCAGTGGAGAAAGTGGGTATCCTTGTCCTATTTCGGTTGCCGCTGCATTGTGACGCTTCTCTGTTATGTCTGTCAAAGTTACCATGGGCAGTAAAAATGGGTTGTTAAAATAAAATCTCTCACATTCGCTCGACCATTTCCCCATTTTCGCCCAAGTGCCTCCGGCTGCTGCGTCTGGGTATGGGAGAGTAAGGACAGGTGATTTGAGCGGTGAATGGTGTGGAAGGTTGATTGTGGCAGACTCGTGCGCTGATAGCCTGTGCGCTCTCGGGGATGGCTCCTTTGATAAAGACACCCCCCTCCCTTCCCCCTCCACCTTCTTGAAATGAGATGGCTCGTCTACCCCCACCACCCTTTTCTCTGCTACTACACTCTAAATGTCCCCATAGCGGTATAACATTTTCACACGTCGTCGAGATGAAATGAACTGATGCCTCGGACACAAAAGACCCACGATCGACAAGCACGTTCTTTGATACGGGCAGCGCTGTTCGGTCCCCTTTTAGCAGCTTGTCTCATTTGAAGACCTCTCTCTCTCTCTCTCTCACGGATTCCGGTTTGCTAATCTGCCCTGACAAAATAACATCTTTTTCTGATATTGACCTGTTTACACAAAAGGATTAAGGCGGTAAAACGTGTTTTGTTTTGAAAGGGGGATTTAAAAGGTCTAAGATTTAATGTCATCCTTGTTTACTTGGTTGGCTGCTACATGGTGCAGTTTTCCAGCATTTGAGTCATTTGTGCAAAATAAGTCATAGATAATAGTGTTCTTGTCCAATATTTGGATGGAAAGTAGATTTAAGTGGCTGCAGTTACAACTTAATTTTTTTTTTTTTTTTTTCATAAAAAAAAGGGAGAGGAACTAATTATGTTCCGATTTGGCATACCTCGTGTTGGTATTTCAAAATAAAACAGTGGCAAGTTGTCCATTAGTTCTGTTGCAACTTAACCAATGACCACATAATATGTTTATGAAGATTAAATTAAAATGAATGTTATTTTGTCACTCACATTTTTATTTAAAGGTCCACTATATAACTTTCTGGATGGGGAGTTTACCACCTGCTCGTCTCCTTGGAGATGTTATTGCTTTGCCTGGAGTGTTTCACAGTTTGGCATTACACTTGTCTATCTAGTATTTTTTTAAATACAGGTGTTTATAATGCCAATAATATCTTTAAAAGAAAACATGTATCCTTACTGTAAACAAAGTAACTTCTCCACAGATCTGATGTGGAACTTGCTGGTTGAATCACTTTCTTGTCTCCACAAAGCCAGCTAAGTTAAATGCCATACCGTGGAACATTCCACGCAAAGTAATAGCATATTTATAGAGACAAACAGATGGTGGACCCCTCACTAGGTAATATCAGCATGCCAAATTGAAGACATCAATCACAATCACATTTAAAACATGACTTTTACTGTTAATGTTTTGAGTAGGGCTGTCAGTTTTAACACGCTATTATCGCGTTAATGCAAAGTCACTTTAACAGCGGCAGTTTATTTTTGATGCAAATAAATCGCACAAATCAGCACTCTCTAAGTTCAGCTGAATCTGAGGAGACAGGCAAGAGGTCTATACAAAAAACAACGTAAGTGTTTAGTGTTTAGATTGAGGGTCAGACTGGACTCGGGAGAGGATGATCCGAGCAGTGCGTTTCGTCCTTTCCTTGTTGTAAAAGCTCTTCCAAGTGTACCCGCCCACCCGTACCATGTCTTGATGTTAAAATCCCAGAGCATGTTTGCAAAATGTGCAAAACAGTAACCTTCCAAAAGTACGATAACTTATAGAAGTTCCGCTGTTTAAAATGTCAAGGCTCCACTAGTTTAACACACAATAAGTCTGTAAACCGCCTCTGCCAAAATAGTTTTATTGTGAAAGAGTCAGACAGCGAAAGAGCACATTACTTGACACACTTGACAGCAGAGGCACAGCAGTGTTTAGATGAATGGATGCTGATGATGATAATGAATAAGGCATATCATAATGTCAGTGTTACACATTACATTATATTTAGGCCTATATGAGATTTACGATATGATTTCCAAAACACAGATAGTATTCATGCTTACAAATAAAGGCTTTAGTAAAGTAAGCAATAAGAAAAATATAGAATTTTAAATATGTTATTCTAAAGCTAAATGTATTATTAAAACATACATTAAAAATGTGTCAAATTAAATGTGATTAATTGCGATTTAAAATTTTAATCGACTGACAGCCCTAGTTTTGAGATGTTTATTGCCAAAACTATTACCCCATATTTATAATCTACTATTTTCTTATTGACATTCACTGCCCAGTCATTCTCTCCAGCCCGTTGCCCTCGGAAAGCCCCTCTCGCACCGCCCCGCCTTTAAAACCAACATTTGCGCTTATATTTTATTTATTAGCACATCGTGTTTACACAGGCAGCGGTGCATTGCCTCCAACATCCAATTACCTGCCCCCGGTCTAAAACGCTCGACAAACCTGCACCCCAGCCACCACTCATCAGCATGCATGGAGATTTTATTACAAGGAGGGGACCACGGAAACGCCATAACTCACCCAAACGGCGCTCTCTAGCTTGTATCGGATGACGAACGATATGGTGCACATTTTTATTGACAGGAGAGTAAAATTGGTTTTGGGTCGCAAATCAGAGGTGATCATGGTGAGACTGGTGAATGACATTACGTTACCAATGTTGTGAGATTGTATCTTAAAAAATGTCTTAAATGTCTGAATCAAAGAACAGCTGAAATTATATTTGGCATCCTGAGTATCAGGGCTAAATAGGAATAAACCAATAACTAAAATAGGCTAAATAAATACTGAACCAGGACTACACCATGACTATACCAAGCAGTCAGAATTTGGGACAAATCTGACAAATTATTAACTTAAAGGTTCACTATGCAACTTTTTCTGGTGGAGAGTTTGCACCTGCTTGTCTCCATAAACGGTATTGCTTTGCTTTCAGTATTTCACATTATGGCATTAAACTTGTAATTTTCCATCTAGACAAGCAGATGACACCACCAGACCAAGTTACAGGTCAGATCTTTGGACTGCGGGATTTTTGAGCAATAAAAACTTGTAATTTACTGTAAGAGAAATAAGTTCAGTGTCATATTGTGGAACGTTCTCTATGCCGACAAGCAGACGACAAACATCTCTTACTGGATAAGTTGCATAGTGCACCTTTAACCTGGAAGAAATGTGCAACCAAGCTTTAACCATATTCAGCTCTAAAACAAAACCCAACCGGGTCTTAAGAGGTCTAAAAATAAATATGTCACTTATCGAGAACTTAAACTGTACTAAATCAGGTCAAGACAAGTTCAGAAATAATTTAGTACAAATCCATGTCTCTAAACCAGGAGCAGGAACATGATTGGAAGTGTTTGCAATACACTTTTGTAATCTAGCACCACAGACTGAAACCACTGGGCTTATAGACATTCAATGGTGGTCATCATGGCTCCCAGTTGACTTGTATATTGATCTGTCTGACGCTTACCTTGCTTGGGTCAATTTCTCGTCACATACTGTCTGAGAAGCCAGGGGACTTTTTTTTTTTCCCCCTCGGTGCGTGAGACGAGCAAATGGCGCTAATCCTTCCAGGGTTTCAATGATGGAGGTTTTTACAGGCTTACAGGCAGCTTTCTGCATGAATGGGTGCCAGCGTATCAAGACTTTGTAGCTCTAGGCTGCAAGAGCTGACTTCAATGTCAACAAATGCCAGCGAGCCTGTTTTTCTTGTCCTTTATCCAAAGCCCAAAGTGACAGATCAGCTAAAAAGACTCAAGGTGAATTTTGGTTTGTAGAATAATGTCTTTTGTTAGGGAGAGGCATGCACGGCTTGTTTAGAAGTCTTCAGTTTTTCCTGTTTTAGAACCTGTCTATCAGAGATTATTCTAAGAATTCTTTGTAGATATATATGTTGTGCATGCACATCACATCTAGGCCTGTCACAATCATTATAGCAATGTATTGTTCTATCCATGACAGATGAAACAATTCATTTTAGGTGTCAATATTTACCACTTTTTTTTTTTTTGTACTAGTAAAAGTTTTTGTTTCTTTTCTGTACTGAGGTAAGATTTGAGCTGTACAGGGTTGAACTTCTGCGACTTATTAAGTGTCATTTATTAATTGCAGCTCATGTTCATTAACATTACTGTAGGGTTGTTGTGTCAGCGGCATAAATGAGTTTCAGTAGTATTGTTTATAGTCTATATTTTCCTCAGCAATATACTTTACTTAAAAAATTGTCATGACAGGCCTAATGACATCACAACATTTTCTAATCCCTATAATTTAAAATTAAGATGGAGGGCTGGCAACAATTGCAGAATTTGCTGTTTAACTGTCAGATTGCTGGTTTGTTGACCTGGTTTATGGTTGATTGCTCTGTAACAACTGGGCTTGACATGAAACAAAAACAAAAGTTGACGACTTGGTGTCAGCATACACAAAATTATTCATAGTTGCTAGATGAAAGTACTTTAAGACATCAGAATAATGTAAGGCTATTCAAGCCACTGAATAGCATTACTATGTATGTTTTTACAATATATGTTAATACTATATATGTTATAGTCTGAAGATTGTTTTGAATATGTAACCCCCCATTACTCTCATAAGGACTTGGAATCATTTGTCTCTGTCCCCCCAAAAATATTGACTGTTATTTGAATTAAGTTTTGTGTGCCACAGGGTTCTGTTCTTGGACCTCTCCTTATTTTTGCCTCTGCGTAATCTTTGCAACAGTTTGTGAAATTTGAAATGGCCTAGCAGTGTATAAAATGCAACATCTGTTAAGATTGCAAGTTCATTGGGTTGAGAGGCTACTGACCTTAATCCACCTCACCCACTTTTGCATCAAAATGCTACTAAACCTCTCTTTTTGTATGGTGGCACTTCTGGTTAAGGGGGAATCTGATTCATTTAAATGGAGAATTTGAGAAGAGTTTTGCAGCTAAAATATGACATAAAGTAGGTTAATATGTGTAAAATGTTCAAAGGACCGAGTCAAGAATAAACTGATTCTCAGGGAGGCTTTAAAATGCCTTTGTGTCCATATAGACCTTAAGTGCTGTCAAAATCGGTTGCTCCATACAAGGTGAATAGATAGACATTTTGTTGTGTTTTGTAGTTTATTTTTTAATAATGCAGGAATAGTTTTAATAGGGTACTCCTGTTCTCATGACCTTACTTGATCTTGTGTACTAACATAACTGCTGCAGAGATGTTTTTTGAAAATTTGCCCCTGATATATGTCTTATAGGCACACTATCACCCCAAACATCATAAACTGCTTTCCTCAATCTTGCGCAATCAATCCCATCCCACTTCTCACCGGCGCTTTGAGGCAGACTGAGGGAGCAGTGATTACATGCTTGACAAACTGATACCGCTGCAGCCCCATCTCTAGAAAAAGAAATCCTCAGTACACCACGGTCCTGATAGTGTACACAACTCCATATCCCATGACAGCAGGAATCCCCACGGCAGCTAATAAAAAATTTAAGATGACTTTTTGGATGTCCAGTGAGCGGGAGACACAAAGGGAAGTGATGACATGCGACACATAAGCCCTGGGCAACGCGGCTATGTTCAGATAGACACTAGACACTAGGACTGCAGCGGCAACGGTTATTTTAGTAGTCGATCAGTCATTGATTAATTTTTTTGATCAGTCGACTAGTCAAACGATAATGTCTATTGTACACTTTTTAAATACAGTATCAACCAAATAGATGTTGAAATATGATAACTGAAGATATAGTGTCTCATTGAATTCAGAAATTATTTTTATCATCCATCTATTTTCTTCCACCCATTGGGGCCGGATCATGGGGGGAGCAGTCTAAGCAGGGACTCTCAGTTCCTTCTATCACCCCATACAATTCCTCCAGTTCCTCCAGCGGGACCTCAAGGCGTTCCCCGGCCAGCTGATAGACATAGTCTCTTGAGATTTGAGGCAGGGACTCTCACCCCACCTGGAGAGGGCAAGCCAACTGTTTTGTATTTTATTTTTGCATTTTGATTCCATACTGTCACTGTCTTTGCTATAAAAAGGTATTTCATGTGTATTTTGGAGTTCTGATAACGATATCAAAATACAACTATTTCATACAACTATATTTTTTTATAGTCGACTATCACAATGAATTGAGGAACTGTTGCAGCCCTACCAGGAAGCCTATGGTAGACCAGCTTTCAGAGGGAAGACGACGGCTATCCTAGGAGGACTGATTAACTGTTATTCCCCCACGCTTTAATGAGATACGTGCCAATGGTCTCTGCCTGAGAGAGAAAAAAAGGAAACTTAAGATTTTGATGAGGCAAGAAACGGAAAGAGGAAGCAATAGTGTGTGGGTAGCAGGAGAGGAGGAGGTTGTCGATCAAGTGTGTTTGGTGTTAAAATGGATGAGCTCATTTCATCTCAGTGGTGAAGGCAAGCACTAGCCAGGCTTGATTTTGATGAGACGTAATGATCAAAAGGATGTTAGGAGGGGTAAGAGAAGGCTAATTTGAAGCAAGACTTTGAATGAACTAGAAAAACTAATAGAAGTCTTCACCAAGTCACTAGACTATATCCGGCAGTGGTTAAAGGCACTGTATGGGATTTTTACTGTCTTAAAAACATGAAAAAAGCAGGTAATATTAAGGGTTTACAGTGGTTCAAAGTTATTCTTTACTTACCGTATGTACTCTGAGCATCCTATTTATTCACAGTGATGAGTTTTTAAGCAATTTTAACAATTCTCCGAGACCTACAGCTAACAACAACTAGCTTGCTAACATGCACTTCCTGATTATCTGACAATAAACACTTTATTAGCAAATGCAGACAACACGCAATTGATTTATTTTGACCTCAAGAGCTGCTTATACAATCTATCTGTACTTGGGCAAAACAAATTAATGGTACAGGCCCATTAAGATATATTGACCAAACCTTGACTCAAGTAGAGAATCTTCTAACAGATAGAATTACAGTTTTGAGTGTTTACTAGGTCAATAGATGTGGGAAATATATCCATATCTCAATATTGGCTGACACAGTAATGGATATCGCAAGAAAATTAATATTTTTGCCTCTAAATACGACTAAACTGCACTTTTTCTGTGGTAGCGCTTCCGGTTATGCTGGAATCCCATTCATTCAGAGGTTTTGCTGCTAAAACATGATTTGAAGTAGGCTGATTTGTTTAAATTGTTCATTATTCATGTGACCAATAAGTCAACAATGTACTGATTCTTTGGGAGGCTTTAAAGTGGCTCTGTAGTCCGTATAGAACTTATTTTCTGTCAAGATCAGTAGCCCCATGCAAGTTGAAGAGATAGCCTTTTTGTTGTTTAGCAAAAGAAAAATTCAATACTGTCAACTGGACAAAAGCCACTCATCCATGCAGCTTCTTCAGTTCTAGTCTGACTGCTGGTGAACACTGCACACGCTATATCTGTCTGAAGGGAGGAGCTAACTACACTGAAATGAACACACCTATGAATTCCTCTTCTCATGACCTTACGTGATCTTGCATACCTACATCACTGTTGCAGACAGGACAGACAGAATAACAGGTGTGAGTACTTTACTAGGTCAAGAGATGTGGAAACTAGAGCTGCACAATATATTGCGAGAATATCAATATTTCAATATTGGCAATAATCAATACCACAACAACACAAAGTTCTCCATCTGACTACTGTTTTTGAAAATAAAATGTAAAACAAGGCAGATTTTAATCATAATTGTAGTTAAGTCCTATATTGCTTGCTTTGATCTTGGTTTAGTCTCAGTTTGACAAATAAAGGTGAGCATGTTCATTTTTTGTTTTAATTTAACTCATTACATTAAAATATTGCCGTAATAATGTCATCACAGTACCTAGTGAGAAAAATAAATCTCTCCATTAAATATAGGTCTTTTAATTCTACAAAAAAATGTCTGCCTTTTATAAGTCTAATTAGACTAGATAGAAAATCTTCAAGTCTGGACACAAATCCTTTGTATCTGATTGAGAAATTGCACTACAGTACCAAGGACACCTCTAGCTCAGTCGTTATCTGGCATAGCAGGTTTGAATAAACAGTACTACCACGATGAGTTGAGTGTTCATTTCTCTGGGGTCTGTACTGATAGTAAATAAACTTCTCAACTCTCAGGCTACGGTCAGTTATTCTACAACGCTACTGTCAAAACACAAAAAAATATTAAGACAAGTTTTGGAAGCTCATTTCTGCCATGGTGCAAAATAACAAAAACTTTACTTATTTTTTTGACAAACCAATAAATCTTATTCATGCATAAGTTGACACAATCCATCTCACCAATGTTTTGCATCTGCTTCTACCTTCTGCTGCAAAATCCAACTGGGAGCCCCGTGTTGCTGTAGCATGACACTAGTTACTCAAAGGAGAGGAAAAAAATCAGTTTGCACCTTTGTAAGATTGGAATGATTACACCAAAAATGTCAATTACCAAACCATTACAGGATTTGTTTTGTAGTTGGTGGAACCTATTATTTCTTTGTAGGAACAGCAGGTGCTTTGCTGTGGGCTAACAGCTGATGCCTGCTGTCCACAATGAGCCAGGAATCTGGTGGAGAATTAGTTTCAAAGCCTAATCTAAACAATCTAAATCTCTTTGTGTGCAAACAACCAATGATTTCAGATGATTTCTGATCATGTATCAAAGTATTGTCATATCATTATCTGTTACTTGGCTTGGGTTTTCTGTAGCTTTACTCAACATATAATAAAATAATACTACAATACATACAACACATTTTTGTACAACACAAAATGATTCTTGTATAACCAAAGACACGATCTGATCCATGCTTCCTCTGTGTCCACAGCTGACCCTCTGGTTGGGAGCATCGCCACACAGTACCTGACCAACAGAGCTGAACACGACAGGATAGCCAAACAGTGGACCAAGCGCTACGCCACATAGACTGATCTGTGACTGCTGTACCCCCTCAGCTCTGCAGCCCCCTTGACCCCTCTCTGACCCTCCGTCTAAGATCTATGGAAGCACACCCACTCCTCTCATCCACCGGACCCCCAAAAGACGAACTGTTCTCTGTTCCATGCTGACTTGAAAGCTTCTTTTTTATACAGAGTCTATTGGGATTGTATTTTCCAATACACTGAATGTTGATATGGTCATGAAAAGCTTTAATACTGTTACTGTTCTTGTTGATGTTGATGTTCTTATTGTTAATATGGGGCTGGGATTGTAGGAGAGCTATCAGTTCATCTGTATTTAGATTGATGTGTGGGTCTTAAACTGTATGTTTCTACTAGTATGCATGTGTTAGGATGTGTGCATGCATGTGAACATTTGTAAAACAACTGTATACAATAGTCATGTATTACATAACAGAACAACCAGTCTTGTATATTGCCTTGTGTGAATAGAGAAGCTGTGCTTTTCATATGATGGGGTTTGGTGGAAGCTACAGTTCAGCTGTTAAATCAAAAGGAAGATGGAAGAAAAGAGGCCAAACCTGTCTTCAAAATACATAAAGATCCTTTCAAAACAACTTCAAGTGGCGCTCCCAATGTGGACTAGTCACTCTTCACTTTTTATAGCACACAAACAAGTGCAGATTAGGTGGAAGCTTAGACTCGAAGAACATACCGAGAACTGGTGATTCATTTCATTATCCTGACCTACAGTGCAAGTCATAATTGGCTTATTTCTAGACTTGCCTTATCATGGTTCACAAAGGTTCTGTCACAAGGCCAGGTGGCGATTTCCACACTTAAACATGCAAGCTTTATGAAAATACTAAACAGTCCACACAACCTCTCACCTGCATCCATATCTTGCTATGATTATTTCCTGTCACATTTGCTTTTGCTGTTAACAACCCCGAGTTACACATGAATACGTACGCACAACTAATGGCACGGCCTGACTGTAGCTGGAATTTGCACACACACATGAGCCTTAGCACAAATCTCTGTACAAATCCACTTTTAGTTCTGCTACAGCAACAGCCCCATATGGTATAGCATTGTTGATAACATTGTTGCCACCCTCCTTATATAAAGCGTGCGTGTTTTCCTGTTTTACGTGATGGTATCATGTGGAGACGATTGGAGCGAGTGCTTTTAGTGAGTTCTTCAGTGGTTAATATTAGTGCATGGCGTTCCGGAGGCTCGCGGTACTATTTGTGTTGGGCAGGTTTGGCCATCACCATGTATGACGGTAGTGCTAGTTTGCTGTACATTTAATGCCTTGTGAGATACAATTAAACACTGGTTGTAATGTGATGAGATGCTGTTTCTGCTCTTATTTATTTGTGAATGTGTGAGTTTGATTGTATACGCACCAGACCACTTCCTGTTTCGGGTGAGCAGGCTGGGGCGCACCGCAGCAGAAGAGGAGATGCGGTGAGTTGTGCAAAAATTGTAACATCATGAATTTATATATTTATATAAACAAATCTGGTACTACTTTATAACTACACCTAATTAGCCTTGATAAAGCATGAAGAAAGATTTCACTCATAATGAACAGATAGTTTAGAATGAAAGAATTCAAACTAATAGTCTAACCTCTCCTAACCCCTTAATTAAGTAGCCTAATTATTAAGTAAGCCTTAATCATTTGAATTAACTATTTGTTCATTTTATAATCACTGGAGGTGGAATGTCACCTACATGTGAGTATTGGAACATTAACCATGGTGATATATGTTTTATGCCATACTGTGGAAGATTACAGCCAAAGGAACAATATTTCCAAGCAGGTGGAAACCCTTCTCCAGGATAAACAAGAGTCAGGTTTATGGAGATGCAAGCCCACTTGCAGTACGGACATGTTTTTTTTTTTTTTTACATTTTTCAGTGCAATTAACAACCAAATGGCATAAAGCATGCGTTCATTTTTGTGCATTTTTGGCTAAAATGTTATATACTGTGGCTTTAACTAAGCACTGCTTCATGTTTCATTAAGACAAATTAAGGTGTAGTTATAAAGTGTAACCAAAAATCGTTCTGCAAGTATCATGCTCATTTGTGAGAGTTTTCGTTGGATGTTCAATGTCTTGATCTGGAACACAACAGTATGCACAATTGAGTGGTTCTGGCAACCCTCTGGTTAGAGGGCAAAGGTTCAGTGCATGACCCTGATATTAATGTTTATTATTTGTACATTTTGGCATCTAGTTGTGCATCTGCAGACTTTTCAACTGGACTAAAAGTGGAGTTGAGAGTTACAAAGCAAAGGGCATATGTGCTGAGACTATCATTGGGCCACACACCCAATGACACAGTCACTGAGTGTGTGGCTAGCAATCAGATTATAAGTCAGTCGATTTAGTCCATTCTTACAGAAAACTGTTATCCACCCGCAGATACTCCACCTACAGGAGAATGTGTTTGATAAGCCAACCATCACCTAGATCAAATCAAAACCACTGGTGCATGAATGTCAACACAAGGGTTGTCAAAAATATCAGACACGATATCGACACGAATCGATTCTAAAACTAATATCAAAACTAGATACTCATTTGAGCAACTATCGATAATGCACAAAATCACATCAACAGAATAATATTTGAGGTTTCCTGAACAGTTTTTAGTGTAATTTTGAGCCTTACCAGAACTAGTATAAGATCCCATGGCAACATTAAGAAAGTACTATTATTTTGTGTTTGAAAATTACATTCTATTACTAAAAACGGAGAATGTTTTATCTTCATTGTGGTATCACCATTGAGTCAATTTCTTAGCATAGAGTTTGAAATTTTTATATCATGACAACACAAGACACTCGTTTACTTCTTTGAGATGATTAGTCATATTAAAACTCCAAAACTCCTCCCTCAGCTGTATGGTCAGTTGCGTCCAGGCTGCAGCCCCCATGCTTCTAATTAAACTCTTACAATGTTTCTGACCGGTCAGCACATACAGAGGGCTGTCCAAGCACCCGGATAATCAAGAGGCCCCCGGCACATTTCACGTATTTCTGCTCTAAGTGTTCTAGTGCCGCTATGAAAGCTCCAGTTCCCTTTCTATTGAAAAAACTGACATTTGTCTCTCATTTTGGCCTTATAATATTCATATCAACCTACTTTACATGATCCTGGTGTTTTTTTATTTTATTTCACTTTTTTGTCCGTAAATCAAGATATGAACATTAATAACAGACAAATCAGGTGCCAGGTGCAACAGGTTTGAGTGACAGCACTGATAAGTACCAGCTCCCTGCTAAACCAGTGGTGCGGGCGGGAAAGACCGTTACTTTCAACAGCCTCGCTCTGGATTGGCTCTCTGGTTGCTATGATACTCGCTGTTGGAATTTCAAATATGGAACTCGGCTCCAAATTGGCCACTTTAACTGCTCGTCTTGATGAGATTCATGTGACTGGAGCCGAACACTACGAGTAACGTCACACTCACTTAGTCCACTTCTTTATAAAGTCTATGGTTGTCATTGGTCCATTTCTCTCAAAAAAAAAACTAAAAAAAACTACTGTGTTGCATTTATATAAACTATTGCCTGGTAAAAAAAATTTGGCCCTTGCATTTGACCCATCACTTCAACAGTGCTGTCACGAGGATCTGGCAACCGCAGTGTAGCAACTGGAGACCCTTTTCCAGATCTTGTACTAGCATCTTGGTGAGGAGTACCTAACTGGAGGATTACCCCACTATGCATACTTCCACTTTCAGAATATTTTTGCGGTGAGGTGAGAGGGTAAGTCACTAACAAATGTTTCACACTGCAATTAAGATACAGTGGCGGGTTGCAGTATGTAAGATAAAACATGCTATGTAGAAAATATATGGTAATGCTTTGAGTTAGGGCTAAATGAACTAAAATAACTTACATGATTCACTCAAGTTTTTTTGTTTGTTTTTGGTCTCACACCTTATATAACAATTACTGTAACTCTGTAACTTTTCTGAAACTTTTCTAGGATAGGTATACTTTACATAGAAGAAGTTATCCTGGCTGGTCAGACTTTATATTTGTTTAAAGGCGCTATATTATGCACAACACTGTAGCTCACTTTGTAGATCTGAAGGTTGGCGGTTCGAATCTCACTCTCAACATAAACATCATTGGTTAAGTCGTCTGAGCCACTGACCCACAGGTTGACGGTGCAATTCCAGCTCCTACAGATTAATGCACTGGGGGCAAGGTGGGTTAAGTATCTTGACCATATATTCATACACCAGTGTCTGCAAACACTGGTGTATGAAGGTGTGTGTTGTTCCTTGACGTAAATCGTTTTGACTGACTTGAAGATGGAAAAGCACTATATAAAAATGTGACCATTCGCCAAAATTGACTCTTGTGAGCTTTAAGCCATGTTAGAATGTTGTCACCTCCTCAAAAAACATACCCAGGGTTGTGTTTTGTTTCATTAACACATTTTTGAGTAATCCTGTATTATTTGTCTGTCTGCATCTCCAAAGCTCAAAATGCTCTTTTCCACCTTGTGATGTGATTTCAAGTTAACAGTTAACATTTACCTTTTGTCTAGTATTTGGGGGTTGAAAGACTCTCTAATAAGGGATGTCTACATTTCAGAAAATAGCATTATATTTAACTTTGGGACTTGAAAGATTCTCTGATAAGGATGTCTACATTTTATTGTATCATTATGGAAATTATAATAGTTTTGGTACAGCCCCACAACACCTTGAAAACAAACTGTAACAGTGAAATGAATAGTTAAATAAGGATATTATTCACCCTGCCCAGTAGTAATCCTCACACTTCAACTTTGTCATTATCAACCACAGCGTATCAAACAAAAGCCATTTATTTTCATTTAGTCACGAGCACAACGCGTACAGTTCAAAATGTGTTGATGAAACAAACAATATTATTAAAATATTACACTGAGCTAGCACACACAGCCACATATCCAGGTAATTATTTCATGTTCTCATATTAGGCTTTGGGTCACACATGTTGATAAATGATGTCACCTTATAATCATGTACAGATGAGATATGGAGTGATGCGAGCTGAGATGTATCACGTACTGAGGGTATGTCGTCATTTAAACACATAATACAATCATTTAAAAAGGAGATAAATCTTGCAGCTGGCCTTGCCTTAGATGTAAATTCATTAATCAAGCGCTTAAACTTATCTATCGCCATGGAGATAAGCAGTTGACATAACCAGGACGTGTTACAGGCTCCCTTTCTCTGTAGGCAAGATTTCTGAAAACAATTTTGCATTCAATCATTTTATAAATAGAAATGTATAAATGTAAAAAGAATGTACAAAAAGAATGTTCATTTTTGCAGTTTGAATACCATTTGTTAGCTGTCTGTCGCCCTCTACTGGGAACAGTGAGGAGTGTGGCATGTTAAAAATACTAATAGCAGTAGGGCTAATTTCAACTAAAAGATGTCTCTTTAAGCTCTGTAATAACAACATCATAATAATGCCTTACACTTGTAATGCTTCAGTTTGTCGAAGCCTCTCTAAGTGCTGCTACACAGTCATTACTTGTTCACTCTATACTCAGTGGTGGTAAGCCACAGCTGCCCTGAGCTGGACTGACATAAACGGCATCAGCCCTCAATCATTTACACACAGCCATACGAGTTTCACATTAGGCAAAGTCCTATATTACACAAAATGAATTCTTGTGAGCTACCTCATCAAAAACATACCTGGAGTTGTGTTTTGTTTTATTCACACATGTTTGAGTAACACTTCTACATCTCCAAAGCTCAAAGTGCTCTGTTTTACGTTGTGATGTCATGAAGCAGTTGTTTTCATGTTAACAGCTACCTTCTACCTTTTGTTCAACAGAGACAGGCAATTCCAGGACTAAAATAACCCAAATGAGGCTTATGTGTTAATGAAACAAAACACAACTCCAAGTGTGTTTTTGATGAGGAAACAACATTATAACACAGATCAGATAATAGCATAATTAGGGCCCTTTAGGAGATAATGGCAGAACTTGGTCCAAGTGGGAATCAATCTTCCAACCTTTTAGCCACTGTTGTCCTGTTCTGTAATAGACAGAACGTTTCGGTTTCAACTTTTAAATGTGCACATCAATATCTCATGTTTATCAGTAAAAAAAAATAAGTTTACTATGTATGCATTCCAGCTTGATTTTCACAGCCCAGTAAGATTTCGGAAATACCTGTGATTGAGGCCATACTGTGAGTGCTGAAAACAAAACAGAACAAAGAACTGAATAAAGCACTACTTGTTGGCACTTTTTTGCAGCAGATCTGACGTTTTACTGGTGTTGTTGCTGTGGTGTTGCCGAGGTAGTGAAGTGGAGCAGAGTGCGTGAGTTAATTACAGTTGGCATGGTAAGAGAGGGGGGGTTCTCCTTCACATGTCGCCTGGGTCTGATGTAAAGGGTGAGTGCAACTGTGCATGAGGAATAAATAATGCTGCAAGGAGAAAAGTGATCAATACAAGCAAAAAGGCCAGAGTTTTCGCACAGAATGAACAAGTTATGCATGGAAATGATGAAGCAATGGTATGTAATAACTGCTTTGTTTATCTAGTGCCTTATTGAGCATTAGAAGACACTATACGACACTATACTTGCATTGCATATTCACTCACTCCACACCAGGGTGTTTCTGTAGCCAGAGCTGCCCTGATGGAGGTGAGGCTGTAAATGTGCGCTATTGGCCCCTTCAACCACCACAAATCACTCATATACACATTTAAAGGAACTGTATCCTGCGCCCTTAAAAAATGTATTAGACTCACTAAACTAAACCTGGTTTGCCAGGTCTGCCAAACCGACAGATAGAGTGCACACACAATTTTTTCTCATTCTCAGTATATGGACAGCATTTACCGCAGCAGCAGAGGCACTGATTAATGTTTGGCTGCAGGTGCTGGGGTTTAGGTGGTGAAGATTCAGATCAGAGAAGTCCCTTTTTGGTTTAAACTAACTGGATTTCAGTATTGAAACTGGCAACACCAAATAAGAAACTCATGTGAGGCTCATTCTGCGTTCTGATTGGATAATCTTTTTGAGAACTGAACCCTAAATAAATTGGACATCATGTTTTTGCTAGTAAGAATGAATCAGTTGTTATGAGTAAAAGCTATATTTGATTTGAACATGTCTATCCTGTATCTGGCAACATAGTTTGGTGATGTTTTATATACATTTAAAATCCAAATCTTACATACAGTTTCCTTTAAACAAGTTAGGTAGATAGAGAATCTTTGGCCAAGGACAAAATCTTAGGGTTGGTGAGCGTGAACATTCCAAGTCTGGTATTTCCCAAAGGTAGACCACAAAGATGAGAAAAGCTAAATTGTTTTTGAAGAAGGAATGCAAGATACAAATGTCCAGAGTAGTCAAGTATGGCATCTGAAAACCACTCTGAGAAGTACAATTGTATTAAACAGTTACCCAAGTGAATTTATTGAGTAAATATAACTTCTACCCTCCTCTGCACAGTTGTGTTTGATCCATGATTCTTCCTTATGCATGTTAGTAGGTCACCCTGGAGCTATCCCATCTTCAAAGCCAGCCTACTTTAGCCCTGTGTAACCGGACTCCTCTTGTATAAGGCTAAGTGATAGTGGACCTGCGTGACAAAGAGCACTGCTTAATGCTAACGTTTCTGTGTAATTAACTGTTTTTTCAGAGCCTCCTGTCTGCCCCAGCTGCAGCCTGTTAAAGTGCTGGTTACATGCTAACAAAAGTCAATAAATATGTCACTTCAGAATTCTGCGAGCGCTTTACAGTCACCACTTTGTTTAATGTTTGTTTAAGCTCCTGCACATTGGACATGACAGGCCTGTTTATCAGAGATTATAATGGTCTTTTAAAGTGTCATTCGTGGCCGTGGTGTTTTCTGTGAGGTAGCAACTCCAGCTAATGGCCAACAGTAGCGTGGCCTTATTGCGTTTAGTGAATGTTAGACCCAGTAAAGGTTTAACTTCAATGTTGGCACTTTACTCTTGTATCACTATCTAGTAACTTGTGTAGTTATTGTGCTATGTCACGTTTTTGATGGAGGGTCTGTCACCTGGTTGATTCCAATGTGTTATTCTTTGTCTCAAATGTTCCACAATGTGGCATTAACTTGATGGTAACAAGCCAAGTGATGTCAACTGGCTATGATACACTCATTCTTGTTCTTAAGATTTTGGATGATTTTATGAATCTTCTTAACTACTGGTTGCATCAGGAAGATCATGTGGTATAAAATGAGCTGAAGTGGACATTGTTCATGTCTGTAGGCTGTAAGCATGTAGCAGCAGGGCCTAGATGTGGGCTCCAGGCGGTGAAGAGGTCTGGCATCCACCCATCACAGGACAAATGAAGCATGGGAGGTCAGGAGAACAGCCCCAACTCCTCAACCATATGCTGAAAAAAAGTTTTTATTCTACACATCATTATTAGCATATCAGCTCACAAGAAAAATCTGACTTTCAGATAATAAAACTGCAAGAATCACTACAGGGAGCCAGCCTGAGCCAGCCCTAATAAGCCCAGCCAACTGTTGCCTTCTGTAGGCTTTATATGTGGATGTGATAAAGCCTATAGGCTTAGTCATTTCAGTAGATCTCTGGTACATTTGAACATATTTATTCAAGCAAAAGATGAAGTTTAAATCAACTGGACAAATCGTTGTAAGAGTGAAGATGTCTCGCTGCTCATCCAAGCTGCTTCTTCAGTTCTGGTCAGATTGTTGGTGGACACTGCCTTATATCTATCTGAAGGGAGGGGCCAACCACACTGTAACTGTAAACATCTATTGTTTCCAGTTTCAGATGAAACTAAACTATTCAACCCTTAACAACCCTGCTATTGAAAATAAACTTGAAAAAAATGACAACAAAAGTCTTCACTCTTACAATGATTTGTCCAGTTGACAGATTTAAACTTTGGGTTTACACTGAGGGTTTACAATGACTTGACCATGAAGTAGGCCTTGCACACGAAGGTCTTCTTTTAATAGTGTGGATGTGTACCTTTGTGCATAAAACAGTTTAGACTAAAAGCCTTGTTTGCCTTGGAGCTCTCTTTCGACATCTCTAGTTCACTTTGAAGGTGAACACAGACATTGCACTGTAGTTTTTCTTTCTGCTTGTGTTTTATCACGATTTGTCCGCGGTGAGTCTGTGCTTTTATTTTGTACGCGCTGACCGGAAGCAGCAGCGGCGCGCGGGGCGGAGCGTTGACACTGGTGTCCAGTCGGCGGAGGCACACACACGGGCCGTGCACACACACACAAAGAAAGGTACGGAACCGGAGCTCTGCCGTCTCTCTATCACCTCTCTGTCTGTTATATGTGCGTGTCGCGTGCGCTCGGAGGGCTCGGGCTCGCGCTCATGTTTCCGCGTTAGCGTCAGAGGAGCCGCGAGGAGTCGGTCCATCCTGTGGTCTGTGCTCGGATCAGCTGCATGTCGACGGCACGGCTCCGAAACGACGCGGAAAGCTCGTATTTACCCCCGGTTACCTTTGTGTCCCGTGGCTCTGATCCCCCGCCGTGTGCAGAGCAGGGCAGCACCGCGGCACTTGTTTAGCCCAAAGTTTCCTCCGCCGGGAGACTGTTGAGGTGTTGTTGGTTCCCTGACTGCGACATCGCCCCGTCCATCTATTTCTGCTTTTCCCTTCGACCTTTCCGCATCGACACGAGCCCCGGTCCCGCGTGAGGCTGTGTTTGTGCCCGGGTCCAGACACAGGCCTCAGCCGAACTATCACCTCATCATTTCCTTTGTCGCAGGCGAGAAAGCTAAAAATAACGCCTGACTGCAAACATTAGCCGAGGTCATAATTGAGCGTTATGAAAGAGGCAGCCAGCACGGTAAGTTCCTCAAATATCAACACGAGGCCCTTTAAACCGCCCGGTCAAACTAGTTAGCCCGTTTTAACCAGTCTTTACCCAGTCCTGGCCCGCAGACTGGGACTCGGACAGCAGCAGTGTGGCCCGTGATGATAACACGACCCCCCTGTGGCCCACCCCAAACTGATAGTGAGGGGCTATCTGCACAAAAACAACGCACCGATTGTGTAAGAAGTAGTTTAGTATTTCAGTTAAAAGGTTAATTTGTCACCTGTGTGTCTGGTTCAGGTGAGAACTCTCCATATTCTACAGGGTAAACTGCTGTATGACTGTTGTTTATCTGCAGGTTTTGTGGTGGTATTGGAAATCTATAGCAGGATAATAAACAGTGTTGTCATTAGGTTCAACGTTTGATTTTTCCCTGAGGTCGACCATGGAAATCACATGCCCAAACTGTGGCCCGAGGGTCAAATGTGGCCCTCAGACCAATTTTTCTTGGGCCTCAAGCTTCTAGGTGAATTGGCCCGTATTACCTTAAACAGTACTTTTTACTCTACATTTCTGAAAATCTACTTTAACAAGCCCATATCAAATATTTAATGGGCCCCATTGAGGTTGTAGCATGAATAAAGGTCTAGTGGTTCAGTCTAACTTGCAATAATAACGCAGATTTGACGTATTCACTGTATTGGCGACCAGTCTATGACCCTCAGCTTTGTCTGTGTTTTTATATGTGGCCCTTAATGAGAAAAGTTTGGACACCCCTGACATAGACCTACAGTTGAATAGTAGACTTTACTTGACTTACCTGTCATATTCTGTAGTTATTATTCATTCACAGCTGTCCCGGGGCTATCTGACAGAGATGTGGCTGCCAATCTGTGTCATTGTCCCCTCCAGCCGCCACTGATCAATCACACCATATTTAGGTTGAAGTGAATTTTCTGAAGTGTCTTGCTCAAGGACTCCTCAACGGCGTTTGTTCTGAGCTGCTGCCGAGGAGTGCAATCCGTGATGAAGTCGTATGGTGTCAAATTGTGCATAGCAGAGTGGTTAGCCCTCCAGAAATGAAAGTTGCTAGCAAGGATGAATGCTTTGTTGGGGAAAACCCAAATGACACTACAGTACTCCACTTCTCACTTTTCTGTCAGCTTGTGCTACAGGAACGAAAATGTGCAGTTCATTTTGGTATTTTTGGTTTATATTTTAATCATTTAGTCAGGATTTTGTTCAAACTTCATATTTTAAACATTTTTAGAAGAATTGGCAAAAAGACTGAAATATGAACTGACAAACTAATACAGTAATCACATTTCTGAACATGTTTGTACAGATCTGAATTACAGGATTAGCAGTTTTTATGCAGAACAGATATTTTGCTACTAAGGACTTTCTAGTATTTCAAAAATTGCAGCCTTTGTGCTTGGCTAATTGCGACCATTCAATTTTCGATTCAGTTGCAATTATGAAAAACATTGTGCTTGTCTATGCTATATAGTTATACGCTATGACATCCACGGATCATTATGTTATTATTTGGACATTTAAAATCACAGTATTGATCTAAAATTACTTAAGAAACAAAACAGCCGTGCCCAATGGGAGCAGACGCCGCCGTAAATGTCATCAAAACAAAGCGACCACTTGTCGACACCTCCTATGGGTATCTGCAGATCACACTAGTGAGTAGCAGATTTAGTTTCATTGTTTCATCCCAAAATGACTACACGACGCTGCCAAATCCCACGCATATCACAGAGCAGTGGGCGTATGCCGGTGGCGGTGAAAACGAGTTGATCAGAGTAATAACGTCTTGAATACAGGAGTGTAAAGATTACTCAAGCATGCATGAATCACTCTAAATACAACTTCGAGAGGGTAAATGAGAAGGGGAAACAACTATAACATGGTTAAAAGCTCAAAAAAATGCATAGTAGATCTGCTTTAATCTTGCATCCCTACTGTTCTAGCTTGTTTAACTTGTATATCTTGTGCGATGTCAGGCTCGGTATGTCGGATGAAGATTCGCGTGCCAGCTCCAGCTCTTCCTCTTCCTCATCTTCCACACATCAGCAACAGCAGCAGCAACAGGACGGTACCCCCAAGAAACGAGACAGCAAAGGCAGCATGAGCAAGACCTCCAAGCTCCTCTCCACCAGTGCCAAAAGGTTTGTAGCATGTTCGGAGTTGCATGCGGCTCAAGTTCATTTTTACATTTTCTTTTGTGTTGTTGGATAAATGTAAAGGAGGGGATGAAGCTCAGCAATGGGCAGGCGCTAGTGTTGTCACAATACTAAAGCTTCAAACTCTATTTCGATACTCAATACCCCTCAATACTCTATTTAGACAATAGATTGTGACTTGCACCATAAATGGTACTTTGTTTCATATCATAATCCCCCAGTCGTCCAGAGAGTTCTATAACAGTCCAGTCTATGTGGACTTATACGTTTTGATACATCTTAAGATCAATCTAAAACTTTTCAGGAAAGGTTCATTTCTGTCCTGTGAATGTGACTTTGTTTAGTATCAGCACTTTCTCAAATGAGTATTAGTTTCAATACTAGTTTCAGTATTGATGAGTATCTGATGTTCAATACTTTTGACTTCCCTAATAGGCTTTTCTAATAAAGGCTTTTTAAATTTTCTAAACAGAGAGAGGGCCTTGGGTTTTTTGCTGTTGTCTGATTTTTAAGATTTTACCCTACAGGCAACTACTTAAATATTTTCAAGTAAAAAAAAAAGCCCTCCAAAGAGCACCTGTCTACAATTTTGAACTATACATGTACCCACACAGTGCTTCTCGTCATATTCTTTTTGTAATAGTCTTAAGTGTGTTTGAAACAATATGCCCTGATAATAGATCTGTGTAACAATTAGCAAAATAGTACATATACAGACATTTAAGTTAAGACGTCTTGTTTTTGTTGAGCAATATACAATACCCAACTCCACCGCATACTATCATGCCATGGTGTCTTTGGTCAAGGTTATCAGACCGTGAAAATGTCACGCTGTCCCATCCTTACTCCTGAATAAATAGATGTTTGCACTGCACTCTCCACCGCAGGCAGAGCCGCTGTGTAGCTGACAAATTAAGTTTACATTTTTGTAAACATGTATGCATATAATGTTTTCCTCCAGTTTTTATTGTGTCTGTTATTTTCTTTTGCAGAATTCAGAAGGAACTGGCGGATATTACACTGGACCCTCCACCAAACTGCAGGTGAGTGCAGGAGGATGGAGGGGTAACACTGGTTCCTGGTCTACTGACAGTTGTGTTTAAGCTGTGTGTTCTTGTGTAAGCTTTGTTATGTCGCAAAGTAGTTTCAGATCATGTTGTGCTGCTTTTGCTGTTGATAGCAGATGTTTTTCATGGCAGGTAATTAAAGAGAAGTATTGTTATTGTTGGGTTGTGACTGCTCCAATAACAGTAGTGTACATAATGTGTTTGCTGCGGGTTACACAGGACAGCTTCAGGCAAAGGGATGCAGTCAAAAATGAGTATATTTTTTATTCTTGTATAATGGCTTAAGAGGTGTAATAACTGCACTTACTGTTACATAATGGGCTGTTCAATAGAGCCGTTGCCACATTTGCTCCCACCTGTGGAGATCTTAACCAGCCTGTTGTAATGTTCTGTTTTTACTATCAACCAGAACAGGTTGGCACACCTCATGGTTGCCTTTAGCGTTCACTAGATACTAGATGTGGTGTTTTAAAGTGAATTGTAAAGAATGGAGCTGCACAATTAGGAGAAAATATTTGTGATTTATGTTTTTAAAATTAGGATTCTGTTCATATTTCCAGCAGAATTGACAAAAAGACTGAAATATGACCTGACAAACTAATATAAGAATCACATTTCAGAACATGTTTGTACAGAGCTAAACTACAGGTTTAGCAGTATTTATGCAGAATAAGACAGGATATTTTGTTGTTTGTGAAGAAAATTATGATACTTCAAATCTGCAGCCTTTGTGATGTG
Organism: Periophthalmus modestus; assembly: GCA_019594935.1. Lineage (NCBI taxonomy): Eukaryota > Metazoa > Chordata > Actinopteri > Gobiiformes > Gobiidae > Periophthalmus > Periophthalmus modestus. Next base: position 5,134,027 of record JAIEZT010001318.1, on the reverse strand, counting down.
CTAATTGTGTCCATTGCTATTATTCTTGCTGCTCTATTAAAAAAAACATGGCTCATCAAAGAAAAAAATAGAATAGAAGTACATTGGAAGGTTGTCATTTTAACATAACTCGAGTAGCTATGGCAAAAAAGATGTATATTTTTGTAAAATTCTACAGGACTTTATAGATATACCTGTGAAATCGCACCATATAAAACTCTGTTGTCCTTTGGAATCTTTTTTAGCTTATCTCATTGTTGGTTACACTGAAACACTTGAATAACTGAGTAAAATTCTTATTCATTCAGTTGGTGCATAAATGGCAACGGTGATTTATTGGATCGCACCCTCAGTTTATATTCCACAAGAGGCTATAAGAGAGGCTAGGGCTGTAGAAACAAAACACACTCTTTGTATCAATTAACTAAAAAAGCTGGCAAAAGCTTTCAGAATTATTAGAATCTTGCACACAAAAATTAGTATTTAGAGAAATTAGCAGAATATTCATAAGTGAAAAGGCAAATTAAACTGTCCAATCACTCCCAAAACTCCAACTAACTCACTCCATACTTTCTCCTTTCTGCTGTTGTCCTTATAAATCTTTATAATCCCAATAAAATAATTACTGAACTAATAAACATTTGGCTGAGTAAGGCACCATCTACTGAGTAATTGACCACTACACACTCTCCCTGTGAGACCACATGCTGTTTATGACTTTAAAGGGCCCGTATTACTCGATTTTCTTATCTATTATGTTTTCTCATCACAAACATACCTGGAGTTGTGTTTTGTCTCATTCACACATGTTTAACACACAAACCCTGCATGTTTAGGCTGTGTTCTTCTCTCAGACAGAAGACACTCTGTTGTGATGTCATGTGATAATACAGGAAGTGCTCCACTGTGTTTTTAAACTCCATATGCCTTCAGTAGAATCATCCAAATGATTCTACTGAAGGCATTGCCAATTTCTACTGAACTAAAGGTAAAATGTAGTTGTTAACTTGAAAACTACCACTTCATGACATCACAAGGTGGAACACAGCTTATGGAGATGCAGACAGACTAATGATAAAGGATTTCTCAAACATGTGTGAATCAAACAAAACACAACTCCAGGTATGTTTGTGAGGAGGTGACAATATTATAACATGACTATAAACTCACAAGAATCCATTTGTGTCATATAGGATCTTTTTAAAGTTGCAAAAACAGTATCCTTATGCGTAGAATATATAATTAAACTGTACAAGAACGTGCAGTCTATCAAAATCTCATTCTATCTCGTATGTCTATCTCTTAAATGATTTTTTTTTTTATATCACGTACACGATCGGACACCAGTGAGGTTTAACCATTTAACCGACACTTCACCATGTCTTAACTGCTATTATTATGTTATTGGCAGGCACTAAAACAGGATTTTTGTTGCCTCTTTAAATGCCTAGATGTACACGCCCATTTTCTAATAAGGAAATCTGGCTGTGTGTGTTTGATAAGATCACTGTGTACTGGCCCGGTGCTGAGTAAGGCCTAAAACATGAGCTGTGGGGTTCTGCTTTGATTCAACATGCCTGAGAGAGTGGCCCAAGTCGGCTCGGGTTTGTGAAACTCTCCATAGCTCTGCCACGCACTGCCCCCCACGGACTCCAGGATTAACCGCTTCCACTCGGAGCGTTTGAAGCCCCCATGGTTCACACAGGAAAAGATCACAAGAATTTACAACGCTCCAGGAGATTTTAATAATGAATAATGAACCGTTTTTTAACTTTTTTGTTTAAGTTGAGCCAATACCGTCATAGCACTGCAGGTTATGATAACAATAGTAAATGGTTAATCCAGGTCATCTCAATGAGTCAACAGTGTGGGCTTTGTGCCAGCTCAAAACACAAGACAAGGATCAGACCATTTAAATCCATTTCAATTTCTTTCTAGACTTTTGTACATAATGATGTTTGTACATGTATTAAATGTACAGAATTATAACAACTATATATTTTATGAAGAACTGAAAGATTAACATTTTGTAGACAAATTAAGTAACACAACTTTCAACTTTAGGCAGAATTGGAAAGAGGTCGATACGCCCGACACGAAAACAAATTTACATAAAATATATTGATCCAGCGTTCATATATTAAGTCGATATAGTGATTATCGTGACAGGCCTAGAGTTTGGTTAGTTAAGGGCATAGTATTAGATGTGCATGCGCTATACTGGTGCAGCGGCTGGTGGGTCAGCTCTAATAAATATTTAATATGATCTCATGGGCCAAATACGTTTATATCAAGGGCCAAATTTGGCCTGCGGGCTTGAGTTTGACATGTCTGGTTTATGGCAACATTGCTTGGTCTGATCAGAGTGTAACCGGCTCAAATGTCACACCTGATTCTCCCTTTCAAAGATGTGCAAAAATCTGATTTAATTTGAGAATAAGGTTCAGCTACCAGCTTGGGTCTTTTTAATGAAGAGGTTTAAAGCTAATCCTGTCAGTAAAAGCAGTTTGGAGTTCAGACTTTGGCAATGATAGCAGTGATTTTAAATATGTATTGTTTATGTTCAAAAAATGTAAATTGAAAGCCATTTTTAGTTATTATTTTTTAATAAGAAAATTCAATTCAATATGAGAAAAGCTATTGTGATTCATTTGTCATATCACCCAGCCCTAACTGCCCTTGGTCAGGTTCTCAGATTTTCTTCTAAGCCTGTAATTTAGCCACATCAAACAGCTGGTTGCAGTTGGTTCCTTGTCCCTGCTTCCTAACCCATTATTAATCTTTCAGGGCATACAAGTTTTAAGCATAACGACTAATTCAATAACTTCACAAAAGCCCATTTATCACAATCTAACACAGGAGAAAATCTTAGAAATAAAAGTACCTGGTGTTCATTTCTCCATCCATCCATTTTCTTCCGCTTTATCCGGGGCCGGGTCGCGGAGGCAGCAGTTTCAGTAGGGAGGCCCAGACTTCCCTTTCCACACACACTTCCTCCAGCTCTTCCGGAAGGATCCCAAGGCGTTCCCAGGCCAGCCGAGAGATATAGTCCCTCCAGCGTGTCCTGGGTCTTCCCCGGGGCCTCCTCCCGGTAGGACGTGCCTGGAACACCTCCCTAGGGAGGCGTCCAGGGGGCATCCGGAATAGATGCCCGAGCCACCTCAGCTGACTCCTCTCGACGTGAAGGAGCAGCGGCTCTACTCCGAGCTCCTCCCGTGTGACTGAGCTCCTCACCTTATCTCTAAGGGAGCGCCCAGCCACTCTGCGGAGGAAACTCATTTCGGCCGCTTGTATCCGCGATCTTGTCCTTTCGGTCATGACCCAGAGCTCATGACCATAGGTGAGGGTAGGAACGTAGATTGACCGGTAAATCGAGAGCTTTGCCTGTTCATTTCTAACAGTTGAAAACACAAACTGTTCTTGTTTATTCTAAAGCAAAGGTCTGTGATAGAAGCTGTAAAAAGCCTTTTAATATTGAGCGTATGCTAGCTGCCTTTAGTCCTGCTGGTCTTGGAGTACTCTAGTGTTTTCTCTGAATGCTGCCGTTGCGTTTCTGTTCGCTTTAAACATTCACATTGTAAATCTCTAACTGATCATTATGTTTTTAACCGACCAAGACCCTGAATAACCTGGAAAGTGGATTTTGTTGGAATGTTTAAATTACAGCAAAAATAACCCAGGGGTTTGTCCGTTTTAATATACAGGAGCTATTCACAGATGCATTAAGCCAGACATGTAAAACTCAGGCCCGTGGGCCAAATTTGGCCCTTGGCTCATGTCACATATGTATTAGAGCTGGCCCACCAGCCGACGTGCCAGTATAGCACATGCACCGCTAATACTAAGAATCCCAGAATGCTTTGCCCCTACCACTTCTGTTGACATTCATTAGCATCTGCTACCTGTTGCCGCACTCAAATTTAATCCAGCCTTTCTGAAAAACATGCAGATGTGGTTGAAATTTTTTAGTACATTTTTTGTTTGGCCTCCGACTTAGTCCCAGCGTTTAATTTTGACCCTTGATGAATTTGAGTTTGACACCCCTGCATTAAGCCATTAACAACTTTTAACTTTCTATTTGGTTAGCCACAAATGATGGACAATTATAACAAAATTCATAGTTACAGTGTGCCATTAAAGAAAGAAATTTAATCCAGTAACTTTTTTGTGGATCTGTTACCTGCTTGTCTCCATGGAGATGATATTGCTTTACTTAGAATGTTCCACTGTATGACATTATATCCCATTTTGCTTTTATTCAATTACAGACAAAAAAGTGAATTCTTACTGTGAGTGAGGTCACCTCTCCACAGATCTGACCTGTAACTTGGGATGGTGGCATTGCCATAGAGATACTGGTCACATGCCATACTGAGGAGCAATAGCATACGGGGCAAGTGTGGGGTAAAGTAGCTGTCTATTAAGATTATTGTGTGTGCCAAATTCAAATGGGTGCATATTTTTCTGTATTCGTGCATAAAATGTATTTTATGTATTCTTGATCAAGAGAATACAAATTTAAAAATTACCGTAATTTCACAGCTATAAGGCGCACCGGATTATAAGGCGCAGCTTCAGTTACGGGTGCTTTTTCGTGCTTTTTCTGCATTCAACACATACAAAAGTCGCACCGTTAGCCCAAGCATCCACAATCCATTCAGAAATCATCGCGTAACTTGCCCGGCGCGGCGTGTTTGCCGTTTCTGTCATCCATCGCTCCAGCGATGTTCGCAACTTTTAACCGCGCCTTATAGCCGTGAAATTACGGTACTGCATTTCATATCCACAAATACAAAAATATAAAATATGTGATGAGTTCTCAAATTGTGAACACAAATCTATCTACAAAAACCTAATTCTGCCATATACTGTTGTATTTATTGTGGATGCTTTCTATCACATTTAAATTGCCGAGGTAGAATAAAAAAACTTACATTTTATTTAGCTTAATTTATTTAGCTATTCTGAGAATTACTGCAATGCTGCATTACATAGCTTAGTTCTACTCAGTAATATATGTTACTACATTTAGCTGTCTAGGTAAGGGTTAGGACTGTAGTCTAGGTTTAAACCTACGGTACCAGTTTCTTTTCATTCTAAAATATATGTATATATATTATTATAGGTCTGTGTACGTCACAGCCATTTGATTTTGATTTAGTAAGCCTAAATAATTTGTTTTTTTCCCCAAAATTTCTCTGTGGAGTGGCCAAGTGCCCAGTATAGCTCATCACCTCCCAGGTTCAGGCAGCGTGAGATCTTGGATACGATGTCTGCGGTCGGCTTTTTAGGTGAGGTAAAGGCAGAGGGGAAATCACTGTCCGAGGCTGTTGACAGAAATCTGCAGTAGCTCACTGCCTCAGTGGGGCTGGGGAGACAAGTTCTTAGACAAGTTCTTTATAGTTTCTTCTCATCTTTCATGCTCAAGTAGATTTTTTCTTGTTTCTTTCTTTCTTCTTCTTTCTAAACTGAAACTTTTGCTGTTTTTAGTTTGGTCTTGTATTCTAAGCCAGATGCCTTACCTTGGATACAAAATTATAAATCAAAGACATGTTATTCTACACTTCATACACTTCATCTTTGTTTTACTATATTTAGGTCATGTTTCAGCTTTGTTGCATTCACAAACACGGCACTAAGATTGGAGTTATTTTTTAACCATGACTCATTTGTGTAACAGCCGTAGGAGTGTCCCGTTAAATAATAATTATACAGTAATTATTTATCATCAGTCATATGCAATGTTAAAAAGATTCCATACATTCCATTCAAGTATCATGCTCTAAAATATTGGAGCGTTCACACTAAGAGACCATAGAATACCATAGTATATATAAATGGACAAGGCTAACCTGCTAGCTGCTGCATTTCAAATAGGAAGTGAACATGGGCTGCGCTTCTGGTGTCCATCGACTGGCTCCAATTGACTTTACATTAGAAAACTGTCACCCCTCCCTCTCTGTAATTGCTGCTATCCGGCCTGTCGATTTGGTCTTAAAATGTTCAGAATGATCCTCTCTGCGTGATTCTGGTATTTTTATTTTGCTATTGTGTCCATAACTCCAGATATGAACATTGATAACAGACAAATCAGCTGCCTTCTTTCCCTGAGGTCGCTCCTGCTAGCATTTGATTGACAGCGTTGCTAAGTCGCCTGCTAATTCAGCGGTACGGGCATGAAGAGGCGTTACCTTTCACAGCATTGACTCGTTGGTTGCTATGATACTCGCAGTCGGAATTCCAAATGTGGAACTGAGCTCCAAATTCGGCCTGTAACCGTTAGCCTCGTTAAGCTTCATTTGACAGGAGCTGGACATTATGGGTGACGTCACACTGACTTAGTCCACTTCTTTATGCAGTCTATGTAAGGGACACTTATATTCTTTGCACTGTTTTTCCCAACATGCTTTGCTTTCTGCCACTGTACAACTGTTCAGCAGTTTAGTTCTATGCAAATGTCAATTGCATATAAGCTGCTGACCTTTTGAATATAGCTCACACTTTTTGTAATACTCATCGAAGTAAAGAGCTTGATTCTTCCAACGGCAAAAAAACACTTATTTTAGTAGTTAAATATTTGTAAAACGATTATTTTTAAATTTTGTTTTTAAATGTATTTAAAGCCAGATGAATTTGCTGACTGAATGCTTCTAAAACATTTACCTAAAAACTTGTTCAGATGTTTTCATTTAACAAGTTCGATGTCATTATGATGAAAATGTCATTGTGATAAAAATGTTTACTTTGTATCGTCCAGTTAACAATTATTAAAATAGTTTAGTTGTTGATTAGTCCCGATTATTTCAGTTAATCTTTGCATCCCTGTAAAAAAAATATATATATTATTGCTCATAATACTTTTTTTTTGGCTTTTTCCCAATACAGGTATATTGTATTAAGTAGCTTTTGAGGTTGAAAGACGTCTGCTGTGTATTGTCTGCATCTAATTATAAAGTGTTTTATTTTCCGAGAATCAGGAAGTGAGCTGTTTTTGAGGAGTTGTTGCAAAACTCAGATCTGGTTTTAGAAAGTTGTAAAAAGTGATTATAAACTCATCACTGTGAATAATTAGGATGTTCAGCTTTATAAGTTATTCTTCACTCGCCGTATGCATTCTGTTTATAATGATCTAGTTTTGGTTTTCACGTTTTTAACAAGATTTCACATTGCCTCCTTGTTTTGCACTTTTCACAAGTTTAAGATCCTTTTCTCTCTCAAATCCTGTTAAATTAATTACCTTCTTCCTGATCCTTGGCAGCAGCAACATGGTGCAATTACACTCAGGCTAAAGATATTGGTTTTCACACTACTGTCTCACACCGTTTTATTCTCGAACATCACACAGCGCTCAGAGTGTATCCTCAACAGTTTCTCAACAGCTGGTTTGTGTCTATAAAAAGGCCCGTCTCCTGGGAGGAAGTGGTCGAGCCCCGAAAGCATCACAACATTCATGGCTGCAGTATAATGTACAATGGTGTCTCTGTGGAAATACAAATATGGTTGTTAAGAGGCATTTAGCGCTATAATCAGATGTAAATTATTAAACCATGCTACTTGATTTGTGTTTTTACCATTTTTCAAAATGGGAAAACCAGAACTAGTTCTTTTTAAACATTTGCAGCTGTCCAAAGTTATTCCTCACTTACCTTATACATTCTGACCACTGTAATTATTCATCACAGTGAGTTTATAAACGACTTTCCACAGCCCTCAGAGACGAGAGTGGAGTTCCGCCATGACGGTAAAGCTAACAACAACTAACATGCTAACGTGCACGTCCTGATTATTGGACAATGGAAAGTTTTATAATGGCAGAGGCAGCACACAATGGCCTTATTTTGCCTTCAGGAGCTACTCATACAATGTATATCTGTACTGGGCAAGACACAGGCCCTTTAAAAGCCCTGTACTTCTAGTTCACAAAATTTTTACTCTATTTTTATTTATTCATTTATTTATTGTTTTATTTTTATTTTATTTTATGTTTTAGTTTATTGTAAAAGCAGATATCTGGAGGAGAAGTTATTTCCAATACATTTTTAAAAGGCATTTTGTTTGAGAACCATATGGAAGGAACTGCCTGTGATGTTTCTTTCATCATTAACCTCAGAGTGAGAGGAGGGACTAGCTGGGTGTTCGCTCATGGTCCCAAATCAGGTACAGACCCTTTAAGTTAAAGTGGACCTAAACACTACATCTAATTTTTTTGCTACTAAACTGTTTTAGTCATTTTCAAAAAGGTTTAGCCTCCACTGCTGAGCTGTGTTCACTACTGGCTCCAGCGGTTAGCACATGTACCAGACAAACGCAGAGGACAGACAGAAGCATGTATGCTTCTTTTCTTTAGCTCAAAGGTACTGCTCAAGTTAACAGCTCTATTTGCAGCGAGGTTGTGAACAGAGTTTAAGTGTTTTGTCCTGCTTGAATTAATTAGTGCTGTGTTATAGTCCATTTTTTCCGGAGTAATACCAGAACAACAGTCATTTCAAGTACTTTACATAATACAGCTTAGATTTTCTTTGTGCTTGACAGAAAGGCTCCTTTTCATTCACTCTCCTCACTTGAAGGTGGTACCATATCGTTCTAAAGCACAGACAATACAATGCACTGATTAGATCTGAGATTAAACAGGCAACATTTTAGTTATCAAACAGCCACTCTACGGCACCGCAAGCTACTGTTGCCATGGAGCCAACACGTAAACAATTTAACAGGAAGCGTCCATCTCCATCTTGGTTTTTCTGTCATCAGTATATTAAGCACAAACTCCCCAGAGCTCAGACAGGTCATGCACTGGTGGTCGTGTGTATACAGTCAACACATGAGGGCTCTCTGCAGCCGACTATAAATACCAGGCTGCTCACTTAGAAATAACTTTTTCTTTCTTTTTTTTTGGGTTAGGTCAGTTTTTTGGAAATAGGTAGACACTCACAAATTATTTCCTAGAGTTCTATATAAAAATGGAAAATATTTTGCAGATTTGTAGACTGTTGTATTTGTTATTTGACAGTAACAGCTTTTTCACATTTTACATGTGTTTTGAGCACCATTGACACTCGTATACCTTTGCCATTCACTAATAAAAGTCCAAAGGTTGTGATGTCATCTGTATAACCTCTATTGAAATGGTTGTAATCAAATAATCCTTAACTGGTTTATAATCCAAAAGATGTCATGATTTTGTGACTGAGACAGATCAGGAATTGCATAGAAATTACACAGGAAATGTATGTAAATGTAGTGTTTCTGACGCTCGTAAATATTAATCGATTAGGAAAATAATTAGTCACAGCCCTAAAGCGGATTACTAATACCACCAACAGGCAATGGAAAAATAAAAGATACAATTTATAATGTGACTAGGCTCCAAGAAAATTGTGATACACATTTTATTGCCATATAAAAAAATAAATAAATCCCTAACCCTTTTACTACAGCAAGCCCCCCTTTTCTTTCAGTGTACAAATACTGCCTGTTCAGATGGCAGAATAACTCCCATTGAAGCCGCGGGACACATGAATACTGTCACACAGCCCCCCCTCCTTCCCCCCTCTCCTCCTCCACTCCCACTCCACCGCAGTGCCATGTGCCCGCTCCAAAGGTTAAAGGCTTTACCCAAATGAAAGCACTCAAATGTCACCACTGCTCTTTCAACGGACACCGGAAATAATATATATGAAAGTGAATGACAACAGGGATGGCATATACGAGCAGCACCGGGTGGGCTGTGCGTGTGGTGGAGGGGGGCGGAGGGGGTAGGAGGCTGAGAGGAGAGGGAGGGTAAAGGGGGGGCGAGAGAGTCGGGCCAAAGAAACCTCGGAGTGTGCGACTCAGTGCAAATGATACAATATCTATTTGTGGCTGACTGAGGTCTGCCGCCGCCGTGACCACTAACAAGCAAACGGTGACAGTTAATGGAAAACACATGCAAATAGTTGGCATAATGTGTTAGCATGAGCACCGTGCTAATCCCTTTTTATAGAGGACTTTGAACGCACAAAGTCACACGAGATGGCATTTATAACTTAATTTACAGATTGTCATTACTTGTCTATAATTATATTTTGTAACCAGTCTTGGGAGTGTCACCAGCTTGTCTCCATGCATATACAGAAGTACTTTAGAATATTAGAGGCAAATATGCAATTGTACAGTGTGTGCAAATGCAATGATTAGCACTTCAGAATCCATTTGAAGCACTGTGTATGTTTCATTTCAAATCTTGCAGTACGATTTTTTTTTTTTTTTTTTGGTTTCCTGAACATATGTGATATGAAACTTTCTTCTGAAATGTGTAAAAGTTGTAGCAGACTCCATTTAGGCCTGTCACCATAACAATTTTGAGGTGTGATGTATTGCTGAAGTAAATATAGAACCAAACCATAAAGCAGAATTATCCACAGAAAAGTCTTCTACATGCACTATATTGTTAAATACTGTTGTGCTGCAGTAAATAAATAGCGGAAAGTAACACTTAAATAATTCATCTTTTGTTTATAATTTCACCTTCTACAGCTCAAATCTCATCATTCTGAAGAAAAAAATATTCCACAATTTCTCACCAGAACAAAGAAAAAGCACCCACGATAAATATGGACCTTCAAATATTATTGCTCCATCTTTCATATACTGAACGATTGTCGTGACAGGCCCGTCGAATGGCTGTAATACACCATTCAGAATGCAGCTGAAGCACTGAGTTTATATTTGCTCACAGAGACACATTAAGGGGTCAATAGTTGTAAGGTCAAAGGTCAGACTAATAACCTCACGTGTCAGTGTTCGTTAGAGTATTGGGTTAGCATTAGTGCTTAGTGGCAGTTTAATGGATGTATGTGAGTGGTCCTTAAAATTGATGTTAAATTTTCCAAAACACATATTTGAACACTTTTTAAAGTTTAAATCTATTATGTGTGGTTTGTCAGTCCTAAGAATATGCCTGTATCATGAGTTTATTTTTATACTGATTTTGTGAATTATGAGAGAAACTAGTGAAAGTTTACTTAAGTCCATGATTACTTTAACTGCACTTTTATCTTTGCTGTGACAGATAAGGTGAGTGTCATAGTAACACAAATGGCTAAAAGCAGTTTTCTGAGGTAAAGAGATAAGAGAATATTACTGCTCAAGTTTACAACAGTGCATGTTTTGTCAATGACATCAATTATGGAAAAAATAAAATTCATTTTACAGAATGTTTTATTTACTGATTTTGTGTTTTTGTATGACCCTGTAAATAAAACTGACTTTATCACAATACAAATATTTACACAACGTCTGTGGATTCGGGTTAAGACATGTAAAATTACATGTTATCACTTAGGGTTGGGTGACTATGGGGGGAAAAAATCTCATGTGGAATGATCATGATTACGATTGAATATTTGTTTATAGTAAGACAAATACAAATTACTTTTGTAAATGGTAAAGGGTCACGTTTTGATATAGCACTTTTCCACCTTCAAGGCACTCAAAGCACTTCACAACAAGGAACCAGTCACCCACCCACACACACACACATCCATACACCAGTCTACATAGACACAGGGCAAGGCGGGTTAAGTGTCTTGCCCAGGGACACAACAGCAGTATTCATTTATGGGAGCTGGAATTGCATCACTAACCTTTGGGTCAGTGGATCTGACAGCTCTCTCATTGTTGTCTATGTAGAGAGCTGGATTCAAACCGCCAACCTTCAGATCACTGGACCAACTCTACCAATCGAGATACTGTTTAAATCATCGCTATTTGACACAAAAAATATTCAAATGTCTTCATTCTAAGTCTGCTTCAAACCACAGTTTTTACGGACAGAGAATTAGCTGAAGACCTCCGTGTTAAAAAGCTGATCACGGACTAAAAATTTTAATTTTATTAATTGCACAACCGCATTATCAATATCCAATAATAAGATTACTGGCTCTAGCCTTGGAACATTAGCCCGTTTAACGATCTCAACACAACCAATACAGCACAAATTAATTTCACTAGATTTTTCATTCATCTGCTCAATTTTTTTGTCTTCCAGCGCTGGTCCCAAAGGAGACAACATCTACGAGTGGAGGTCTACCATCCTGGGACCCCCCGGCTCTGTGTACGAGGGAGGAGTCTTCTTCCTGGACATCGCCTTCACTCCAGACTACCCCTTCAAACCTCCAAAGGTGAGATCAGTGTTGCACAGCACACTTAGTCTGTTATTCTCACTTTAACCACAAGAGGGAGCTCCTGCCATGCACACAGACACTCTGTGGCCTCAGCAGCTTTCAGTAAAGTCAACAGGAGGGAGAGCTGGTGTACTAATGTCCAAGTGCTAATATTTCCAGAAAATATGCGTTATGTGTTTGTTTTTGTTTTTTTTTTAATTATTATTAAAAATGTGTGATTGACTTCCCAATTCGTTTTTTGTATATAGTTTGCTGCTGCTGCTACCATTTTTCACCACTAATACTACTTCTACAGTAATATCCTAAAATGTATGTATATGGTTGCAGTGATTAATATAGAAAAAATCATGACCAATCAGCCACTATAAAACTGTTGATTATATTCATATTCCTTTGTTCTTATCTGAACTACATCAACTAAAAACAAACCACAAAATCTGTGGCATTATTAAATCAAAAATGGAAACAAGAATAAACACCTTGTGATCTTTATCAGTAATACACTTTCTTTCTGTAAATATTCCCTATCTAGAAGCATTGTCAGCATGCTCGTATGCTGGCTTTAAATACATAGGAAACCCTCAATTTACAACATAAATAATAATCAGAAAATCAGTTGCTGAGTAGTGGATTTCTAAATAATCGTAGCCAAATATAGTTGCTATACTTTTTCTGCAGTGCCATCTTTCAAGAGATATATAATATTGTATTGTTACTACAATATTGTTTTATTACCATTTACAAAACAGTCCATCATAGGCCCACTTTTTATTTTACACAAATCTGTGATGATGATAGACTTTTTCTGTGTGCTATTGCCATAGAATTACTTCTGCTACTACTAGGGTAGTGCTTTTTCTGATAAGACCTGTCACAATGTAGATGTGCGATACAGTATTTTGATAATGAAAATATAGATGATAAACAATAATATTGAAACTAACTTGGTAACCCTAAAGGATTTCCCTCCCAAAAAAACTTTTCTAAATGTTCAGTATTGTTAAAAAAAAAAAAAAAAACATGGGCTGAAATTTAAAAACAAAACGGTGACAAATGCACTGCATTTGTCGAATTGGGACACGGCCGGCGTCTGGAGACGCTCGCAGTCCGCGAGTCTATTGGCGGCGACAGCATCTGACGCTATAGAGTTAAGAAAGAAATCACACGACGTACCATCACGACAGTCACAAGTTGACTACGGAGTGCACCTAATTCTCTGCAGCACAGATTGACCAAGCAATGTAGCGTGACAACCTGCAGCCAGTGATGGCCAAGCGGGGCGTCTCATCACGAATCATATGAGTCGGGTGCATGTCTTGACCTTCACTGAACTCCTAGGGTTCGATCGAACCCAGGTTAAGAACCACTGGGATAGATAGATATGATAGATATAGATATAGATAGATATATATATATGACAGTCCTATCTCTCACAAAAACATGCTAATACAAAGTGTTTACTGCAATCACTTCTATCCACACTTAGTATTTCTTATCATTTTATTTGATGTTACATTACTGTCTGGTCCAGGACATAAGAGGTCTCCAGAGAAGCACAAACTGTAAACCCTTAAAGAGGCGAGATCTGCCGTGTGTTAGGAATGGCACTTTTGACTCATTTGCATAGACACACAGTGGACAGCTGGGTCCTGTTTTAACTAGTCACACTACAGGCATTTCTGTAGTTCAAAGAATTCAGAGTTCAGAGTTCAAAGTTTTCTAAGAGTTCAAAGGACCAATGTGAAATAGCAACACTGGAGCACACAGACCTCACTGGATACCTCACTGTAACTGTTTTCTTGTACACCTTGATTTTTGTGATGCTCCAAATGACAATTTAACACTGTGAACGTGTAGTGTGTTTTTTTCCTTTCAAATATGTATTGGAACAATTAAAGCCACAGCATGTAAATTTTTTTTCCAAAAACTAGACTCAAATAAAAGCATGTTTTCCATTTGAGTTGTGTTTGTTGCACTTAAAAACTTAGTAAATTATACGTCCTTACTGGGAGCGGGCTTGCATTTCCATAAACCTGACTGTTATTTGGCCTGGAGGAAGGTCACTTCCTGCATGTTTCCATGAAGATGTTGTTCCTTTGGCTATAATGTAGTATGGCACAAAACGTATCTATGTCTATGGAGAATGTTTCTATGTATAGTTTTAACTTTCTGTTTCCATGGAATCGTGTAGGTGATGTGCCACATCCAGAAAGTTCCATAGTGCACTTTTAACAAATTAATTTCACATATTCTTCAGATTCATAACTGGAAAAGATGTGGCTTCTAGAAGTGAACATTTTTACGTCAATGATCTATATACAGTACAACTGCAGCTTGCCTTGGTAGATTTAGACTTTCACTTTGTATAAAATGCACATCTCCATCTTTGTCTTATAACTGAATGACAACTGATTTTCTAATGTGGTTTTGTTTTCTTGTGTTTCCAGGTGACGTTCCGCACCAGGATCTACCACTGTAACATCAACAGTCAGGGTGTGATCTGTCTGGACATCCTGAAGGACAACTGGAGTCCAGCCCTGACCATCTCCAAGGTCCTGCTCTCCATCTGCTCCCTGCTCACCGACTGCAACCCTGGTGAGACGCACAGACCACCACAACACACCAAGCCACGCTTACATCAGTTAGCCCCATGGCAACTGTGGCTGCTGCTGTCGCTTACTCCTACAGTGAGAGCCAGTGGGTGAATGATGAAGGATTAAGTACTTTGGGTATCTTGAAAATTGTTGTATAAATCCAAAAACATTATTTGGCTAAAATAGACACTGAATATAAACTGAATAGCAACTAAGTGAAATATCTTTTTTATATGTTTTTTTTTATATGGAAATATGTTTTTTGTTTTGTTTCATTCACACATGTTTAACACAAAAACCTTGCATATTTAGGCTGTGTTATTTTCTCAAACTGAAAATGCACTGTTCCACTTTGTGATGTCATGGGGTAATACAGGAAGTGCTTCACTGTGTTTTTAAACTCCATACTCCTTCACTAGAATCATTCTTGGATGATTTCAACTAAATGTAAAAGGTTCAATTTGAACTAAAGGTGAAAGCTGTTAACTTGAAAACTACCGTGTCATGACATCACAAGGTGGAACAGAGCATTTTGAGCTTTGGAGATGTAGACAGACTAATAATAAAGGGTTACTCAAACATGTGTAAATGAAACGAACACAGATCTGGGTAAATTTTTGATGAGGTACCAACGTTCTAACATGGCTTAAAGCTCACAATATAGGACCTTTAAAGCCCCATTATGTAACTAGCTTTTCTGGTAGAGGATCTCCTGCTCCCCATGGAGATGTTATTGCTTTGCCTGGAATGTTTCACACTATGGCATTTAAGCGTTAACCTAACATTTATTCAACCTTTGCTCTTGAAAAACATCAGCATTCATTCAGGGTGAGGAAAGCCCAGTAAAGCCTCAGATTTGACCTTCAACTTAATTTAATGCCATTAATGTCATAGGGTTTAATGCCATAATGTGTAATATTCCAGACACAGCAATAACATCTCATACAGACAACAAGTATGTGGCTGATCTTCCATCAGAAATGTTCCTTAGTGCATCTGTAAATTGTATTAAAACGTGTAGGACAGTGTAGGTGGTTAATAACCCAGTCCATTTTGAAAAAGAGACTTTGATTAATATGTATATTCAATGTTTTTAATGAGTGAATTGAATGTTTTGTTTTTTGATACTCTTCTTGCTGGTCCATGTGAAGACCTTTAATAACCTTTAGGGACACACTGTTCTAAATATTAAGCACTTTTGTGTCAGCTCAGTTCACTGAAGAAATGTGAACTTTACTTTACTTTTGTGTAGCCTGTAGAAGAACTATACCTAAACTGATAGTGTTACCTTGAATATTTCAGCTCTTTATTTAGTACTTGTATGCATTCGAACGTATAATAAAAATGTAAAAATGCTGTTGTTGTGCCCTTGGGCAGGACAACTTAACCCACCTCGCCCCAGTGTCTGTTTACATTGGCGTAGGAATGTGTGCATGAATGGGTGAGTGGTTCCTTGATGTGAAGCACTTTAAGTGCCTCGAAGGTGGAAAAGCGTTATATAAAAATGTGACCATGACCATTTCTCCTTTTAGTTCAGTACTCTCCAGTATATTTTATAAACTCTACTCACTCCAGACTGATGCTTGTAGCATGCTGAAGTGAGTTCTACACATTTATCAATCTGAACGGCTCTCACTGAAGGCAATCGTAAAAAGGCAGACCGTCATGACTAATATTTGAATCTGATAGGTCAAAGCATCAGCAGAACAAGCTGAAAAATCAAACAGATGCTACATCCAGCTGAGAGAAAAGCACAGATCTCTTCCCCTGTTCACAAATGCACATTTTTGCCTGCCTACAAATTTTTCATGGGAAATGGTTACGTTTTTATATCGCACTTTTCCACCTTTAAGACACTCAAAGAGCTTTACATCAAGGAACCACTCGCCCATTCACACACACATTCACACTCCAGTATAAAGAGACAGTGGGGGCGAGGCGGGTTAAATGTCTTGCCCAAGGACACGATGACGGCATTCATCTGTGGGCGCTGGAATCGCACTGCCAATCTGTGTGTTATTGGACCCAACCGCTCTGCCAATGATGTTTGTCGAGAGCGGGATTTGGATGGCCAATGTTCGGACAAAGTCTACCAGGCCGCCCATAAACAAAATAGTTAGGAGATGTTGTTGGATGAGAACCATATGGAAACAACTGATTGATGTTGAACCACTACAGTGCAGCAATTGTCTGTAATAGTCACAGAGTGAAAGAAGGGACTAAGTAGGTGTGGCAAATATTCTGAGAAATGTTCTTCATCAAACAGTTGTGTAAAGTACAAACTAGTTTCCATATTTCTGACTATTGTCCATTTTTGTGTCCGCAGCTGACCCTCTGGTTGGGAGCATCGCCACACAGTACACCACAAACAGACCCGAACACGACAGGATAGCCAAACAGTGGACCAAGCGCTACGCCACATAATCCCACAGACGAATTGGTGAAACGGCTACTTAGATGGGGCCACGGGAAGGGAGGGGGGAGGGGAGGGGGGGGGTGTCCTGGGGGAAGGGGGGGCCGAACGGAAGCGTATGAAAGTGTACGGAAGCAGGGGGCGGGGTAGGGTGGGGAGGGGTGGATTTTTATGACAAGTCTTAACTCCCTCGTCGTATTTTTAAGTTATCTCCGGCCCAAATGTAATCAGGCTACTACTTTTGTGGTTTTTTTTCTCCTTTATTTTTAGCTCGTGCTTTAAGATGGACGGTAAAGCGCTAGATAAAACGTGTTCGCATGATTTCCCAGTCCTATTAAAATCAGTGTGCGCTCCCCTCCAAACGCTAAAGTGTTTTACAAAAGTAGACGGGTAGATTGGAATGGTTGTGATTTGTGTTCTGTACTGAGAAAAATAAAAAAAAACTGTTCTGTTCATCCCATTACAAATAAAACATGACCAACTTGAACATCTTGTGCCTTTCATTTAATATTTTAAACGTGTGTTATGTAACTTTTCTGGTGTCTCCATGGATTTTCCACTGTCAGAAACTTAAAACGCCTTGTTTTTCCACTGCATTTTTAAGCATTTTTCTGTGAGTGTGCCTCCTTGATGATGCAATCGTTTTGCTTGAAATGTTCCATAGTATGAGACTAAACTTAAACTCTGCCCACAACCACATTACAAGTAGAGCTGCTAAACTGGGCAGTACAAGGACTAAAAGGAAGAGTGAGGGGGGAGTAGGGACACGGTTTGGGGGCATAAGGAACAGTGTTATTGGTCTAACAGGAATCCACACTTCAAACTCTGCCCTTGAAACCAGATGTTTGTAATTAGAAACACCTGGCTCAAATCAGGGCAGTCTTTTGTGATGTCATCAACTACTACTGAAATTGCAGAGGCCACTGAAGGCAGCACAAACTTGCATTTAGGTGTTTTGACCAGAAAGCTGCCCAAAAAGACACTAGGCATAAGAAAAATGGATATTGTTATTAAAACACCATATACACAGTTTAGTAGCAAAAACAAATTGGGTTTAGTTTTACTTAAAAGATGCACTATGTAACTTCTGGTGGAGGGTCTACCACCTGCATGTTTCCATGGAGATGTTATTGACAGGTTTTTATTGATGAAAAATGCATTGAAAAACATGAATTCTTACTCTGAGATTGTCTTTGTGGAGATGGACAAGTTAAGCCTTTAACATCCCCATGGAGACAAGCAGGTGGAGAACCCTCCACCTGGAAAATTACATAATGCACATATAATGTTAAAGATGGATCTGTAAAGTGTGGATTGGTCTACATAGTTCTGTGGTAATTCAAGCTTAGTTTGGGCAGTGCATGCTGCTATAGTGTCCTTGGGCAAGACACTTTTTTGCCTGTTTGAATGTCTGAGGATAGAACATCACCTAATACTTTAAGAAACTACAAAACTGACACAAAACCTTAGAAAAGCTACACTTTATTCAGTGCTTTTACAATTCAAGACCATTTTAAGTAGCATAAATGAAGAGACAAAAGCATTTTTAGCCCAACAGTGCATTTTAAGTCAACACAAAACAGTTCATCGTATTTTAAAACTCCCATTTAACAGTCATGGAATGTGGCTCAAAGTGGCAAAAATAAGTTAAGGAATAAATATTGCATCTTAACACCGACGTTTCTAACATTAGATTCTATAACCTTTCCTAGCAGCCCTATGAAACAACACTACTGACAGGTTTAGAATTATTACTCTCTGTACCATGAATATTATTGCTGTAAGTGAATTATGAGATGACAGACCTTAGCTTAGTGGTTCTGGAAGTCCCAACAACAAAGGACTAAATCAGTGCTGCATTCACAATACATAGTGTAAAGTAAAAAGAAAAAAAATAATAATAATAAAAAATGTAAACTTTGTTGTTTAAAGGGAAGCTTATCTCAAAACGGGCACATTAGTTTTGGTTATGAAATCTTTGGAAAGGCATCAAAGTTGTCAGATCTGTAAACTGATAAGACATTTTGTTTACATCAGAGTAAGTTGGCAACAATATTTTAGAGAGGCTAACTGGTTTTGAAATGATGTTCTATTAGAAAGGATAAACTGCAACTCTTTGATACCAGTCGATCTACATAGAGTATAATGGAACAGGGAAAGTACAATTCTGGATTGTTAAGAGTGCTAGAAATACTGGTGGATTAGGTTTGTAAAAGAAAGGGAAAATGTGTTTTACTGTATTCATTTGTAAATCATTCATATATTTTTTTCATTTCAAGCTTAAAAAAATACACTAAAGTAATAACATATCTTTTACATGTGGTTTACCTTTCTGTGTGGGGTGTTTTACTCTGGATACTCCAGTTTTCCCCATAAACCTAAAACATACTGTAATGCACAATGGTCAAAATCCTCCAGTTAATGTGTCCTAACCAAACCTCACTCAACATTTGGAAATGTGTCCCGGGTACTGCAGTGTGGCCACCTCAGCAATCTTGAAGGAGAAGTCAAATGCAGAGGACAAATTTCCCAATGGGGATTATAAAGTACATTTTTTAAGATGAGTTCTTGAAATGCTTCTTGAATGATTATTGTAAGCAAGGGCTGAAATCTCAACTCAAGCAGGTTCAAGAGAAACTAAGACATAAAAGAAAGAGAAACTAAGACATAAAAGACATAAAATTTAAACCATTTTCAACACCTCTCTCCCCACTATGCCAATACATTTCCAGTTACCATTCTTTAATCGCACCTATCGCACCTGCAACTATTTTAATCCAACTAAATCTCACCATCTCACAGTCCTTGGCTGCATTGGCTTCACATATCATTAGCAGCGGTGCCCTTGCTCTTACGCCCGGGCAGGGGGAAGGAAGACTTGCTTTGGGGCTGGGTGAGGCGGCTGGTGAGCTGGGTGAACGGTTCGATGAGGGAGTTGCGTTCAGAGACGCTGACCTCCCACAGCTTGACCTTCTCACCCCTTGCCCACTGCTGCGCCGCCTCCTGGTCCACCTGACGACGCTCGCACAGGTCTGTTTTGTTGCCCAGGACAATCACTGCCACCTGGAAATATATGTAAGTGTTAAGTGTACAGATAAATTGAAGAAAGAGGATCTGAAAACTTCATTCATCCATCATTTTTCATTTTCCGCTTTTCCGCTTATCCAGGGCCGGATCGAGGGGGCTGCAGTCCAAGCAGGGACTCCCAGACTTCCCTCACCCCAAACATGTCCTCCAGCTTCTGTGGTGGGACCCCCAGGCGTTCTCAAGCCAGCTAAGAGACATAGTCTCTCCAGCGTGTCCTGGGTCTTACCCAGGGCCTCCTTCTGGTGTGAGATGCCCGGAACACCTCCCTAGGCAGGCGACCAAGAGGCACCAAGCCACCTCAGCTGGCTTCTCTCGTAGTGGAGGAGCAGCATCTCTACTCTGACCTCCTCCTGTGTGACCAAGCTCCTCACCCTATCTCTAAGGTAGCGCCCAGCCACCCTGCAGAGGAAACCCATTTTGGCCGCTTGTATCCGCGATCTTGTCCTTTTGCAGATCCAACTCACCACCAGGTGGTGATTGGTTGACAGCTCTGCCCCTCTCTTCACCTCCGATCTAGGGTGTCCTGGTGCCATGTGAACTGATGGACACCCTTGTGCTCAAACGCGGTATTCGTTATGGACAAACTGTGGCTAGCACAGAAGTTCAATAACAGAACACCACCCGTTCTTCCCGATCACTCCCCTTCAGATGTCACTGTTGTTTGGGTGTTGAAGTTTCCCAGTAGAACAACAGAGCTTCTGGTCAGTGCACTGTCTAGTAATCACCCAGAGAATCCAAGAAGGCCAGATACTCTGCACTGCTGTTCGGCCCGTAGGCGGACACAACAGTGAGAGACCTACGAGAGAGAGAGACCTAGTGAGAGAGTCTCCGACCCAAAGACGCATCGAGAGACACTGAAAGACCTGTCTCCGACCCGAAAGAGCAGGGACACGACCCTTCTGTTCACCGGGGTGAACTCCAACATGTGGCAGCTGAGCTGTGGGGCAATAAGCAAGCCCACATCAGCTTGCTGCCTCTCCCCGCGGTCAATACCAGAGAAATGGAGAGTCCAGAACAGGGAACTTTTTAAATAACACAAATCATCTCATCTCTGTAGTGCCAATTAACTCAGCTCCAAGTAACATTTGGAATGAGTGACAAGGAAAGTTATAAGTGTCAAACTGCAGATTTTGAGATTTGGCTGGCTCAGCATATCAAAATTATGGATTTTGTCATTATTTGTTAGATATTTGGTCGACAGTAGTGTTTGTCCACTGATCCGAAGGATGGTGATTCAAATCCCGCTCTCGATATAACTATCATTGGTAGAGCGGTCAGATCCACTGACCCTTAGGTTGGAGGGCCGAATTCAACTCTCACAGAGGCAGGGCAAGACACATAACCCCCTCGCCCTAGTGTCTGTATACACTGATTACACTTGTAAACTGGCAGGAGATATATGAAGTACTTTGAACTCACCTCCTTTTTATCTCTGGACTTGTCAATCTCCTTCTTCAGCATGTCCACCCTCTTGAAGGACTCCAGATTGTCCACGCTGTAGACCAACACAAAGCCGTCTGCCACAGAATAGTAGTGTTTGGGCAGCTCCTGTCCATCCTGAAGGCCTTTGGTATCATAGAGTCTGAGCTGCTCCTTCACCCCGCGGTCTGTCTCCACCGATGCCACGTACACATCCTCCTGCGTCTCTGTCGACTCTGAACCTGCACACAACACATCATGCACTTTTTACTATTCAGATTACATTAGAGCATTATATAGGCCAATAATATTGAAGACTTGTCATACAATGTAATCAATAGGAAAAAGTGGCTCTTGCCCCTATCTGTGTATCATATAGAAGCTGAAAAGTGAAAACCACTAATACCTTAGCATGGCAAACATGCAGTCGTAAACAACGCGTGCATGAATGTCTTATCAACAACTCAAGACGCATAATTAGTTATATAATTTGTGATTACTTACCTACAATGTGATTGCCATATAACAACTGCTCCAGTATTGCAGTCTTTCCTACTGCTGAATGTCCACACACCACAACCTTACAGCCTTTTCCCATTTTCTGCTCTGCAGAGAAGACATGTATAAGACATGAAAAACTATCGATCAACAATAACAATAGATAACAGTGTACAGGGTAGCTGGGTTAGCTTGTTTAGCCGTCTTGTTATAATGTTTACGCTATTTGTTCATGGATATTTTGCGCAGTAAGCCGTTTGGCAGGTATGAAACTAGCCATTACCTCTGTTTGGTATTTAAGAAGCTGTATTTCAGGTCTTGAAATGGACCATTACTGTTGGGACATCCATTCTTCTCCGCTACCTTTTGACAGGACTTTCCTTTTGGTGCGCATGCGCAGTTCTGACTCCTGTGTATAACACTAAACTTAACCAATATCTTAAGCACATAAACTATGAATAGTATGCGACTATTAAATGGTAATATAGAATAAATCAATTAAGTATATAATTATAAATGAGATATAATAAACTCACCCCTTTCATATACCTTTACAACAAAACTACATTTCCCATGAGTGCCTCACAGGAAAAGCGTCATTGACGTTTTCAAAAGGCATGCTGGGTACGTACGCTCTCTCTTTCCGGCTGGTACGCCATCATGTAAGCCAGATTTTCAATGCTTCTACCCAAACACAATCCACTAAAATCATTAATTAAAAGCAATCATCTGCTATTTCCAGTTGGATGTTTTATTAGGGACACTCTATCGATGCCTGCGTCGTGGTTATTTGTCGGATTAACTTGATTTAAGTACGAGAATACCCCCGTTACCTGTGTGATTAGACGCTATGGCACCGGTAGCTGAGCTATGCGCTTTTGGGCAACAGTTATTATGTTTCATAGCATTTGTTCCGTAATATTTCAGTGAAAGAACACCGGGGCTGTTGTAGTTATGGCGGTAGTGTTCCGTTGCACTACATAGGAAATGGTGCTTTTGTTAGGTGTTCCGCAGGTCCGTATCCAGCGCTAGCATGCTAACCCCTGATGTTTGGCTTCATTATAGCCGTGCATCAATGTGCATTTTTAACTACTCCGGTGTACTAGATGCTTCTGTGCCAAAAATATTATGAATTTCTACGCTTGCTGTATTTTTGGACTTGCCTTGTGTCTCATTTTGTTAAACCGTGTGCAATTGACTTGGCTTTAAAGTGATTGGAGAAACCGCTTAAAACTCAATTCTTTGTTTGGAACATTTAATCTAGCAGTGTTTCAGTAGACACTATCTCTAATCTAGTAGGTCTGCAGTTGGCTACATAAATTTTGGTCAGCTAAAGCCATGCCCGTGCATCCAGGATTGGTTACGTGGTGCAGGCAAAAGTTCTCAACTGTTAATATTTGGGGCACTCGAGAACAGCATCTTCATAGTGAAAAAGCAGATGTCCAGTCACTCCCAAATCTCCAGCTAACTCACTACACTCCTGTCAGATGTGGCCCTTATAAATCGTGATTATAATAAATTAGACCAAGTTTTTTTTGCCAGAGAAGCAATCAACCAAGCAATTGACCACAGAATTGGCACAACAAACCTCATAACTAATGATGCTTTTCTCTTCCAGATAAGTCAACATGGGAGCATATAGGTATATGCAGGAGTTATGGCGCAAGAAGCAGTCCGATGTGATGCGCTTCCTGCTCCGTGTCCGCTGCTGGCAGTACCGTCAGCTGTCCAACCTCCACCGCGCTCCTAGGCCCACCAGACCTGACAAAGCTCGCAGACTGGGCTACAAGGCCAAGCAGGGTACGTTTACTTACTTAAACATCACTAGCTGTGTTCACAAGCACACCACAATCTGCTTTCTGAACATTTAAGATTTAAATGATGTGTAAACCACAATCTGATGTGTGTAATAGAGGGACTATAATTGGGTGGTTTTTGCCCTTTACATTTTAAAAATCTTATACCTGCTAATCAGATTTGGAGTGTGTATGTACAGTGTATGCAACTGTATTCCCTTTACAGTTTTAAAGTGGGCTTTAGAATAAATTGGTTAATTAAAGTTGTCGTCAGCAGCAAGTGGCAAATAAAGTAGTTTTGCAGTGTACAATTGGGTTAGTAGTAGCTCTGTAGTTGTAATGGTCTGTTTGCATTGTTTGTTTTTTTATTAAAAGAACATTTGTGTATGTGAGATATGGTTTGTCCTAATCCCATATCTCTCTTTCAGGTTACGTAATCTACCGTGTCCGTGTGCGCCGTGGAGGCCGCAAACGCCCCGTGCCCAAGGGTGCCACCTACGGCAAGCCTGTGCACCACGGCGTCAACCAGATCAAGTTTGCCCGCAGCTTGCAGTCCGTCGCTGAGGTAAGCTTATTGGGGTTAGTCTTTGGAAGGAGGTGGTGATGTAAGGTTGTCGGTAAAAAAGGCATCTACTGAAATGTCACAAACAAGATACTCACCAAGAGTGCAAATGCAAGTTCTTGAGAGCTTGCATTTGATTAGTGATTTCACAGTATCTTTTTTTTGTTCATTTTTTGTTTTTGTTTTGCTTTTTTCTATAAAGAAATATCATATTAAGCAACTGGTCAGGATTATTGTGACCATGACCGAACCATGAAATTTGTATTTTACTTTCACTTTTTTAAAAGTTAAAATTCTGACTTCTAAACAACCAGATAAAAAGGAATGTAGCATTTAGCTTTTTATGTACAGATTTGATTTAAAAAAATTTACTTAAGTGGTCACTATTTTGTTGCTACAATTTGCCAATATTGTGATCTGAAATATCAGCAATTAATTGAATAATCTTGACATTACGAGGTATGGATCTTTACTAAACTCATTGCAGTATAGGAATGTTCCTGATGATTAGTATATTTTAGCTCTATTTGTAATTCAGCTCACTTTACACAACTGCTGTAGAACTGACACAGCCTGTCCACTGGCTACATTATTTCCTGGAAACATGAACAAAGTAAACACTGTAGGCCTGTTAGAAAGGAGGAAGAAAGGAGGAAGACTGGCCTGTGGTAATTGGTAATCAGAACATTTTGTGACATGGGGTAACGACCTGTATGGAGGTGTGGTATATTGCTGGGCAGATAAACTGATCATTAGTCTCATCCCCTGCAGGAGCGTGCTGGTCGTCACTGCGGCGCTCTGCGTGTGCTGAACTCATACTGGGTGGGTGAGGACTCCACATACAAGTTCTTTGAGGTGATCCTGGTGGACACCTTCCACAAGGCCATCAGACGTAACCCCGACACCCAGTGGATTACAAAGGCCGTGCACAAGCACAGGGAGATGCGCGGTCTCACGTCTGCAGGAAAGAAGAGCCGCGGCCTGGGCAAGGGCCACAAGTTCCACAAGACCATTGGAGGGTCCCGCCGTGCTGCTTGGAAGAGACGCAACACCCTGCAGCTGCACCGCTACCGCTAATCCCACTTCTGTACATTTACTACAAAATAAAGGCCTTTTATGGGGACATGTAAGAGTATGCGTTTTTACTATGGCACTAAATGAAAAACATACTGACATCTAGGGGGCAGTGTAGATCAACGTTTATCATGCATTTGGCACTGTCTAAACACTGAAGTTGTTTCATTCTACAATGGTAAGATTTTCAGAATCTTTCACTGCATAGTTATAAACCAGTTTGATTATTGGCATTAAGTAATTGTAGAAATGACTTGATGCCAAACCACAAGCCTTCATTAAGCAGGAAGGCCTGTGGTTTTAAGGTAAAAATGACGAAACATTCTGAATGTAAAAAAACATGCTAACAATTTGCATTTCAGTTTTGAATCACTCTTATTGTGGACAAAACTGGGTTGCCTAGTATTAAATTACTTGTATAGATTGCTTTTATTTAATCGTATTTGAACAAGTACAACCGTCAAACACCCCAAGTCCTTGAGCTGGTTGATACTGTTAGAATTATGCAGGTAATTCATGTGGGGCTAGTTTAAGATTTCACCAGTCTGCATGTTGTATGACAAATGTTCGTAGACATGTCAGTATACCTTTCTAGGGTAAGGTTCACAACATGGCTTTAGGATCCTCTTGGATCTGCATATTTGGCATTGGATGTATGTTTTTCAGACAGTTCCTCAGTAACTTTGAAGGAAGTTCGTCAAATACTGATGATGAGAAATTATGTAATGACAGATTTAACACCCATAAAATACTATAAATGCCACTCCATTATTTTATTTTTGGCAGACAGACAGGGCAAAATTTATTTGAACCATTTCTCGGAAGTAGATCTATTAAAAACAAGCTTAGGCTTTTTGATTTGAATAGAATAGTCACCCAACCACTCAGCCATGAACTGGAATTACCACTCCCCTTGCAGTAAATTTGACCATTGATACACAAAGTATTTATGGGATTCAGCCTCCTGCTACATGTTCATGTTACATGCAAACAACTGGACGTCCAGTTGGTTTAGTTTAACTTTATAAAATTTTATGTCTCAAAATTTGAATCAATTCACCCACATTGTTCATTTCTATGGCAACGGTGATCATTATTCATCATTCTGAAATCCACGGATTGGGGTTCTGCAATCTGTATCAGATTGTACCTTTTAGCATAAATTACATTATTAGTTGAAGTACTCAAATTTGTCAAGTAAAAGTACAGATACAGAGGTGTTAAATGTAGTGATATTGATTAAAAAGTTATACATATTTTAGTTAACAGTTGCAATACGAATCAATTTCTTATTTTTCTTAAGAATTGTGTGTATGTATTTTTGTTTGCGCAAAGATGAAGCTGGAACTTGAAAACTTTAGTCAGGATGTTACCACAAACATGATAAAAAATATCCCCAAACCATATGAAAAATACTTTTTACTTTTCAGTCTAGTTAAAAAATGTGGTGAAGTGAAAGTAAAATGTATCCATTGTATAATTTACTTAAAGTAAAGTGCAGATACCTAAAAAGTCTAGTTAAATACAGTACTACTTGTACTTTGTTACCTTCCACCACTGATTCACATATTAGGTTGATTGTCAAGTAGTATTTTTTTAGGACAACTTTTGGGTCTGAATGATTTGAAAAGTTACCCTGACCTTAACCACTGAAATTCTAACTAATTTCTGGAGCCTCCCCCTCACGTGTACGAGAAAGGGCAGTAACATTAGACTGCACACTTACCAGCCCCACGTTAAAAAAACAAACACAGTGATTAATGATTAAGCACAGGTGGAATTAAATGTTGTTGTGGTATTGCATAATCTTATCTACTACGTGCTTGGCTAGTGTGAATAAACCACTGCAATGGGGAAGTTCTAATGTTGTTTATGTCAGTGATGAAACGGTCATAATGTCCTCCATGACCTCAGTAAAATGAATGGGTAGAGGACATAAACAAGTGGAGGTGTTAATCTATGTTTCTATGCAGACCCAAGCTTGTGAAATCAAAATCATTTCATTTCCTATTGAGGTTTCAGTACTGTCTGATACAAACTTTAGATGATTTTTGTAATGTTATGTTGTAAACCACAGTAAGGAATAGCCGGATAATAATAAATCTACCGGTATGTATGAAATATATAGCTGCTTTAAATCAGTTATGCTTTAGGATTGTCAAAAGTATTGAAAGTTAGATACTACTTCATACTAAATCTAGATACTTATTTGAGCAAGTATAGAAACAAAAAAAAGTCACATCTAAAGGACAGAAATGAACCTTTCTGGAACAGCTTTACAAAGATCTTGAGCTGTTTTAGAACAAGTACAGGGTGGCACAAAAGTAACTCATAACTCTTTTGTTTCTAAATAAAAAAAATAAATCTTTTATTTTTTCAGAGCATTTAGAACAACCCTTCCGACATTAATATGAGCAAATACAGCACCGGGGAACGAACCCTCATTATACAGTGGTACTTTGAGTCACATGGGTCAAATTCAGAAACCCAGCAGTGTTACCGTCGACATTTTAATACCAGAGATGCCCCAAGCGTAAATGCCATTAAAGGAATAATAAGTGGTTTTCAAAGACGAGGTGCAGTATGTGATCTCCCGAGACCTGACTAGTCCTGAGTTCTTCCTATGGGAACTATTCAGTGTGAAACTAAATATGGTGGACACTTAAAAAACATTATTTTTTAAAATTAGGTCATTTTTACTTCCCCCAAGTTCCCCAAGTTTAAGTAGTGATAAGTTCAAGTGTAACTGAACAATTATAACTGTATATATTGCCAAAAATCTCAGAAGGTTCAGTTTATCTACTGCTAAAATTTGGTGAGTATAACTTAAGAATTATAGGAGCTATTGAAGATTTAAAAGTGTGAGTGACTTTTGGGCCACCCTGTATAAGAGCACATAGACTAGTATATGCCCTTGGATCATGCACTACATTCCATGCACCGTGGAACCTATCTGGACAACTGAGGGATTACACAGACATAAGGCCACATGGTAATAGGCCTATAAAAGAAAAAAAATATGATTTAATGTTGAATTCTATTGTCTCTTGTGTTTTTTATCATCCATACCATTGTGGTGTTGGAATCAGTATTGAGTACTGAGTCGATTCTTTAGTATCAAAATTGAGTTTGAAATGTTAGTATCATGACAACACTAGTGCACAATAGGTTTTAATGACATAATTTGTGGAATACCATAGTAACATTATATTTACACCGACACCTCTTCAGGCCTACATGGAGGCTATAGTGAAACCCAAACTCCTCACCTTTCTTCTCGCTGACCTACTTCTAATATTCCTAAATCCTAGATCATTTAGGACACCTTTTAAAATGCAACTTTACCTCAACTGAACTCACAATTCTGCACTTGATAATAATCACAGAAGACAGGCACGGCAAGTTTATTTGTATAGCATTTGTACACAGAACGAAATGTGTAAGTAATTGTGCTAATTGTGCTAAAAGTGCTTTACAGAATAAGAAAGACATTAAAATCACAATACAAACAAATCAAAACATGAACAATCATCATAAAATGCACATTAAAAGAAGATGAGAAATAAAAACCTTTCAGTCATATTCACAGCTAAACAACCATTTTGAGCCTGGATTTAAACATTGTCAAAGTAGAGGCCTGTCTCACATCTTCAGGAAGATTGTTCCAGGTTTTAGCTGCATAAAACTGAAACGCTGATTCCCCATGTTTAGTTGTAACTCTGGGCACCAGCAGGAGGTCAGTCCCTGTCCAGTCCTCAGAGTGTGAGACGGTTCATATGACACTAACATGCCAGAGATGTATTTTGGCACTAGGCCATGGAGAGACTTGTTCACAAGCAGAGCTGCTTTTAAGTCTATTCTCTGAGCCACAGGAGCCAGAGCAGAGACCTGGACGATGTAGTGGTCGGCTGTGTGGGCCCAGTCACTGTTTGGGGGAGGTGTTTTTAGACCTGTATCTTTGGCATAAAAACTAGGGTTCCCAAACCACACAGATCATTAGAATTCACTAATGTCATCACGGCTTAAGATTTGTCTGGTTTATTCTGACTGGAGTGGGCAAGGTGGTTGAAGTATCTTGCTTAAGGGCACAATGTTTGAACTGTCTTCCTTTTAGCTGGTGGTTCAACAGTGGCTACGGTTACATGCGCTCTCAAAACCTGATCATTGTCAGATTTTTTGAGTTTATAAGCTATTAAAATGACATGTAAACAGCAAAATAGTCTTGGTTTGTTTTTTTTTTTTTAATCTCAGCCCCTTTGATCACTCATATGACCTTTTGCAGTTTGCATGTCATTTGAATGATCTTAAAAGGTTCAGAAATCAGATCTTAATCAGATTTGAGCGAACAGACTTTGTTCATGCAGCTAATACATACTGTAATGGTTCAGACTCATTTACTCAGTGCAATAAGACCAATGATCGTTTATTGAATTGATTTTATGTTTTATATCCAACACTGCAGCAAATTTTGAATGAACAAAAAACGCATTAATGGGGCTCTATTTACTATATGTAACTTTTCTAGTGAAGGGTCCACCACCAGTTTATCTCCATGGATATGTTTGAACATTGACTGGAATGCTTCACAGTATGGTATTAAACTTATTCACTCTCCAAGCAGGTGGATAGGCAACCCGCTCACAATAAGAATATTTTTCCAGTGTATTTTGGATCACTAAAACACCTGTAATTTAATAAACGTTAGAGATAAAGTTTAATGCCATACTGTGGAACATTTCAGTCTCTCCATTGTGACCTCATATCAAAGTTACATAATGCACCTTTAAGTATTTTGATGTTTCATGACTAACATGACTGGCTGTGCACATGGCCTGATGAGGAGCTCTTCTGATGTCACACCCACACACTGAACTGGTCATGAAGAGCAATGACTTTTATATCTAAAGAGCCACTGTGCTCAGAAGTCCACTCAACTATGAAATATTCATATACACCTCCATGGTACAACATCACGTGTGTCACTATACTGCTATCCACCCTCAGGCCAACCATGTTACATTATTATCTTATTGGCTCTAATACAAAGCGTTTGTGTAAAGCAGTCCTCCTGCAGAAACTGAAGCAGCGTTAAGGGAGAGATATGATATACAGGGCAGTGTATCTAGTTGTGTATATTCCATAGAATAATAGAAAAATGTTCTTTATGTTGTGAACGGCATTGTACCAGAATGCATTGTGCTGTGATGTTAATGGAATCAGGGCAAAGCTAATTCTGTCCAGTGACTGTCTGCTTCCTTGTGCATGGAAAAGCCTGGACACGTGCCAAAACCACTTAGACCTACTTCCAACTCATTCAGTGACCGCACCTGACAAGACAACAATGAACAGGTATCTCAAATCTTAAACATATTGGATTACATATAGAAAAGTGTAGGGACAGTTTACAGCCTCCACTCCTATGGTTTAAAACAGGAGTGTCCAAACTTTTTAAAGAGCGGGGCCACAGACTGGTGCTGATACAGTGAGTCATTCACATTGGTGCATTTTACATGCACAGAGACCCTGTACCTTTAATAAGGCACTGAACAGTAACTTTAGGTCCGTATCACAATGCAATGTGTTGTAATTGAGGTCATAGTGATAGAATGACTTAAATGTGTAGTAGAAGTTCTGCCTATGATCAGTTGGGCCAATTCAGGAAGGGGCCTGAGAGCCAACAAAAATTGGTCTGAGAGCTGCATTTGATCCTCGGGCCACAGTTGGACACCTCTGGTTATAGGGGTAGCATTAAATAAGTAGGACTAAAATCACAAATTAACCTGGGTTGCCAGTGCATTAACCTGCAGATAGAGGGTACATACAAGTTGTTCTCAGTCTTATGGACAGGCTCAGAACGCTCAGAATTCACTCACTGAGCTGCACTAGCACTGACTCATGATTGGCTGCAGATGCTGGGGTTTAAATAGAGAGGATTCAGATCAAAGAGAGGCATTTTTAGGTATAAGCCAACTGGATTTCAACTTTGAAACTAGCAAACCGGCTTTCTGGTCATGCCCAATGTTTTTGTAATAAAGACAAAAATCTGCATTACATTTATAATAAATAAATACATTTTTTGAAATACATATAATTAGATTATAATTTAAAAAGGGCTTTTACGCAAAATCAATTGTTTTTGGCCTCTTTCTACCATATTATAACATTCCCTCATCAAAAACATGCCTGAAGAGGTTTTAGATGTCACCCATGCATGTTTGAGTGTTTTAGCGATCTCTCCCAAGCTTTTGATGAAGATTCTGTCCAGTGCTCCGTCCACAAGCCTACTTCACCCATGCTCCCACACAACTATTCGCCATGAATGATACAAAACTATGATACAAAACTATACACAGCAATTTGAAAAACCTGATGAAATGTGCAGTAGTTTTATTAGCAGGATGCACGCTGATTGTGTTGTGAAAGCACTCTGAAGGGGGAGTGACTTAGCAGGGAGAGTAAAAGGTACTCAAAGCGTCAGAAATTTAAGTGAAACTTATAAAACATGCTAATACTTTGTTTTGGATGAATATAACATTTTCAAAACAATAAAAGGTAACATGGTGATCCAAATATGTTATGTGTTAGCAGTTATTATGGCAGTCGTACAACAATGCATCTGCTTCTATTCTGTTATGTTCCTGGAATATTCCACAGTATATCATGATAAAACTTGTCCACTAAAGTTACCGGTCAGATCTGGAGTTTTTGCTTTTCCTAGAATACCCTAAACTTCTGCACAGTCTAACTTCAAAACAATAAGTAAATAAGTGACAGAAAAGTCCAATGTGAGCGTCAGCCTTGTGATGAACTATTGTCTGGAGCGCTGACCTTCATGTCCTGGTCATGTGCCAGATGACCCTGTGAGGAAAAGTGGCCAAATGAACTCAAAGACCACCTCACAACTGAACCTGTATGTTTGTGTATAATTTCGCGATCTCTCCTGGTCCCTATTCGAACCTCCTTACAGTTAGGTGTAAGATTCTGTTTAATGCTCAGCCCACAAGCCTATATCACCCACGCTCCCACATGACAGGTTTTCATAAATATCCAAAAACGTGATACAAAACTGTACACAGCAACTGCACAAACCTGATGCAAAGCGCAGTAGTTTCAATAACGGAATGCATGCTGATTGTGTTGTGATATAGCTCTGAAGGAGGAGTGGCTTTTTGTCAAAAAAACAAAGTGAAACTTATAAAAGAGAGTGTTTTGGGTTAATAAAAGGTGTTAGCAGTTAATACCCCATAGAAGTAAAATACCCCCTCTTTAAGTCAGTGTTAGTGATGGTGATTTGACTGAAAAAGTTATACTGTGTACAACAATGCATCTGAGGACAACAGGAATAATGCAATGCTTCTATTTTCCATTTTCTGGGAATGTTCCACAGTATACCATGATAAAACTTCTCAATTTCCACGGCTAAAGTTATAGGTCAGATCTCTGGAGTCCCCATCTACAGAGAAATGCTTCTCCTGGAATGTCCCAAAGTCCCACAGTAACTTCTGAGTCAAAACAATAAGTGAATAAGTGACAGAAAAGTCTAATATGAGGGTCAGCCTGGTCATGCGGCAGATGACCCTGTAAGTGATCAAATGAACTCAAAGACCGCCTCATTAACTGTTTGACAGAAAAAAAGTATTGTATTTCTATAACAACTGTTTTATGTAGGCCTATCTACCAGAACTTTGCCAATTTACAGACCTAATTATTGTAAAAATTGTCATGGCAAATTAATGTTTTAAAACCTTCACAATTTTTCTGAAAGTGTTTAAAGTAGTTGTATTATTTTTCACTCCTGTCAGACCCAGTTAACCCTTAGATGCACATGTGGAGTCAAAAATCACCCCACTGGTTGTTATTCTTCAAAATCTTTAAAACAAAAAGTTGTAATATATTCATATTCCAGGTATTCCTCATAAAACATGTTTGTGACATGAGGCCATTTGCATTTTTATTTATTTTTTCATTGATTTGAAGAAATTGTAGTTTTTGTATCACTAACCTACTCTTCCACAAAAATGATCCCAAGCAGTTCCTATGGAATCTTTTATGAACCTTTAATTCTTCTAGAATATATAAGAATATATTCTTAGCAACTCTGACTGTCCCACTTACACATCTGATGACAGCAGTCTCACCACCCAGGAGGTAATTTTTACATAGCAATATGCATGTAAGTATTATGTGTGATCAAATTAGTGATCAAATGTGTGAAATATGTGATCAGATTAGCCTACTTTTACTAGTCCGTGTGTTTTGTGGAGTCCTCTGCATAACCCATTGTACAAGGCCACCATGTCAATTTGAAGATTTGAAGATATTCACCATTTCTTGCGCTTTGATGACAAGAGGACCAGAGCGTACCAACTGAAAACAGACCATATGGCAGCTTTCCGCTACATGTGGGACCTGTTCCTGGTCAATTGCAGGTAGATATTCATCCCCAGTGATTGTGAGGGAGGAACCGGCTTCTACAGCATATGCCGAGCAAGCCCGCCAAGTATGGCATAAAGATCCTCTAGGTTTGTGATGCCCCATATGCAATTGATTGGGATCGTGTATCTAGGGAGACAACCAGGAGAAGACATCCAGAAGAATCTGGGGGAAAACACTGTCCGTCAGTTGTACAGTGGATTCAGACACACAGGTCGCAACATCACCACTGACAACTTCTTCACCAGTGTTCACGTGATTGATGCTCTGAATGCTTACTCATTTTTCAGGGCTCAGCACCCTAAATTTTACGTAGGTATTACCAATGGACAGCGACACCTCCTCACAGAGCTCTCAAAGGATCTTGCGACACCTCACATGAAAAGTTGACTGGAAGGTACCCTGGAACTTACCAACCTACATCACTGAAGCAATGGGAAGGTGTGGAGTGACAAAAACTGCTGCGGTCCAGAAAGAAGCACACAGAGGCAGCAGAAGAGAAAGAGGTGCCAGTTGTGTCTAAGAAAAAAAGATTGCAAAGTCACTGATTGCTTGGAAATGCAGCACCCCTGTGTGCAATGGTCACAGCCGGAAGCAAGTAGTTTGAGACAGCTGCACACAGTGAGAGGAGATAAGATGTTTGTGTGTGTACATTTGTGTGGACAGTGTTATGGCCTCTGGACCTGCTGAATGTTCTCTGTTCGTCCTCCAGACATAGGGACACAAAAACATGTTTTAACATTTTCGCCAGAAGCGCGCCCATGATCACGTCCTATTTGGAACATGACAGCTCTGTCCATTTATGTATAAGGTCTATGATATATATACCCATCTCTATTTTATCCATCTGAACACTAACTACTATCATTTAAACTAAGCATGCACCAAATCTTTTAAAGGAAATATTGATTCTTTCCCCCAAATCACTACAGTGTGAAATTCCACCCATTTGTAACCCCATGAGACTGTGTGAGCCAATGCTTATTTGGGACATACTGTTTTTGTCAATAGAAGAGTGGTCTGCTGACCCAACCTACATCCCTGCAGTGTAAAAGTTTGTATCTGTGTCAGTCTTCTCTAATTTAAGACACTCTTAGCAGTTCAGTATCACCCATATTTGTCTTTCTATCCAGACAGGTTTCTACAAAAGCTTCCCTAGGCTAAATTCTGCCTAAGGGAAGTTAACAAGCACAACTCATTTACAACCCTGTTAGTTGATTTTAGTGACCCACCCAGTTAAACCATTCAGCAGTCTACCTGCTCCACTAATCCAGTTAAGTAATAACTACTACTACAGGGAACAACGGACAACAGAAGTAAATACAGGAATGCATACACAGCATTTACTATTCTGTAGTCTATGAAAGTCCCATTGTGCTAACTTATATTTTGATTATCACTCAATACCCCCTTTTGTTCTGTTTCTTTTACTTATAGATTTAATGCAATCAGGAAAAACATGGCTCCACTGTATGTCATAGGTTTTGTGCATTGTATCTCTTTATCAGATCGTTTTTGTTAGGTTTGTGGTTGGGGATCTGCCACATACTTGTCTCAATGGAGAGGTTATAGTAGAGGTGGCCAAAGTGGGGCCCACAGACCAAGTTTGGCCCTCCAGGGTTCTGATTTGGCCCGCGAGAGGGCTCTGAGATTTGTAAGAAATACTTATTGTGATTCAATTTTGCACAGAGAAAAAAGGCAATAAAAGAGCAGTCCACAGCAGTCCAT
Source organism: Periophthalmus modestus (assembly GCA_019594935.1). Lineage (NCBI taxonomy): Eukaryota > Metazoa > Chordata > Actinopteri > Gobiiformes > Gobiidae > Periophthalmus > Periophthalmus modestus. Next base: position 5,098,280 of record JAIEZT010001318.1, on the reverse strand, counting down.
CTCCCGATACATATTAATTTTGGTCCGATGAGAAAAAATGTTTGGGCACCCCTGGATTATTGCTTTGCCTGGGATATTCCACAGTATAGCATAAACATACGGATCTTGCATTTACAACAGGTGTTTTTATTAGAAATTGACCGATATGGGTTTTTTTCCATGCTGATACCAATTATTACGAATCCAGAGAACCCTATGGTTGATAAGGTCTGCCGATATTTTTGGGCCAATATATAGTACCGATTTTGATTATTTTGCCCAAATTGTGTATTTTAAATTTACTAAAAACTCACCCACAGCCCCCTTTTTACCACAAACTCATATGAGAGCTGTGTAGTCATGTTTTGTGTTATCTCTTAGCATTTAAGTGTTCAAATGGAGCTTTATGTGTATTCTTTAGAGAGCAGGTCAAAACTAAGTATTGGCCTCTGCTTGACATTTAAGGCTATTTTTATTGCTACAAATACTTGCTTGGCTAAGTTGAATGCCACATACTCCAGTGAAACATTCCAGGCAAAGCAATCATTTCAGAAAAGTTACATAGTGCACCATTTAAACTACGAAAAGTTCTGCAAATATAATCTCTGTAAAAAAAACAACAAATACTTTTCCCCATGTACTGCCCTTTGGGTTTCAGTAAGATGGAGAAGTTAAGAGACAGATATACTGCTTATATCAAAGCCACTCTACTATGCAAAAAAAAAAAAATAATAATAATAATTTTTCATCTCAGATCATCGTGACAAGCCGCTCACTCCAAGCTACGTCTGACCTAACTTCTACAAAAGATCGTCTACTTGCTACTTGGACTGGGCGTGACATCAGGAACCATTTCTCACATTACTCCCTCCTCATTGTCTCTCCATACGGTAGTGTGTGGGGCAGCTGTCACCTCTGACCCTCTGCACACTATTCCAAAAAAAGTAAGTGGAGAACAGGATTATAAGGCGTGGGATTGCTTTCTTTAAAGAGCCTGTATTGTGAGGCGCATGGAAACATTAGCTGAGATACACAGTGCCCTGGGAAATCCACTGTGTTGTGTGTTGGGTTGGATCCAGGCAGGAGTGAGGTGTTTGTGTGTCAAGATAACCCAGAAACTATGTGGACACTTTAGCGTTCGCACGACAGAGGGGGACACAGCGTGAAACACAGCGTGAAACACCTGGGAACATGGGCTCTAGGAGTCTACATACATGGTCGCAACGTCAGTGATGATGTTTGTGGATTTTATTTGGGAACTAAACGGATCAATATTTACTAGTCAAACAAACTTTAAAGGTCCTATAGTATACAAGGTTTACTCTTGTGAGCTTTAAGCCATGTCATAATGCTGTTACCTCATCAAAAAACATGTCTTTGTTTCATTCACACATGTTTCAGTAACCCTGGTTTATTAGTCTGTCTACATCTGCAAAGTGAAAATGCTCTGTTCCACCTTGTGATGTCATGCAGTGTTGAAGAGTTTTCAAGTTAATATCTACCTTTTACCTTTAGTTCAGTGGAGATCGAAAAAATTCCATAAAATCCAAAACTCAGTAGTATTTTCCGTATTACCACATGACATCACAAGGTGGAAGAGGGTGTTTTTCGTTTGAGAAAAGAGCACAGCCTAAATATGCAGGGCCCTTTAAAACTGGAACTTTTTTTTGTAAATGTCAGTTGAAACAGGACTAGAAGTAGAAAAGCGTACATTCTTCCTGAATTCATCCAACAAGCAGTACCTCAACTAAATGAACTGCAATTCAATTTTAAATGATTCGGTATAATTATTATACCGACTCATTGCGAATTTGGAAGATTTTTACTACAACCAGCCTCTACTAGAGTGGACAATGGTGGGTTTGATCTTGAAGTGTCTTACTCAGGGACACAGCATATTTGTTTGAGTCAGAATTTAATCAGCTACCCTCTAGTTTATGGTCAAGTACTTGACCTGCTAAACCATGACCACAGCAAAATAAGGCAAAGGATTATGTTCAGTGTGTTCTTTGCCTTCACCTTTTCTCAAGTCCTTAGACAAAATGTATAATCAAATATTGGGATTAGATTGGTGTTTATGTTTAAAGTAAGTACTGTCCAGAGCACAAAGTTCATGCCTAGGACAGTCTGAGAGAAGACAAATGAACTGGTAAAATCTAATACAAGAATCTCATATATTTCAGAACGTGTTTAAAGTTAACAAGGTTTTTCAATAAAACACACCAGACCATGAATGAATATACAATCCCCCTTACATCACCCACACAACTGTCATCTCCACTTTGTAAAGGTTAAAAGAATGAATCCAGAGGTAAGCAGGAAGAATAAATCATCAGTGATTCGCCTCCACATGCAGTACTGCCACAATAACCAAGGCATTATTCTTATAAAATCTTTTGTGATTTTTATTGTGCAGATGGAGCTGTACAGATGGGTGTTCATGGACCGACAGCTGACTGACAATTCTGTGACTGTTAAATAAGAGTCAGTGAAGCCAGTCCTCAATACACCAAATGAAAGCACTGTACCAGAGATGAAAATAGCATAATTAAAGGTGCACTGTGTAACTTTTCTGGTGGAGTGACTGGTCCACCCCCTGCTTGCCTCCATGGAGTTGGTATAGTGTCCCCAAGAATGCTCCACAGTATGACATTAAACCATAGACTGTGGACTAAGCAACATCACCCATAGCATTCAGCTCCCACCAAATTAGGCTAATAAAAGCTCGCTGTTATAGTGGCTGATTTAGAGTCAAGTTTCATATTTGAAATTCTGATTGCAAGTATCATAGCAACCAATGAGCCAATCAGAAGGGAGGTGGTTGAAGGCAACACCCCTTCCCGCTCGCACTGTTGGTTTGGCAGGGAGCGAGCGCTTTGTAACTCTGTTATTCAAACCTGTTGCTAGCGCTAGCGAGAGCAGCCTCAGGGAAAAAAGGCACCTGATTTGTCTGTTATTAATGTCCTTGTCTTGATTTATTGCAAAAATAGCAAAACAATAACACCAGGATCATGTAGACTGGGTTAAAACAAACATTTTAAGCCCAAAATGACAAGTCTGATAGAGGGGTGATGGAGATGGAGCTGAAACTCGCCTATGCTCACATCCTATTTGAAATATGATTAGTGAATTCGCTTCAGCTATGCATTAAACTTATCTTTTCAGAATGAATAAATGCACTATACCAGAGATAAGGTTTGGTACACTTTACTGTCTCTGTAGGGAAATTCAAAATTAAAGGTGCACTATGTAACATTTCTGGGGGAAGATCTGATAATGCTACCTGCTCGTCTCCTTGGAGATGTGATGGCTTTCCTGGGAATGTTCCATAATATAACATTAAACATATCAATTTTGCATTCATGTGTTTCTGCGGAAAAAATTCTAAGAAAAATTGTGGTCTCCACTGACGTCACCTTTAACGCCAATACTATGGAAGCTTCCAGGCAAATCAATCACATCTCCATGGAGACATGCAGGTGGTGGGCCCTCACTCTGAGAAGTTATATAGAGCAGCTTAATAATGCAGCCTAATTTAAAATGAACACTGAATAGCCCACTAACCTGTTGTAATATCCACTGTAACTACATGGAGTCTTCACTTCATTATCTAGCACACATCTAGTGTATTCTACTCAGCCACAGTTCCCACAGTGTGGTTTTCCTCTCTCCAACATGTGCCAAGTCTGTGCACTCATAAAGCCATGAAGGCTTCATGTATGCTCTATATAAATAACAATATGGTTAGCCCTCTTTCCCCAAATGTAACATAACATAACAAAGGGGTGGGGTGTGCGGCTACTCAGGTAACGCTGAGTAAGAAATCTCATCTGGGGGAACTGTGCTTGATGGAACCATAGATTGTTTCCTTCTAGGCTATAATGGAGGTAGACAGAGAAGTATATTCACGTGAAGCAATAAAAGTGTTTTGCTGTGCTGCTGACATACTGTAGGACAAAAGAAGAATCCTTTCTTTGCTATTTGACCCAGAGTTTTTGTCTGAGCTTTGGCCAAAGGTGTTGATGGAAGTTGCAGACACGTGTTGGTAAGAAACGAAAATCTTGGTGATTCTATGGGAGAAAGAACCAAAAGTGTGACTTTGAATAAAACAGATTCATTAAAGGGACTGTACCCGATTTTTCCCATGTATTTGAGCAAAATTAGTATTGCAACAGTTGCAGCAAGTTTAATTTTGAAGTACCATAAATTCCCCCATAAACAACAAAATATCCTGTCTTTTTCAGAAGAAAAACTTAGTAGATTAGATCTGTACTAACATGTTCTGAAATGTGATTCTTGTTTGTCAGTTCATATTTCAGTCTTTTTTTTATCAATTCTTCTGAATGTGTTTAAAATGTGAACAGAGTCCTATTATTACAACACAAATCACAAATCAGCTGTGTACTGCCTGTATGTGTTTAAAATGTATTATTGTCCTGAGGAAGATTACAACAGCAATCACATTTTACCATGATGGCAAATCTGTGTACTGCTCTGTATGTAAAAGCACTTCTGCTTGCAGTGAATAATTAGGATGCTTGGAATGATGAGGTAAGTGAGGAGTATCTTTGGGCCACTGCAAAACAGTTTAAAACAAACAAATTGTTTCTTCTCTTTCATGTTTTTAAGACAAAATCAGGCACAGCATCTTTAACAAAAATGTACAGCCCTGATCACCTGCGATGTTGTGCCTTTGAGTCATCATGGAGCATGTTCAGCTGCAGGACTCAAAAATCTCTATGTTTGCATAAAATTTTAAATATTATCTACGGTATCAACATCCACATCAAGTAATTACATGATATAGCTAATTATTATGATGTATGACATTCACACATGTCAAAAATAGATTATAAATTGGAGAATCAGATGGCACATCAAATAGCAAATATGCACAAACCGCAACTGCAATATTCATGGAATACAAAAGAAATGAAAACCTATTATTATATTTGTCTTTATTAATAAATCAATTGTGAATTATTATCATATGAAAAAACTGTATTTGAAAAAAAAGAAAAAAAAAAAGAAAAAAAAAGAAAAAGAAAATTGATGACATCTAAAGCCTGCCACACACTACAGGATTTGCAAGTATTAATTGTTAAAGATCCTATATTTTGTAAAAACAACTTTTTAAGCCATGTTATGATGTTGTTATCTCCTCAAAAAGATACCCAGAGTTGTGTTTTGTTTCATTCACGCATGTGAATCATGCAACAGTGCAACATGGGTTATTTAGTGACCAGTGTTATAAAGTGTCCAGTTTAGTGCAGGTATTATGAAGAGGAGCGCAGCGGATTCAAAACAACATACGAAGATCCCAAGTCCGATCTAGTGATGATACTGTCGGCTCTTTTATGGGAACCAAATCTTTTGGATAAGTTAATTTCAAAGAGGTGTTCAAAAGACTGGCTCTTTTACTATTTATTTATATCACAAAAGTCAATGTGAGAACTCATGTTACCAACAAACTAATCACAGAGAGAAACGACCAAGGCTTAAATGTGTTTAAAATGGTTCAAAGTGAGAGTGGGCGTGTGTTTACTCTCTCAAATGATGCATAATCTACCAAACGCATCTTTTTTTTCTGCACAAAGCTCTTACTCGTGTTGCCTGCTCTGCTTCTGTGATGGTTCTTGTGTGGGTTCCGTGTTAATCAGTATAAAAATGCATACACATTAGAAAGAAAAAGACGTGAACAGTTTCTTAACAAGAACAGCTGGATCCGAATCAAATTTTTTAAAAGAACCAAAAGAGCCGACTTGTTCATGGATGTCATATCACTAGTTGAGTCACCCCTCCAAAGTCAGAGAGAAGGAAATCGGGACCTAAATCGGCCAATTGATCTTGTAGTGTGTGGCAGGTTTTACATTACTCAAAGTGGTGTTGAGACATCATGGACTGAAATCTGTAAAACATGTAGAAAGAATTGGCAACAACAGGCTTAATTTTCTGGTGCTGTACTTTATGGGCAGCCTAATGGACCACTCATTTTGGATACAAGTCTCTGGTGTCTCCTCAAACACTGTAAAACAATAGCTTACAGTCTTTTGTTTGTGATTCCCTTTGGCCTTGTCTGGCCTAGTTGTAAAAAGTGGTATCATGTATTTATTTATTTAGTGTACAGTATTCATTTTTGTCTTTGATTAATATCAGTTTCACCCAGAAAATGTGTTAGGCCTGCCCATGTTTTTCTTTAAATTGTGAACCTACTTTATCCCCATTTACTCAACCCCATTCACAACAAAGCAATTTAATCTAACCAATGATTCCATTATAATAGTACAGGCTACAGTACAACCTATACATCTTGTACTAGAAGGTATAGTTAAATATCATTAGATGACACCTACTGAATAAACAAACCAAAACACAGAATTTGGTTTGTTTATTCAGAAATATAAGTACATGTCTGAAATATAACTAAGTACATGTCTGTCAAAAATCAGATACTAATCTATACAAAAAATAGTATTGAGACTAGATACTCATTTGAACAAGCATCGATACTAAAACAGTCTCATTCACGGGACAGAAATGAACCTTTCCTGAACAGCTTTAGCTCTGATCTTGAGTTGAATCAAAAATAAGTGTAAGACCACACAGACTAGTATACACCCATGGACCACCATGAAACCTACCTGGATAACTGGGGGATTACACAGATGTAAGACACACATGGTAGTATCAGTACCATGAATTAATGTTGAAAATTCTAGTCCAAAGAAAGAGTATTTTTAATTAACATTGTGGTATCAGAATTGGTATTCAGTATCAAGTCTACACCTTAGTATCAAAAATGTGTTTGAAATTTTAATATGGTGACAACATTATGTGAAAGGTTAACTTTTTTCCACTATAACAGTACATAAAGTTGCTGATAGGAAACATGGCGTGACATTCTGTGGCTCTGAAAGCTTTTGTTTTCAAAAGAAAAGAAACTGAAACTTTGGTTTTCAGTTGCAAAAAAAATACTTGACTAATTTATTGCGTAAAACCACTAGACTTGATCTATATCTGTTCCATTAAATAGGAAACTAGGCTGCTTTGGGCTTCAAGTTGAGTTTTAGCTTATTTTAACTAGCCTAGTACCAGTAAGCTAATGATACCTACAAACATGAGAAGAACCCAAATTAGATTTAAAAAAAAACATGAGCAACATTCAGGCTTATCTGTTGCCTTTCTATGGCTAATGAATAAAATCATTGATGAAGAGTGCTACTTCTTTGAGTTGGGTGAAGACAGATAAATGTAAAAATACACATTTTATAGTTAAGAGTTTTATTGTAGTTATTTGAATTTTATTGGAGTTATTTGAATTTCAAGTTAGCCTTGTCTAGTTTACGTAACATCAGAACCAGTGGCCGATTTTACCTTGGAAAGTTCTGATAAACTGAGCTGGTGCTAATCGAGTTGGGAAATAATAACTGTAATTATATAACACACAATCAAGTCTCTTAGCCTAATATACAGTCGGTCTACTTATTTGGATCAATTCATAACAGAAAATGAGTCTATGAGTCTGAATTTAAATAGTCCAATCTAGTTCCTTTTAACATATTTTGTTATTTTTTATTTAAAAGACAACATGAATCCATTACTCAATGCTTGTGTTTTTAAATTGTTGAAGTGAATATATGACCGTAATGTTGATCTTAATATTCGCTAATATTCGCGCTAATATTCCTCCAACAGTTTTGGGATGTAGTAGCTTGTTGGTAAAGCGTTTGTCAGTATCTGCCTATACTGGAGTGTGAATGTATGTGAATGTGTGTGAATGTGTGTGAATGTGTGTGTGTGAGTGTGTGTGAGTGTGTGTGAATGTGTGTGAATGTGTGTGAGTGTGTGTGAGTGTGTGTGAATGTGTGTGAATGTGTGTGAATGTGTGAGTGGTTCCTTGAGTGCCTTGAAGGTGGAAATTTACTATATAAAAATTTGACCATTTACTGTTTACAAATTATCACACTTTAAATCTGTAAATGACTTGGTCCCTTGAAAGAGATTTTAGATTTTTTTTTTTCCCCCACTTATTTTACTGTGAGTAGGAGTCTTGTCTGCAGCACCTCAAAGCCCACACCGTAAATGTGCTGTTCATAGAACCTGTTCAGTCAGGGGCACATCCAAACCAAAACATTGAGCATACTCAGCAGCACTGAACTTTACAACAGGGAGATGTCTGTCATAGTTTAGTAGCTTGACCTGTGCATTCCAGCCTATACTTTCAGTAATATGTGTTTAAAGGGCGTGTGCTCATCCGTAGAAATGGTGAACAGGTAAATTTTCCAGCAAGAGAATGAAATGGGACGACTGTAGTGTTGACTTGTCACAACCAAATTTAAAGTGACAGATTTTCCCCTTGCCTTGTACATAATTCATGATCTTGTACAATAAACCAGTGGCCTATTTTACCTTAGAAAGTTCTGGCAAACTGAGGCAGTGCTAATTTAGTTGGGTAATAACTGTAATTATTATTAAGTAATAACTGTGATTATATAACACCTATTCACCATCTATTCTTATATACAGTCCGTCTACTTATTTAGATAAATTCATAACAGAAAATGAGTCTACATCAACCTTATTTTATTGAAAAACATCTGTTATTGATAAGCCTACAGAAGCTGTGTCCCTGCAACCCTGTGTGGTTCACCTGATGGCTTTTTATTCATAAGCACTGGCCTACATGAACAGGAGTAAGGAATACCCTTTTCAGCTCACTGTACTTTTTGAATAGTCATCTATGGCTCCTTTATACCACTGCTTACGCCTCTGAGCATTAATAATAAATGAATGCAAAACCTACATTTCATTTTAGGACATTCTGAGTGAATTGCAGGGGTGGAACGTAACAAAGTAAATGTAGTAAAGTACTGTACTTAAGTATAAATTTATATGTACTTTAAGTAGATTTTAAAGTGGATACAAAATGTTAAAGTGAATTTTAAAGTAAGTACTTTTTAATTTTACTTTAAAACACTTGAGATGAAGTATCTGTATACTCTGTTTACACTACATAAAAAAAGAAAATTCAAATCTGTCAAGTGGACAAAAAAGTGGACAAACACTTTTTTGGTCAGTTGACAGATTTGAATTTTTCTTTAAGTATGGATCATACCTGGACGACTGACGGATGACACAAACTACTCCACTACATGTTTGAACAGGACTGAAAAGTATTTTGATTATGGTGTGAGACCTGCTGAAAAGGCTCAGGGGGTTATTTTTTAACACATTTGTAATTTAAACAAACAAAAATATACAAATAAAAGTCGACAGATTTAACTTAAGCTTTAACGAAATAAAAACAGCTAGAAAAAATAAAATAAATTGTTCCTGCTGGACAAAATTCAGCACAAATCTTAACTAAAATCTCTACATTTATTTATGAGCTTTATAAGACTTCAAAATCTGCACGAAATACGTTTACTATTTACTCTTTAAGTACATTTTTAACTTTAATACTTTTACTTGAGTTTTTCTTTGCTCTGGTATCTGTACTTTTACTTAACAAAAAGTACCAAAATGGAGTACTTCATCCAGCATTGGTGAATAGTCAGTTTTGGGGAAGTGTTTAGTTGGTGCCTTTGTTCACTTTTTGCCTGATGAAAGTATGTCAGTGGGTTACATTGACCCCCGTGGAGGCAGTGGAAGGAGGAGTCGTTGAACTGGGTCACATGGCTGAACTCACCGCGGCGAGAAAACAGTCAGAGAGCCAGATCCTACCACAGCACGAGCAGCATCGCGGACGCCTCTTCAGACCGCTCAACTTCTACCAAACTCTGTCATTCTGCGGAGAAACAACGGCATCAGCCACACCGAGAACACGTATTTACTCCATTTTTGGTTAGAGAAGCTTCCAGAGCCTAGAAGGACTAGTCACGACAACTTAGGCGTAGAAAACTTAACCCGCGATCAGTTGAACCGTTAAGCTCTCCTGTTAGGTTAGCTGCGGAGGAGAAAGTTAGCTTAATTTTAACGTTTTTGTCGTGGTAGCTTCGTCTTGATACATGTTTAGCCTTTTCATAGAGAAAAATCAGCGACTTTACAGTTGCTGAACACTCCAAACCGAAAAAACGGCTTCAACACTGAGGTAGCAGAGGAGGAGACCCGAAAGTCCAAGAACATGGAGTCGACGAAAGCCGGTGAGTGTCAAAAATGTGCTTTTCAACCGTTATTTGATGCACGGAGGTTTTGTGCAACAGGAATAGTGCATTCTAGAAAAGCGGTCGAAATTATATGTCAAAAGTAATGGGAAATGCAGTTTATGACACTGTCTGTAGCCTGAAACATTTCGCTTGTATTTGTGCGCCAATAACAATCTAGGTTAGCAGTGCCAGTATAGCACTGTTATTACCCAAGTCGTTGGCTCGAGCGGCACTGCAGTCGGCTCCACTCACATGGACCCGTCAGCCTGGCCATGTGCGCCTGTGTTTACGCTGGTCGTGCGTCGCTGCTGATTGGCCGAGCGGTGCCGTGACGTAGGTATTGCATAATTTGTCCGGGTTGGCTGTCGTGTAGAGTCGGTGCGGATACACGTGAGGCCGGCGGCAGCAGTAGATCTGTGACCCACTTCTGCCCGGGAAAAAACATGCTCGCAACACGTGGGGGCGGGAAGAGAGGCGTCCTGGGCGGCGCTGAGTTCGCGGTTGCCGTGTGACTTTCGTAGGTTTTCTAGTTAAAGAGATATTTTTGTGAGAATATTCGACATAAAAAGGGTTATGTGTAAATAATTCGGTGTCCTATAGTAGTCTGCTCAGTTTTGTTATTTTGTAGCACGTCTCCTATTTATTACGATAGACTATAGACTAAATTTATACTTGAATTTATTTGTATTAATTATAAGACCTTATTATTATTACCACACTTTTAACTGTATGAACAAACAGATCGTATATTACCCCATTACTCATGATAATGCATGTATACTGCAGTCTTTCGCCTAAAGTTAGACGCTCTTGAATTCGAGTCACGTTGAGTAGCCTGCTCTACTAGAGGGCCAGGAACGCAGCATTCCTTTGAGAAGTGTGACAGAATTAGGCCAAGTTTTATTGACCATGGATGGCACTAAAAAGCCCATTTATTGCAGCAGTCAGTTAGCTTACCATTTTAACTCAGCCAACTAGGCCTAAAACCAGAACTAACCTTACCCAACCTGTCAACCTTTTATTTGAAGAATTCACAGCTTCATTAGCCAACTTTTCATTGTTAAAACGGTCAGATTTACATATGCAGCCTTACCATTTATAAACATTGGTCAGTTTTTCGAGTAGTCCATTTAAACTGCCTTTTAACCAGTGGTTACCCAGTTAATGTGGATGTGAATGGGTGCGGGGCAAAGCCAGACTACCCACTACACACCCTGCTCTAGCCTATATTATGTAATGGCTGTTACCTAATCATTCCGAGTAGCAGGGTAAAGAAATCAGGTCAGCCTATGTTGGAAGGGGGAAAAATTTCTCTGCTGGGCTCCTACTGGCTGACAGTGCTGCTCCTATTATGAAGTGCCCTCTTTATGTTAAGCCTGTTGCTTCTAGGCTGAGGAGAGATACAAGGCTAACCAATAAGGTCGCTGTGTGGTCAATATGCTATTCAAGTCTTATTTTGGGCTAACTCACGTGTATCTTGCATGATGCTTCCTGTTCATGTAATGTAAAAATAATACAAATAATTTTTTATTTGTCCAAGGTGAGATTAGATTTTGCGATGAAAAAAACAAGCAATATAATAATAATTCAAATCGTAAACGATCAATGAAGACCAATAAAAAGTCATGTACTCAACAGTTAACGGATAATATGGATGCATTCAGGGTTTGGCATGTAAATATTTAACCTAAAGATTGACTTTAAGCAGCGTAAGCTTTTGTTTACTAAAGTTTAAATGGGCTGGTGCGGTAAAAGTTAAATAATTTCTTTCTGTTTTGACATTTGAGACTGGCCCTGCCCATTACGGCAAAAACGTGAGGGTACATGTGACTGTATGACTCAACATGACACAAACAAAAGTAGCACTACAGAGTCTCATAGTGATCAGCTACTCTTGAAAGATGAATAATAAAAGAATGTTAGATTGAAAAAAAAAAAAAAAACAATAGATTTGACCTTTATAGGGCAGTAGTACATGTGTAAGTAGTGAGCTGGAGAAACACATCTTTGAAAATGACTAAAAAATAGCTTTTCAATACATTTGCTCCATAATGGGAGTTTAACAGATTAAATAAAAGGTCTTTAGTTTAGATCATATCATTTCAGTGGAAAATGTGAACAGAAACGACACTGTATCTAAATGTGATGATGTCATACTCCCAGATGGGGATTTATTCTATTTATTACATTGTACTTTGCCATGAAATATCCAAAAGTTAAACTCACAAATATTTAACCTGATTATTTCTATCAGTGACTAGACCTGTTAGCTCACTATATTACCACAAAAACAGCATTTTAACAATATTAATTTTAGCTGCCCCCCATGTGTTTTAACTATTATGGGCCTATTGAATGTTCTGATGTCATCTGAAACCCAGTAATCTATTAACCAGTCTTATCTTAAGTATAATTTGCGTGTTATTCAAATAAAACTGTTTAACTTGTCCGTTATGTCCTGATTGGTGTCTCGCAGGTGTAATTGCGTACATCAGCTCATCCAGCTCGGCATCCAGCCCCGAGTCCTGCCACAGTGACTCGTCTAACGGCAGCTACCAGTCGTCCTCACCCCCCCACGGCTCTTCCCCCCGACGAGGCCCCGGGACCCTGCCTCCTCTGAAGGGACGCGGGCCATCCACTGCCAAGTGTGGCATCACCAGTAAGAGACATCATGCCATTCTAATGTGCTCTGCAGTGAAGTACAGGGAGGTCATTTCAGTGTGGGTGGGAATAAACACAACAATGGACTATAATTAAGAGAATTATGTTTTTGTGTCATTTCAATATTTATACATTTTTTTAAAGAGCAAAACAAAAACAGTGAGGCATCATTAACAGAACTGACATAAAAATATTTTCACATTTAGACATTTAAACAGTTGCAGATTTACAAACAATTTACCATCCCCAACAACTATAGGCCTATCAAAATAATAGCTTAAAAATGTACAAATATATATATATTTTTTTAATCATGAAAAAGTAGGTAGTTGGCTTAAACTAAAACCCAAGTGCCTGCTCCTAGTGTCTCCCTAAGCAAGAAAAATTAAACCAAATTGCAAAAATAAACAACAAACAAAAAACAGATATACAAATTTTTCAAGCATTTGATATTAAAACTACAAATCTTTACGCTTATAAATACATACTGATGCCCCTGCAATAGGACTCATAAACAATCTACACCATAAAAACCTCAGAACCAGCGATTAGAACATACCGTATTGGCATTTAAAAGGTTAAATCATACCAACTTAAAGGATCCACCCATGCCCACACACTTCTCTTCCTTCTCATATTGTTGTAATAAAAGTGACTAATAACACTGGCACGCTGGTTTGACTGGCGTCCTCACATGAACCCAGCGGTGCACGTGTGTGTCCTGGTCTGAACCCAGCGGTCCACGTGTGTGTCCTCATATGAACCGGACTCTCCCTGTATCCTCATGTGAACTCTCTTCTGTTTTTATTTCCTCCTCAGAACTGAATGGGTTGGTGCTGCCGTGTAAAGTGTGCGGAGATGTGGCATCGGGTTTCCACTACGGCGTGCACGCATGCGAGGGGTGCAAGGTATTAAACAAAATAACAAAATGGGAGTCATCTATGGGTTTATTGTGTGGAGAAAATTGGAGAACTTCAGAGTGAATATAGCATCATCTTCAAGACATAGTATTTGTTAGCACTAAGCAAATGACTGTTACTAAATCAAAAAGGCAGTAACAGGTAAATATACTGTGTTTTAAAGATGCTGTACCTGATTTTTACTGTTTTTAAATTGTGAAAAACAACTTGTTCATTTTAAACAGTTGGCAGTGGTCCAAAATTATTCCTCACTTACCTTGTGCATCCTTGAGTGTCCTAATTATTCTGTTTAAAAGCACGTTTCATAAATTATTTCGTCAAATTTAGCTCAAATCAAGTACAATGAACTTTTAATCTACCCATTATGTAAATTAAGCTATGAATAAACCAGGGTTAAGAACTTGTCAGACCAGCCACAAACACATAAAACAAGACTAAACGGGCATTACACCCTCACAATAAACACAATGGAACTGACATTACAAGAAGCCTAAGACTTCCTTAAAGGTTCATTATGTAACTTTTCAGGAACTTTCCTGTCTGCATGTAATTGCATTGCCTGGATTGTTCCATCAAACAACACAGTATTCAGCAGGTTTTAAAAACATGCATTTTTACTTTTTACATGTCTGACCTGTAGCCTGTGTCTAACCTGCTTGCCTCCACGGAGCTAAGCTCAATGCCACACTGTGGAAAAATTCAGGCAGAGCAATAACATCTCCATGGAGACAAGCAAGTGGAAAACCCTTATATAATTCACAATTCATAGGTGCACTATGCAACTTTTATGGTGGAGGGATCGCTATCAAAGATTCAAGATTCAATCAAGATTTAAAATTTTGTTGTTATTGTCATAGAAAACAACCAACATAAATTTAGAGCATCAAACACTGCATAGTCTCCATGGAGATGGTATTGCTTTTGCTTTGCCTACAATGTTCCATAGTGTTATGTTAAATGTATCCATCACCAACCCAAGTATAAGATCAGGTCTGTGAAGAGGTCCTCATGGTCACAAAAAGAACATTTTATAGTGTGAAACATTCCAGGGAACACAATAACATCTCCATGGAGACAAGCAGGTGGTGCACTCTTCAAACTACATAATCCACCTTTTAAGACAACTGGAGAATGGCACATGAACTCTGCATAACGGCCACACATGTGTTACTCAAGTCACCTGGATAGTGCTTTGATTAAAAGTGCACACACAGGAGCACCTGCCGGGCATTACGCTATGCCCCAAACTCCATGACGTCATGAGAGAACTGTACTTTTAACTGGGTCATCCTCAGCTGCACATGGAGCCAAAGTAGTTCAGGCTTTCTCATATTCATACACCCCGCTCATCTCATCTCACACTGCTCTATGGCCTAGTTACCCACAGGGGAGAGAACCACACAGAGAACTCTAGCATTCAGAAGGGTGCATTGGGAACACAGGTATATACTTACCAGGGCCATTGAGTCATGCAGCTCCATAAGAACCTAATGAATGTACTGCAGTATTTGATCAATTATACTTGCAAGTCTCATGTAGATAAGCGGGGACTGAAAAGGGAAACTGAGAAATCTAAATTAGACTATTGCTCAATGCAATTTATCAGAAGATTTATAAAAGACAGCAGTTGTGCAGTGGGTTAAGTGTTCGTCCCCCAACCAGACGTGGTTTATGGGGCTTGGGGTGACACTGGTTCATTATGGGAGCCTAAAACTCTAGTGTTTTACTCTGGATCATAGTGCTGGTTCTGATCTCGCTGTGTGTGGTCCTGTTGCAGGGCTTTTTCCGGCGGAGCATCCAGCAGAACATCCAGTACAAGAAGTGCCTGTTGAACGACAACTGTCCCATCATGAGGATCAGCCGCAACCGCTGCCAGCAGTGCCGCTTCAAGAAGTGCCTGCTGGTGGGCATGTCTCGGGACGGTGAGTAGGCCTCTGTGCTCACACTAGTATTATTATTATTATTACTAGTGGGTACTTGTTTGAGGTCCGGGCTCTGACCTGTGTGTGTGTTGGATGCCAGCGGTGCGTTTTGGGCGCATCCCGAAGCGGGAGAAGCAGCGCATGCTCCTGGAGATGCAGAGTGCTGTGAACAACATGATGAACAGCGAACTGCAGAGCCCCGCCCTCAACATTTCCAAAACTCAGCCCGCCAACATGGACGCTACCTCAGACACAGGCTCTTCCTCGTCGCCCTCCTCCTCCCCCCACTCCAGCCAGTCGGACTCCAGCTCGGACCCGGAGCCCAGCGTTTCCATGGACACCAGCTCCGGCTCCCCCAGTGCGTCGGACAGCGGGGAGGAAGAAGTGATTGGATCAGTGACGCGCGCCCACCAGGAGACCTTCATGTACAACCAGGAGGCCACACCCACTGACAACAGCATGACCAATCGCAGCTCGGAGCAGCGCCAGAACGACTGGAACCACCGCAACAACCTGGTCACCATGGAAACCCAGCCAAACCAGGACACCAGTGCCTGTCCCTTCAAAGTGCCCCAGAGCAGCTCGGGCCCCTGTCTGGCGCCCTGCCCAGCCCCTGAGGGCCCTGCACATAGGGCATATGGCCGCCCTGTGTGGAGGGGGGGCACCCGGATGCATTTGGTAAGAGACCCGGGTCCATAAGGGTCATGTAAATGTCTTTGTGATTGTACTGAGTCTCAGACTGACAGTGTTCTCTCTGTGTCCCAAGGTGTGTCCCATGAACCTGTCCCCTCACGTGGACCCAGACAAGTCGGGCCCATCGGTGTGGGAGGAGTTCTCTCACAGCTTCACCCCTGCTGTGAGGGAGGTGGTGGAGTTTGCCAAAAAGATCCCCGGCTTCAGGGAGCTGTCCCAGCACGACCAGGTCAGCCTGCTCAAGGCTGGCACCTTCGAGGTACTGCAGCAGTACACACACTGTTACCTCACACTGCTCTGTACTGTACTGTACATGTGCGTATTTAGTAAGCAGCAATTACCTTTTATAGGACAGAATAAGCATTGGCCAAACCAGGTCGGCAAGATATAAATGGGATTTAACTCTTTGTTTCTGCGGTTCTGGCGTATGTACTGGACCAGGTGAGCCATTCAGGTGCCTCCAGTTGTATAGTTGAGATTCAAACACTGGTACCAGTTTAACAGTACTGCACAGAATGACGTCATGTGACACTCTGTCTACCCCCAGTGCAACTGTACTATAGTCCGTTCTGTTTGGATGTGTGCAGGTGCTGGTGGTGCGCTTCGCCTCCCTGTTCGATGTGAGGGAGCGTACGGTCACCTTCCTGGGGGGTAAGAAGTACAGCATGGATTGCCTGAGGGCCATGGGGGCTGGAGACCTACTCAACTCCATGTTTGACTTCAGCGAGAAGCTCATGAACCTGGGCCTGAGCGACGAAGAGATGAGCCTCTTCACTGCTGTGGTCCTGGTCTCAGCGGGTACGTCTCCAAATCTCAAAATGCTATGTCAAAATACTATCTAATGCAGCTTTACTACTTTTACTTTTAGTACTACTTACTATTTGTCTTGTCTGTTAATTATTGGTTTAATCAATTAATCCATACAACTTCATTCACCAACTGACTTCTCTTTTGGGAAGAACAATCAAAGCATTGTGTCAATTTGGAAACCCTAAAATAATAAAAAGGATATGCTCTAAGATTTAAAATGATTTAGTAATTATATATCCTCGCATTAACATATTAAAGGAAAACCATGACAACAATGGCACAGTCAGTATATTTAGCGGCCAGCCAGAGGTTCAAATCTTTTTGGTTTTAAAGACTTTGGACCTTTTAACCATGTTATAATGTTGTCCCCTCATTAAAAACATACATGGGGTTGTACATAGCTTAATTCACATTTATTAATGTTATTAATTCATTAACCAATGAATTCAAAGTTGTCTTCTCCGAGCACTCAAAAATGCTCTTTAATTTGAGCCATAGAGGTTTAGGAAGGTAACTGTTATCTTTCTAAATGTTAATGCCTGTTGCTGACTGCAGAGGGAGCTCCAATGCCAAAATGCCTCATTGGAAATGGAGACGTAATTGTGTATTTTCCATATGCAGGCATTATTTTAAGTTAGAAAATGTAAAAAAAGATAAAAGTGGAGTTGATATGACACAAATGTTTAATGTGTTTGAAAATGTACCAATTTACCATTCATCGTACCAGACAGAAATACTGAATAAAAGAAAAGAAAGCATTTTAAACATAAGCTGACTTTATCCAGGTATCCAAGTACTTTATCCACTGCTTACCTTCTCCTCGTGTGTTGCAGATCGTTCAGGCATAGAGAATGTGAACTCTGTGGAGGCTCTACAGGAGACACTGATCCGTGCGCTCCGCAGCATCATCACCAAGAACCACCCCAACGAGGCGGCCATCTTTACCAAACTTCTGCTCAAACTGCCTGACCTGCGCTCACTCAACAACATGCACTCAGAGCAGCTGTTAGCATTCAAAGTCCATTCCTGAGTCCCCCCCCCAAGTACCTCTCTCCTCCTCCCTCCCTCCAGAGACTAAAGTACCAGAGCCAGACCAGGGAGGGACCATCTTTAGTAGGAGATCCTGGTCTCTAAAACTCAAGACGCAAAATGGGGGAACAAACTGAAAATCTTATCGTACTGTAGGGAGAATGATGTGTACAGACGAGACGCAGTGCTTGATGTGTATGTATCTGTGTTTGTGTGTGGAGCGGAAGCCATGTTTCCAGCCAGAGGTACATGGAAGTGCTAATATGCTAATGCTAACATGCTAATACTAATGTCAGGTACAGAGGAAATGGAAATGGTTGACTACCCTCAGATTTGGGTACTAAAAACTTTAGTTTAACTTATTGCACTATTTTGTTTTGGTAAATGTGTTCTGTGTGGATTAAAAACATGAAATAAGAATATGAAAAGAAATAGTAAGTTCTAACATTAACCAATTTAAGTGTAACTTTCATGGTCTGATGTAAATATTGATAGGATGTAAAATGTAACACAAAATATAATATTTCATAGTTAAGTCTCTTCAATTGTCTGAATGAGCAGTTATTATTTATGAACACATTTTGAAGCGCAGCGCCCCCTACCTTTGGAGGGAAACATGGCTCCTCTGTTTTGAAACTGTACAAACAATGGAAGCACTTTCCTTTATAGTGTAGCCTGGTGTCTTTGCATTCATAGTGCAATATGTGACTGCTTTGAAAACTATAAGAATGAATCGTCAAATCCAACTTTCACCACAATTAGCTTTTTTCTTATCCTTTGAACACTGGCTAAACAATAGGGGAGTCTTCTTCACCGAAAATGTAGAAAACTATTAGGATATTGTGGCAACACTAAGAAAATATTCTAATTTGAATTTCCATGATGTAGTTGTGTTGTATTTTTATTTCCTGTTTACCGTTTAAGTTATTTGGGCATTGTGACAAATCAAAATGGCCGTTTATCCACTTGTGGACCAGTGGAGATCGACGCTGAAATCTTAATGATCTTGTTTTGAAAATTTGAGTACATGTATCTTTTTTTTTTACTGTAAATTTTGTTTGTCCTGACCGGGAATACAGTCTGCAGAGTGTCCATTTGGGCTCTTTAACATCACAACAGAAGCGATCGCAGGCTCCAGCTACACCCGATTTGCTTGAAAACCTTTTGTACAGAATGTATAGTATAGAGTTACGAATAGATGCGCTATATGAATAAACAAACCATGATTGTACTTTCACTGATTGTAGTATAACTAAGCTACAGTGTGAGCGAGTTGCCGCCGGTGCATTTGTTGCGTTGACGTTTGAATTTTGGGACTCTGTAGAATGTGTGGATATCCAAAGCTTCTGACGTCGTGCTCATGTGTTTCTGTTCTCCTCTGTCAAAGGATTGCAGTATGCATAGATTTCTATATGAAGAGACGTGCTATCAAGACAGTACTGTATAGATAAATATATCGACAAATAAATTTTATAAATGCAAAGTCTTGTGTCTGTTTCTTTAATTATGCACTTTTTTTAGCCTTGTTGCTAATACATGCTTTAGTTTAGCTTAATTCACCCACTTTGTGTAATACAATACTGCATCAAAGTTACAAGGGAAGCAAACTTGATATTGTCCACTATAGAAATTTCTCCTCAGTTGACAACTTACTTATGATCACTTTCTGAACCTTAAACCTTAGTCTTGTTATTTGAGCATATTACTATCTGCCCCCTAATACATTTAAATGGACCAAATAAACACTTTCTTAAGTATAAAATCTGTCGTATCAATCTCACAAAAACTAAATGCATCCTTGCTGGTTGCAAATGAGTCTGCTGTTTAATAACTACTAAAGCACATCTGACAGATGACAGTATAACAAGATTTAAGAAGAGAAATTTAGATGTAGCCCTTCTGAGTTCTGTTGTATGGATATCCAGTAGATGGCGCCACTCCGTGCTGTCTCTGAGTCTGGAGTGTGGAGATATATATATATTAAAAAAAAGCTTATATACGTATATAAAAGCATTTTTTTACTAATACCCCAGCTTTTAATGCAAACATTGTTATAATGATTACCAGAGCTTTTGAAACGTGCTGTAAAAGAGGTAAATGTTGAATAATTTGCTGTCATTTATAAAGGAGTTTCCCATAGAGACCACAAGAGGGCGCTCACGCCTGCAGCCAGATAATGACACTGGCACTTTTGAGGTTTTTACCATAGACTGTACATTACAGCTTTATGTACAAGTTTTTTTTCCTCTTCTTTTTTTCTTTTTTTTTTTTTTCTTAGGCTTCACATAAATTATTAGGTCCAACTTTCACAGGTTTGGACATCTCTTTCAAAAACAGTCGGTCCTCCATAAGGTAATAGACCTAATAGACCCTTGAACTTATGACGTCATATATTTTAACAAACCGCAGCCTAGATTAAAGGCACTGTAGGTAACCAGATTTTTTTTCTCATGCATTTGACCAAAATCGGCCTTGCCCCCGCACAGGTAGCATATAT
This sequence comes from Periophthalmus modestus, assembly GCA_019594935.1. NCBI lineage: Eukaryota > Metazoa > Chordata > Actinopteri > Gobiiformes > Gobiidae > Periophthalmus > Periophthalmus modestus. Next base: position 5,077,624 of record JAIEZT010001318.1, on the reverse strand, counting down.
TTTATTAACAGCTCTCAAAGGTAAAAAATAAATCTGCTGTGTGCATCTAATTAGAAAACATTTTATTGTCTGTTACCTTTAACAGCAGCAAAACAGCACTGGTGTCTGAGAGCTGTAAAAAGGGCTTCCAAACTCTTTACTGTGAACAATTAGGCTGTTCTGAATGCACACCGTCCCACTGCAGTCTGTTTAAAATGGTCTAGTTGTATTTTTCAAGTTTTTAAGACAAAAAAAAAATCTGGCAAAAAATCACATGTTGCTTACTGTAATTAGCCATTGGAACAAAACAAAAAGAACCAAAGAAACCAACATTTCTCAAAACCATCTTTATTCTCAACATCCAGTTCACATTAGCGTCATTCACTCATTCATTGTCACAATTCAAAATTCTCAAAAGACTTCCACATTCAGTCGGGACGCCGCCCTGAGTCGACTGATTGGCGGACAGCGCTCCCCAGTCGAAGTGAGTGCAAGGCGCTGGATTTTGGACTGTTTTGCATTTAGTTTTTCGGTTTCGCTAGCACAAACACCAGTCTGGACACACAGTTCTCACGGCTGTCTCTCTTTGTTTTCCAGTGGGTGATGAACGGAGTTGAACGAGGACACTCAAGCACACGAGGAGAGAAGTCGGTGTTGACGTGAATGAATTTTTTCCCGTAAATAAATGCTGGTATTGTTATGTGTCATTGTGCTGCTTATCGTTAATGAAGTCCGACTACTGCAATACTTTTTCAAATCTTGCTACTTAGATTAGAGCAAGTTTTTTAATCTTTTTTTTTTTTATTTTTTTTTTTATTTTTAACGCTTTGCAAAACATATTATGCTAACAACATCTGTAAAAAAAATCTGCAGTCTGAAAATATACATCCATATTCCGTTGTGTGGTAAAATATGTTTTCTATGATGCACATTGTTAGTTTGTAACTGAGAAACCAAGTGTAACAACTGGGAGGGACAATGGCACCGCTGCAAGACAATACAGTGAAACCTGGTGTGAGGCATTGATCAGTTTACCTACAATAATGATATGGCCATGTGAGCATAAATAAATAGGCTAATCAGTTTTATTTTAACAATTTTGTCATAGAAGTTTTACGTTATAGCTATGAACTCAAACTATAAAACCCTTTGAGATTTTTAAGTACTACATCTATAGACTATATAGCAAAGAATTAAGCAATACATTCCCAACTATAAACTGTGTTGTTTTTACTGTGCATTATTTGTAAGGGTCAAACTATACGTGCATGTGCATACATCAAAATTAAAAGGCCTGTACCTGATTTAAATTTATTCTTGTAAAGATAAATGATTCTTTACAACATGTTACTGTATGGTATTCATCCATTTTATCCAAAGCCAGATTGCAGAGGCAGTAGTCTAAGTAGGGAGGCCCAGACTTCCCTTTCCACACACACTGCCTCCAGCTCCTCTGGGGGGGATCCCAAGGGGTTCCCAGGCCAGCCAAGAGATAATAGTCTCGGCAAAGTGTTCTGGGTCTTCCCTGAATCCCCTTACCGGTGGGGCACTCTTAGAGCACCTCTCCAGAGAGATTTCCAAAACTGGAACAGATGCTTGTGCCACCTTAGTTGGCTTCTCTCGATGTGGAGGAGCAGCGGCTCTACTCCGAGCTAATTCTGTGTGACTGAGCTCCTCACTGGGCGCTCCCCTAGAGACAGGGAGTATTGTATGGCAATACAAAAACATATAATCTATTCATTTTATACAGAATTTTCTCAGATAATATTGAAGCTCCCAACAGGAACATCTCTTTTCGTCTCATCGGACACATTGTAACTAAGAATCACTGGACACTGCCTGCACTATCCCAGACACTTGATTCTCTGTCATAGTTCATGTCCAAGAGTGAAAAAAGCAAATAGTAGGCAGAGAATACAGAATTATTTGTAAAAACTGCACAACACTATCCCATATGGTTGTTTCTGTGTCACGGTGCATTATCACAGTGACACAAAATACTAAGTGGGGCTAAAAGGTCAAACTACTCATGTTTTAAAATCAGGTACAGGCCCTTTAAGAGCACCAACATGTCATCCTCAATTTGCTGCCTTTGTTTAAACATAAGAGTTAAAGATAAATACACAATACAAATGCAAAGCTTGTCATATTTATGTTGCCATGACTCTCAGAACGGTCCTTGTTCTGCATGTGGAGTTTTCCAGGAACCTAAATCATTCCAAAATTAGAGGAACGTCATGTGCTAACATTTGCTAGCTCCACGTTCTTGTTTTTCTGCGCCTGAGGTAGAGGAGTGTGCCGAGACTAACGAACAGCTATTGGTTGAACAGTACTGAACGGTTCTTATTGGTCAAAATAATACAGATATGTTCAGACTGTCAGCATCAATAGTCATATGGCAATTAGCATGATGAGTAATACTGTGACAGCTTTATTGAACTCCTGAGTCTAGTCTACGGTCTGAAGAGGTAAGTGTGGGTTATGCAGTAAATTGTAACTATTGAGTAACTGAGAGTAATGTATTCTGTCACTAATATGCTTAGTTAACATGCTAACCTGATTCATGAGGCTACACACAGGTCTCGAGATGCAGTGAAAACCAAACAGAGGCGACCTGATTTAGTTCCTGAGGTTAGTTCCTGGGACTTTTGGTCCAAAGGGCCACTGAGATAATGAAGCATGTAGCCTACATCTATTCAAGAGTGTAGAGCTCAAGTTTGTAGAAGCTATTGTCAATGATGTTTATTTTTTATTCATTTTATTAGTGGCATTAACACAAACCTTGACCTCTGATTGGTTACTGATCTGGCAACCGCAGTTTGGTTAGTACATATCCACATAGTATAACACAGATCGTCAGTTAACATTTGATTTGCCGAAATTTCCGCAAGCAAAACCTTCAAGCTACTAATTTTTTGCTTTACATGAAATCACATTGTTCTTACACAACCCAATCAAAAGTTTGTTACTACCATGCTGTTCTTTTGATCAACCAATCAGCAACCAATGCAGAGGTCAGCCAAAGGTCGCGTAAACTTGCGCAGCACACTTCTCGCGGCTCCTCTAAGACCTTGTTTAATAATAAGGTGGCTCAGACTCAGGCTTTGACTACTCCTGTAAACACGCTAACATCTGAAGAAGCTAACCTCAGATGTCCATAACCATGATCAATGCCCCTCTGCCAGGTGCCCCGTGCAGGTGCCCGCCCTGCCCCCACCCGCCTCTCTCCCTCTGATTGTCTGTGCATTTATTTACTCTGTACAGGAGGTGTGTGTACGTGAGGTCCGGCTCGTTCAAACACTGCAGCGAAATCTATTGCTTGGATTAAAAGGCATCACTTCACAGAAAAGGAGAAAGAAAGTAAGTAGGCTAAGTAGTGTATGGGTGACATTTTACAAAGCCTGTGGATGTCACATTGCATACGGCGAGATCATACAGAAAATCCAATTAAAACAAAGGAGCAAACCAGGGAAAGTAAAAGCGCTACAGTTTGACAAAGTTCCCTAGACAAATAACAGTTTTGTCTTTCCTTTTTTTGGCCACAATCTCCCACCAGGACGTCACAGTGGTGGGCCCAGATTTGAACATAAAGGAAAACGCTAAGTATGACATATGAACTACCATTTCTGTGTATACCGCAGACATGATATTATTGATAGGCAAGACAGCAACCCACTGATCTCGTACTTACTTCTTCTGTACGAGTTTAAGGAGACCTGTTAACATGCTAAATCTGTGATTATTGAATACTGATCTAAGACATTGGTTCTCGACACAAAATTAATTTAAAAATATGTCTTTTTGTGAAATTGGGCCTATATATATAATAATAATAATAACTCAAGCTACTCAAATAAATACCATTACATTTACATTTTCCTACTTATTACAAGTAGTTCTCGCCTGGGATCCAGAACACACACACTTCTTCAATGCTTTACTGTACTTAAGATGTGAGTCTGGTCAACGGTGAATCTAAGTTTTCAAATGGCCGTGATTGACGTATTGGAAAAAAATATCACACTGGGCTAAAAAACATCGTGGATTTCTGCAGAATCAATGAGTGAAGCACTAAACTGTTAATCTGAGGTGAGAGGAATTAGATAGACTCCTTCGTTTCACATGTGTCACTGGAAAAAAAAATCTGACTACGCATCAACATTATGTTTGGCGAGGCTTGGGACACAATGGAGGACGTGGGGACCAGACTGAAAATACACAGAAATCATTAGGGATATATATCAATTTTTCCATAATATGTCTCCTTAAATGTCCCCTTTAACTTCTTTAAAGATAGGAATTTTAGGTAGGACAAAGATTAAAATGTCTTAATTGAACCTGCTGAAGATGGAAAGGGTTGAATAATAGACAAATTGTTTATACATTTTGCATAAACCCAACATATTTTCCTTTATCGTGATTACATAATCTATAAAAACGTATTTGAGATTCCTTCATAATTATAACACACACTTTGTCTATCAATAATATCCAAACCAAGTATTTGTGTATTTGCAATGCCACTGTAAAACATCTGAATGCATATTAAATGATCACATATCCTAACCCATGTAGCACCATGACGTCACTCTGTATGACCCCTGTGCTTGAACAGTTGTAGAAAACCAAACATGTGAATGACTTGTGTTGCAACTACAGACACGACACGGCCTTGACAGGACTTTGTAAGCGTCTCGGCCTGACAGCTCCTCTGAGTGTGATCGCGCTCCGACAGCCTGCAGGGGGCACACACACAACTCTTGGATTTTGGCACGGTATGTTTCATTGTCACAGAAACAACAGAGCGCGAGACTGAATGATTGTCTTTTTCCTGACATCGGAGTCTTTTATGTGCTTTAAATAGTGCTCAGAAACTCACAATGTCAAATAGGTTAACACTAACGCTATATCGCCTTTTTGTGTCAAGCCTTTTGCTAGTTGTCGTTGGCTCGGACAGATTTTATGCAATGTGAGCAGATGGAGAGATGATTCATTTATCACGCCTTTCAGTAATGGAGCAGTTATACAGTCTAATGCAACACTGCTCCGGTATCTGAGATCTGTTATCGGTTAGCAAAGCACATTAGCAACTCTCTCGGTTACTTTTGTATTACAAGTCGGCGGCTGTGTCCAAAATCACTTGTTTGATTGCACAAGATAATTTGAGGATTCATGATTATGGGCTGCATAATGTAATAACGTTTCTGTGGGTAGATGTCATATGATGAAACACGGTAGAGAGGCATCACTGGTTATATGAGCAAGAACAAGGGGCTCTAAGCTTGTTTGCAGCATTTGTTATTCATTAAAAGATGCCTAATGTTTCTGGTAGATGGTGCACCACTTGTTTGCCTAGCATGTTCCACAGTATGGCATTAAATTTATCAATCCCTATGGCCAAATTACAGGTCAGATCTGTGGACACTGGACAGAGAACACAGCTTACAGTAACAACCATCTTTTGTATGCTGAAGCAATACAACCAAGTTACACTAGTAATTAATACAACTGAATTCAAGATAGATAGGTTTAATGCTTTACTGCGGAAAATTCCAGGAAAAGCAATGACATCTCCATGGAGACAAATAGTTCCTGGACCCCCCACTAAAGTGCACCTAGTAAATAAATAGCAGAATTTATGCACCATAGTAATCCACAAATTATTTTCTACAAATTTGACTAAGCTCTTGTGAGTCAGGATCAATTGTAGGTCCATAGGAACAGGCCCATGGTTCAGAGAGTCGGGGAGACAGGAGAGAGAGCTGGAGGTAGCAAAGACGTTTAAGTTCTCTTTGGACATAATGAGTACTTAAGGTTTCGTAGCTGCTATGGATAACAGAAGAGGGTTAGTGAAAATGGGTAAAATGAAGGTTTTAAGCTGCCGGGCATGAAGCCAAGAGGAAGACGAGGATGTTGTGAAGAACTTTTTGTTTTTGCTAAAATGTAAAACAGCATTATACGTATTAGGGATCGGACAAGATCTCATGCCACAAGATCTCTCAAGACAAAACTGCCACTTGATTTTGTACATACGATACGATCCTGCAAGATTTTCTTTCCATATCCCGTACATTTGGATTGGGCAAAATAGTGTCACATTTGGTTATATGTGTATATAAATATAGTGTATACATATATATATATATTATATATGTATATATATATATATATATATATATATATATATATATATATATATATATATATATATATACACATATGTATATATGTATAATATATATATATATATGTATATATATATATATATATACATATGTATATATGTGTATATATATATATATATATATATATATATATATATATATATATACATACACACATACACTATATATATATATGTGTGTGTGTGTGTATATATATGTATAAAGAAATTGAACCGCACAATGTATATACTTCATGTTACTTATGTTAAAATCTCGTGCTGTCTCGTTCTCGTGGGCAAAATCTCAATTCACTTTAAAAAATGGTGTCTCGTCCCATCCCTAATGCATATGGAGATGGTTTACAGTAGCAACTCTGGACGGAAGGAAACTGCCAATGGATGTTAGCTGAACAAAAAATAAATGTTTGAAAGCACAACAAAAGTAGTCTAATGTAGGAACAAGTGAATCTGGACACAACATTCAATCATGTCTACCATTTTTACGAGTCAGTGAGGCTTGGATCATTTGTTGAGTACGATTATGTAGTGTTAACAGTGCATGCATTGAACAGAATCTAACATGCTTGCATTGGGAACGGACTATGTTTTCACTGTCTAACTTTTAACATTTAATTTTGAGATTCATAGCGACCTGTGTGTTACTGCACTGAGGTTTACGTGAGGGTTGACTGGTTTTGGAGGATACGTTGTACTGGTGTGAAACTACATCAAATTTGCATTCACAGAGTTGTATTATATATAACGGCTATTAACCAACAGTAAGCAGGCGGGAAAGAGATTTGGTAGCTAGAAATGAGTAACTTGAGCAGCCATTTTAAAATCGACGGAGAAGAAATTGCATGGTTTCTAGTAAGTGTCTAAAAAAAAAATCACCAAAAAATACACCGACTGTACAATCATGGACACACAAAATAAAACTATTTTCCGAGGTGTGAGAGGTTATATCTGAAACAACAAAAAACAATCCGGTAAAACAAAAAGACAACAACACAAGTGCTATTCACATGTACCCGCACTGTAGGGAATGGTTGGTGTCCTGACCAGAGAGCTACTCCTCTACTCTACGGAATGAAGTCAGTAGTGCTCAGAGTGGAGAGTTGGGGCGGTTTGCTGGTTCCATCCGTACAGACAGACACATGCACACACACACAAAGGCCAGGCCAGCACCCCCTGCTGGTCAGTCTTCGAACACCTCCAGGAACAGAGGGGGAAACAGCTCGTTGGGACACTCCACTTTCATGTGAAGGAAGCGTGAGGCATGGCAGGCACCAATCATGCGCAAGTCCGTCACCTTCATTAGCAGCTTGGGCCAGAAGTGGGCCAGTTTATGTTTGCGGTAGTTGATGTAATGTTCGAAGGCCAGAAGGAACTCCTCCTGACAGCGCTCGATCCGGTCAATGCTGCTCAGGCCCGGTCGGTCTGGGGAGAAGAACAGGTTCATTCATGTGCTCATTTTAAAGTAGTTTTTGGCATCTGTTCTACACTCTGGAGTAGGGCTGGGCGATGTGATTTCTTTCATATTGATTGATTACAATTTACAATTAAAGTTTAATTTGCTTAAAAACTAATAAAATATTTTTCAATATTAATTTTCTGAACATAAACAATAGAGAGGTGCTATATATATATATATATATATATATATATATATATATATATATATATATATATATATATATATATATATATATACACATATATATATATATACATATACATATATATTCAAAGTCTGAATTGTAAATCACATGCTTTCACTGCCACAGAATTAGCTGTAGACCTCTCCAAAAAAACAAAAACTAAATGAAAAAACTAAACAAGAATTTCACTAACTATTAGAAATGACTGACTGTTTATCTTGATTCAAATTTGATACTTTTGACCCAATACATATCAAAATAGACATCAGTAATTCAAAAAAATAAAATTGTACTCTGAAGAAGTTAACTATTATGGATGAATGCCATATTGTTAAGGCAAAGTGTAATTGTTAAATCCCGATGATGTGACCTTGTTGTTAATGCATTATAGAATTATGCTCCATCTATAAAAGATAAATAGCTATAATCAATCAAATAAATGAAAAGATCCAGAGGGAGTATGCCTTGTTCATCACATATTAGTTTTGCCTGATATTGACCCATGTTGGCAGCAGTTATTGATGAACAGACTGCCACTGTAACCGTGGCGACAGATGGGCCAGGGACTCACTGTAGTATTGATCTGTGCGAGGTGCTGCTCACTCGATTGATTGAGGTTACTACTGTACACTGTGTGCTACGCCCCAGCTCAGCCTTTCATTGATTAAACCAGGCTTACTATGGATTTCATGTCAGAGTATGTACTGTACTGTATATAGTTAAGCTGCGTATGAAGATGTTGCTGTACTAATTATGACACAGTAATCTAGCTTGTGGAATAATAGCTGTATTATAGTATTAATATGCCATACTAGATACTCTTTACTGTAACATAGTTACAGTGTCTAGTGTCAAAATTTTGAAATGGTTTATTTATGGTTAACCTTTAATTATACCTATGTTTAATTACAAGGGACATCTTAGAAGAGCATTTCAGTTCTGTTAACTCCACAAACTGTAATGTGTATGACTTTTTCCCATTTGATCTGCAGACTGATTATTAAACGTGCACTATGTAACTTTTCACCTGCCTGTCTCCATGATGACTTTGACATTAATGTTTCACAGAGTTGGCACAGATTGACACTGTAGTTTGACCTGGGGGTCTCGCCTGTCTCCATGGAGATGGATAAACGTAACGCCATACTGTGGAAGCATCTAGGCAAAGCTCCATGAAGGCAAGGAGGTGGCAAACCCTCCATCAGAAAAGTTACATAGTGCACTTAAAAAGAAAGTGACTAAAATATATTTGATCTTATTTTTTTGTACCTCATATTCATTTAATGGCATCTGTAAATTTCCCACATTTTTTATTTTCTGTCTTGGCACTTGAACGTTAACAGCCACATCAATCAGACCAGACTTGGAGAGACTTGTCCATGCATTTGTCTCCAGCAGGCTAGACTACTGTAACGGCCTGCTCACTGGCCTCCCCGAATGAGTGTTAAGACGGGAATAGAAAACAGACTTTAAAGCAGCTCTGCTTGTGTACAAGTCTCTCCATGCGCCATGTCTCTCAAAGAGCTACACTATAGTCATTATTCATTCACTTCCACACTTGGTGATGATAAGCTACTATTGCAGCCACAGCTGCCCCTGGGGCAGACTGACGGAAGTGAGGCTGCCAGTTTGCGCTATCGGCCCCTCCGACCACCACTAATCATTCGCACACTTATTCTGCACTCTTCTCTTTTAATTTTATGATGATTATTGATGTTTTGATTTGTTTATATTGTATTTTTAATGTCTTTCTTATTCTGTAAGGCACTTTGAATTACTTTGTGTAAAAAAGAGCCACGTGAACCCGGATTCCACGGAAAAGAAAACAGTGGGAGCTTTTTGACATCTAAAATGAAGATCACACTGTATATATTGTTTTACCTTTACGCTTTGTGTAAACAACTACAGTTGCAAAATATCTGCATAAATATTTATTTTACCTGGTTAATGGCACTTGGCTCCTGAACCTCCGCACAGCATATGGAAAGTGGCTGCACTTTCATCTTTACGCAGGACTGTAAGCTGGCATCTGAGGCATGAGCAGTGTTTGTTTTTAACATAGTTCTGTGAGTGTGACGCTTATTTTGAGCAATGAAAAATAATAAAATGTAATTTTATTTTAATATTTCAAGATCGGAATAATCTTCCAATTTAAAACTACAATTAAAAACAAGCTAACACAAATAAAAGACACTTCAATTAAATACTTGCGCATAACTTGCGCATGCGGCTCCAGAGGGTTGCCGACCCCTGTGCTATACAAATAAACTTGCCTTGCTTAGCCTTGCCTTTACTGTAAAATGCTAGGGTCAAAAACTTCAAATAGTTTATTTATGGTTAACCTTTAATTATACCTATGTTTAATTACAAGGGACATCTTAGAACATCATTTTAATTTTGTTAACTCCACAAATTGTAATGTGTATGTGTTTTTCCTATTTGATCTGCAGACTGATTAAAGGTGCACTGTGTAACTTTTCACCTCCGTGTCTCTGTGATGATGTTGTTGACTGACTTGAATGTTCCACAGCAAAATATCTTCACTCTAAAAACTTTGTCCAGTTGACAGAATTTAAGTTTTTTTTTTTTACTATGGTTTGTTTTGTCTTTTTTCTTTCTTTACAAAGTTTTGCTGCAAAACTTTTTCTTGCTGCTATCTTTTGCATTTCCATGTGTTACTAAAATGGGTGAGGCATTATAAGTAAATTTTACTTCAGCCTAAACCCTTTCGGTCATGATGTGGATGTTGAGTTGTGTTTGATGAATGTTGAATAATGTTTTGATTTTGAATGTAATGACCGAATAAAATACCTATTGATTGATTGATTGATTGATCATACCTGGACAACGGAGGGATTACCATAGACTGTATATATAAATGGACATAGCTAACCTACTAACCGTGACCAGATAGGAAGTGGGCATGGCTGTGCTTCCAGCTCCATCGACTCTGGCTCCAGTTTACTTTATATAGAAAAACTGTCATCCCTCTTTCCATATATGCTGCTGTCAGACTCGTTATTTTGGTCTTAAAATGTTCATTTTTGCATTTTTATTTCAGTATTGTGCCTATAAATCAAGATATGAACAATATCTAATAGCAGACAAATCAGGCGCCTTCTTTCTCCGAGGTCACTCTCGCTAACATTAGCAACAGGTTTGACAGTGTTGCTATGCACCCCTGGTAAACCGGTGGTGGAAGAGGCGGAACTCTAAATTCACCCCTATAACTGCTGGCCTCGATGAGCTTCATTAGACTGGAGCCAAACCCTATGAATGATGTCACACTCACTTAGTCCACTTCTTTATACAGTCTGTGGTGATTACACAGACACTTGAAGAAAGTGCCTAAAATATATTCAATCTTATTTTTTGTACCTCAAATTCATTCAACGGCAGTGATCTGTAGATTTCCCACATTTTTCTTATTTGCTCTACACTGCAAAAAGTATATCTAGGCAGGTCAAATTATTTTTAATTAATAACATTGTTTAATCATTGTTTAAGTGGATTTGACTTGTGAAGTAAAATGATCTACCAATGGAACAATTCATATATATTTTTTCCTATATCAAACAACATACAATTTATTTTCTTATTTTAAGTGCAAAGTGCTGCCATTGATGTTATTTTAAAGCTGTACCTTCACCCTTCACCAGGGTCCAGGGTTCAGGGTCCAGCACCTGACATCAGGCCAAGTTACAGGTCAGATCTACGGAGAGGTGCCCCCCACTTACAACAAGAATGCATGTTTTTTTTTTTTGTTTTTTTTTTAAAGGTTTTGAGTAATAAAAAAACTGTAATTGAATACATGCAAGATCAACTAGTGTAATGACAAACAGTGGTAAAAAAAATTGCATCTCCATGGAGATTAGCTGGTAGCAGACCCCACATAGTGCACCTTTAAGCTTAACACGATTTTTTTATGTATTTATTTATTTATTTTAAAGTACAAAAGCTCTTGTTCCATTGGTAGATAATTTTATTTACAAAGTCAAATCTACTCAACTCAAAATAATATAATATTATATCAAGTAATTTTTACTTACCGAAAAATGACTTTTTGCAGTGTAATACTTTTTTATCAATCACATATATTTTATTATCTAGATCCCTTCCTGTTGTATCTCACCCGACGAGAGGAGGATGACGGCCTGCAGCAAAGCCACCTCTGAGTCGTCCAGGTTGAAGGAGGAGAGGGACACTCCCAGGTCAAAGATGGCATCTGACACCACACCCAGCCCGCCATTCTTCAGCTGGCCTCGCGTCACCGCCATCTCTCCGTTCAGCGTCAGCGTCTCACTCTCCGGGTCGTACCGCACGGCCGCACGCAGAGACATGATCTCCATGCAGCACCCTTTCAACAGGATGATCTGGTCTTCACAAGGCAGCTGCCCACAGATACGTGAGGCGTTAGCAAAACAGTAGCTGTGTTATAGGTGTAAATCAGATCAACTTCAGAGACAAATGTGCTGAGGGTTTGTAAACAGATGACTCCCAAAGAAAGTTATCCACCCTCAGTATTGAGTTAGTGACCTTATCGGTAGTATCTGTAGCTAACGTAAAAATCTGGTTATATTTTATCCCTAGATCTGAAAGAATATTCACTGTACAAAAGCAGCCCTTACCTCACAGAACATAGGCAGTTTTTTGGCAAAATCCACCACTCGGGTTATGGCAGGGGTGATTATTTTTGTAAACTGACTGAAGGCTTCTATGTCCACTTTGTTTCCCTCAGGAGGATTTACCATCGACGCATGACCAATATCGTCTGGCTGCAGGCACACACCACAAAACACTTGTTAGGTCTGACACATGATACACATCACAAATGAATAAGGACTTTCAAGTATTCATATCGTACCTTGTCTTCCTTCACCCCTGCTGCACTCTGGTCAGGAGTATAGAATAAATTACATGTTATTTCATTTAGAAGCATAGCTTCCTCGACCTGTTGGATAATCAACAGGAATCGTGAAGTTTCAATGAAGAACCCGTGTCAACATAAAGAAAACAAGTTAAGCTGAAGACAAATGAGAGAGAGCAGTGAGAGAGAGAGAGCAGCACATCAGCAGGGTTTCTATAGCAACACACAGGTGGGCCAATTCAACAGGCCCAAACAAACGCAAACAGATTACACTTTCATCATGATGCCAATTTACAGGAATGTTTATTAATGTACACTGTCCCTGTCAAATAAATAAATAAATAAATAAAATAAATAATAAGTTAAATATGGCCGGACTCTCTCCACTATACATATGTCGTATGTATGATGGAGAGAGTCAAAAACAAATATTTACAATGAAAACCATTTTTTCCATCGTATTATTATTCCACATGTGCGCATGTTTTTGCAATAATAAATTTTTTTCGAACCTGATTACAAATTTGTTTCATAAAAAAATTCTCCTCTCCTGATGTTGCCATAAAAACCCAATTAAATCAGCAGTGATACAGTTCAATCTGCACAAGAGAAAAGCAAATTAGTCAAACAAAGGTAAGGTGTGAAATCAAAAGCTACAAACGAAAGAGGAATGAGAAGGCACAAGTGAAGCAAGGCATTAGTCATTAGTGATTTAGATCATTGCTCAAAGAGGAACAGGAAAAGAATATTAAATTTAAGTGCGACTGCTGTGCGAAGAACACACATTTGTCTGTGGTCCAGTTTATACTCCCCACTCTACAAGGAGATACAAAAAACAGAGATGTTAAACAGGAACAGAGGTGGACACGGGCTCGACATTGTGTACTGTATGTTAGACCGGCACTATCCAGGGTAGATGGGAACTGTAACTGTGTACAGTATGTAAATAAACAGTAAAAGTGTATCAAGTAGTGAGGGTGTGGAGCTGTAATTTATACTGTTGCCAGCAGAGGCCACCAGTGAGCTACACACCGCTCCTAAAAGGGAAGGTAAGACACCTGTAAACAGCAAACACAGTGTGTCCATAGTAAGGCACTTGATACAGTATATCACATACTGTGCATTACACTTCCTGTAATACATTCATTTGAAAGCACCACAGGACACACATTCATCCAAACTTCTGGATAGCGTGACAATCTAACATGATGTCTGCAGTAGCGGTGTGAGCGCTGAGGCGGCAGGACGTCTCACCAGGAACTTGCGTTTCTGTTTCCAGTGGTTGCCTTGTGCGTTGGTGGCCATGTGGGCCTCGGTGACCATGCGAATGAGCTCCCACTCCTCCTGAGTGGGCTCCAGTCGGTCAAACACCGTCTTCTGAAGCTCCTCTTTTTTTCTCTTAACCCGGTTCTCCTCGATCAGCTTCCTCTTGGCCAACCTCTTGCTGTCGTCCAGCACCACTGACACACAACACAAACATGTCAGCACTGAACACTGTAATAGTCCACATGTCTCTACCTCACTCTTAGACTCACAGTCTGTGGCCATCCCCACCGCGATGCACTTCTTGAAGCGACATTCCTGGCACTGGTTGCGGGTCACTTTGTCGATGGCACATTTGCCCTCAAACTTACAGGCGTAGGTTGGGTTGAGGTTCTTTTGAATGGTGCGCCTGAAGAAACCCTACAAAACAATAGCCCACTTAGACACACCCCCACATTAACTGAATATAAACCCACCTCCAGACTTACTTCCTTACCTTGCACCCCTCACACGTGATACAGCGGTAGTGGTATCCTGTGGCTTTGTCCCCGCACACAACACATAACTCATCCTTGTCTAGGTAACTTGGTATGTACCCTAAAGGCAAGAGCACAAACAGGAATATTTTCACAAAAGTTCTCATTTTGTGCTCTCATTTTATGCGTAAAACAGTAGTAACAAATTGGTTAATAAAAGAGAAGATTGGATTAGTGAGTATAAGAAATCTCACACACAACAATTTCAGAATCACAAAATGGCACCCTCAAATCGATCAATATTTTTGTGGAATTATAAAGAAGCCATCAGCCTTCTGTCGTCGCAGCTGTGATCAATAATTAGGCCCAACCTGCCTTATGCACACTTGGCTTTCAATAAAAAGATGCAGTGCAATGATAGAATTACAAATCAAAATCTAAATATCAATATCAAGCACAATTGGCCACCTGTTTATTTTGGCCATTTAAACACACCAACTTTGTTAACAACAGCCTGCCTAAAACATGACAATAAAACAAGACAGCAAAAAATCAAAAGTACTTTAATACAACCAAAAAACAAGTCTATTTGTTGAAAACAAATACATTTTCTGCTATGTTTATTAAACAGCCACAACACAAATCCTGCATATTAATAACTGACATTTTACCTGGCAGCTATATCAATTAAATATTACACTACTAAACACTGAGATGTCTCTAAAACAAAGTTATTTAAGTTGACAAATGTCTTACTGACCCCACAATGCACTCTACAAATAGCAAAATAAAACCTACTACTTCTTCCATACCTTTCTTGCTTGAGGTTTGAGTCCAATGTGAAAAGTACGGTTTAATCTCAGGAAAATATTCAGGCGGATGATAGTGACTAAACGCACTGTCCGCACTATACAACTGGTTTCGAAAGAGCTGTTGGTTGCCATGGTACGAGCAGGAGTAGTGCTGGGAGGGGGGCCATGCCTGCTCTGCACAGGGGGGATGGTGGTGCAGAGTCTGGGTGTCGCAGTGTCCGAACCCTGCCTCTGACTGGAGAACATGCACGGCTCTAAAGGGCCCTGGAGAGAGTAGCCAGATCCTGTGGAGTGGGGGGTCTCAAACATGTCGGCCACGCAGAAGTTCATAATAAAAATGTTTAAAAATGATTTAAGTAAGAAAACAGTAGCCGATGTGACAAAAACACACAAAAAAAAAAAGTTAATTTAAAAAAATGGTCTCACGCAAAGAAAAAACTTAAACCATTATTTTAAAAAAATGGTAATTCAAAATATAAAAGTTAAGTCAATGAAATAAGGGGTCTTACTAAAAAAAAAAAAAAAAAAAAATAGGACAATTAAGCCATTATAAAGGAAGCAAAAAAACCCCAAACCAATCTTAACACAGTGTCACATTTAAGCCTACACACAGCAACATCAACAAATCCACAAACATCTGAAACAGCGTGAATTTGAATTAGCTAGATTTCGGGTCAATCAACAATATTCAAAAGAAGAAATGGTTCAAAAAAGACTAAAAAAGACTTCAGCTAAAAATAATCAATGGAACAGATTTGCTACCGTTTTTATCCAAGTACGCGGAGCTCAGAAAACAAGTCGGAAACGCCCCGCCCTCAACTGTTTAGCCGAATCGGGAAGCTCAGCCTTATGACGGCGCCCTAATCTTTCACTTCACAAATCCTCAAAGACATTGGCCATGCAATGAATTAATCCAATAACGCCTACACAAAATATATCCATAACTGCTAATATCATGAGATGCAAGCTAATCAACAGACTGTGTTTCGGTTGGCCATTTTGAAGATGCATTTCAGTCATCAAAATCAAAACCCAATTCCAATTTGACTTTTAAAATTTGCAGACACCAAATTTATTGTTTGTAAGTGAAGTTATAAAAGTTTGACAGAGTTATTATTCCTGTCAACCAACGCTACAAGTGCCGTAAAGCAACCGTCACCTCAGCTAACCCCAGGAAGCTAATTCTAAGCTAAAATAAATTCAAAGCAAGTATTTGAAAAGGTAAACAAAGTACTGCTATTGATTTTCTTAGCTAGGTTACGTATAGCTCAAATAGCTTTTCTGCTTCTTAACAAGATTATCCTATAGGTAACGTAAGCCATTCGCTCAAACGTTGGTGGATAAATACAACAAACCACACTAATAACAAACTGATCTTCATAAATGTGACATTTTAGCTTTGAGATCGGAAAATCATATAGGCCTCAGTGTTCACCAAATTAATAAATAAAAACTTTAAGATTGGGAAAAAAAAAAACAATAACCAGTATCAATCTCTGCTCACAACCACCACTCCCTTTGCTGCATCTTTTGTGCATCAGATTGCAAATACGTTTTGTGCTTTCGAAGTTGTATGATAGATGAGCTGGCGTAACTCTAAAATCAATATGGGGCACAGGGGGAGCACAGGTTCAGATGATACAGATGCTATACTATTGATTAGCCCCTGTTCAATAAAGTTAGGATAAGCCTGGAGGCGGGAGGGAGATCTAGGACCAAGAGTTGCTCAGATTTTACGTGCTCTTATAATACAGTTAGTTGCTTTGGTGTAAAATTGACTTGCAGCAGCTATTGCATCTCCGTATTGTCAGCAGTTTTATACAGTTCATGAGTATTTCAACTTTTTATTGAGTTTGACTTAAAACAATGCAAAAATGATTGAGCAATACAAATTTGGTGAGTAGAGAGAAGAGGACTCTTGCTACATGCATGACTACCTTTCCCGACAAAGAGTAGGCCACGATGCAACTTATTGATTGACTTAGATGGGGGTGAGTTTGAGAGAAGCATTTTTATTATCTGATTA
Source organism: Periophthalmus modestus (assembly GCA_019594935.1). NCBI lineage: Eukaryota > Metazoa > Chordata > Actinopteri > Gobiiformes > Gobiidae > Periophthalmus > Periophthalmus modestus. The sequence goes on along the minus strand of JAIEZT010001318.1, from coordinate 5,060,377 downwards.
ACAGATAGCATGTAATCCAAAAATATTCCAGCATTCTGCTATAAGGATATTTCTTCTTGTTGTTTATTTTCTGAACACAAGGGCTACTGTAGATCGTAACCTAAGCCAAAACAAGAGCAGAACAACAGCAGTCTCAACTCAGTAAAGCCAGTCTCCAAAACGGACCAGTAACTGACCAATAGAACCTTCACAGCAATTTGTCGACCAAGTGTCACATACAGAGGTTACAAGAACAACAAAAGGTGTCAACTCTGAGCTAAACACAAAATATGAGATTACACGATGCTAAAATGTGCCTTCAAATGTCTTTTTTGAGAGTCTAGTGACAAAAAGGGAACAGACTGCAAATGGATGCTGTTAATTTTCTTTTAATGTACTGCTCATCTCACATGGACTGCTTTTGTAGATTAAGTTGCTTACTTTACAAAAAAACTGTATGAAATTTGACCAAAAAATCTGTCTCCTAAAATGAAACTTCCTTATTGTTCTTAACTGATCAAATATTGCCGATAGCCATGTTCATTTCTTATTATAGGTGACATTTTGAGGACTTAAAAGATATTACAGTGTAAATGATCAATTGCCATGACAGCAATCCCATTTTTTATCATTCTGAAAACCATGAATATTGGCATAGATCAGACTTGTTTGTTTTGATCATTCGCTTAAAAATCTTATATTACACAAAACTGTGAGCTTTTAGTTGTGTTAGAATGTTGTTAACTCCTCAAAAACATACCTGTTTTGTGTTTTCTTTCAGTCACAAATGTCGGAGCAAACCTTTATTACTAGTATACATCTCCAAAATGCAAAAAACTCTGTCCCATCTTTGATGTCATGAAGTGGTAGTTTTAAAGTTAACAGTTACCATTTTAGCTTTTGTTTAGTAGAGATTGGCAAAACCCAGGCTGAAATTACATCACAAGGTCAAACATAGTGTTGTTCATTTGAAGGTCTAAAAAAAGAGAACTATGCAGGGTTTGTGTGTTAAACGAGTGTAAATGTAAAAAACACAACTCCAGGTAAGTTTTTAGTGAGGAAAGAACATTATAACAGATCAGAAAATACCATAATACGGGCCCTTTAATTAACTATCCTTGGCTAACATCTGTGACCTGGCAGAGATTTGTCTTAACCTGCTGAAATCCGTGGCAGTGGTCCTCAGCGGTGGTCCAGGGCACGGGAGGCTGCGTGAGCGAGGCTGGAGCCTGGGGAGGATGCGTGCCTTTTGGGCCTTCAAATCCCCGCTGCGTGCACTGGTCTGAACTCTCAACCAGGACGCAAACAGCACGCCTGCCCACTCATGTCTTTATTAAAGGTGATCAATACTCCTGTGTGCCGGATTATGCCGAATAATCTCATCTCATTTGGACACTACTAGACTATAGACTATACACTATTAGAAAAGTAGTGTCTGGTCCATAGTGTTTTTGCAACATTAAGGAACCAGAAGTTAAAAGGAACATAATAACAACAACTAAGACATCTGTGTTTGGTTCTCGCATGTTCCTTCTAATTATTACCTATTTGGTGAGACAGTCCCTGTGGTATATATTTATCATAGCTGTACATCACTTAAGTGGTAGTTTGTGGAGACATGTTAAAAAGAAACAGTTGTAAAATAGAGGAAGTAGAGTTGACTTCAAAAACACAATCCCTTTACCACTGTCATCACTGGCAATTCTATCCAAAATGCAGAGACACAGAGGGCATTTTTCGGATAGTTTAAACATTGATTTAACAAAATAAAGGTGTTCTCATGAATTTTTATTAGTCTAATCATAACTATAGTGTAATTTATTGTAATTGTGTAATTTTTTTTATGTTTTGGCCCTTTTTAACATTATGGTTGCTATGTCTACATATACTGTTCATGTACAATGAGGAAGTGAAATTATATAAATAATTTTTATATTAATTATTTTATATTACATTTTTTTTTATCTTAAATATATATATGTATATATTTTTAGTAAAATCTTAAATATAATTATGTTAACTATGTTTTAGGAAAATAAGTAGTCTAACCTGCCACATGCATTCTAAGACACATTTTTCTGCTTTGGCAATTTCAGCTGCGTTTGGTCTGTTTTGCTTGTTGTTTTGTGGTCAGAAACTATTGGAGATACCTTTATAGTTCAGCAGTTCCCCAGGAATGTTTGATTTAAATATATTTTTTCATTTCACAATCCAAAAATATTTCTCCCATTTGCTTATAAAATATGAATTGTATTGAATTATAGATGGCATCCAGTCAAGAGAAGGCTAAAATATTTCTATAGACACAACTTAGTTTTGAGTGCTTAGAGACATATCAAGTCAATATTTCGACTTTTTAGTGTATCGGCCTTAAATCTCCAGCACAGGCCAATAATTTGTTTTGGCTGAGCTGCTGCCTAAAGAGAACATACAAACCTTTATTTTAACACTTTAATGCTAAGAAATAACTGCACAAAATGTGACTACACAGCTCTCTTTAAATGATCAAAATTCAGCCTACATATCGGCCCAAAAATATTGGCAGGGCTTATTGGCCATCGGTTGCTCTGGATTCTAAACAATCAGCATTGGTATCGGCCATGGAAAAACCCATATTGTTCCATCTCTAAGTGTTTATCTATTATCTGTTACAGATGTAATCCACATTTACTGAAGCACGGTAACATCACCTACTGGTTTTGGTCTTCCACTATTCCCCCTTGAGGTCTAGTTCACAGTCTCCTAAACCAAAGATATATGAATATTTGCATTCACCATCTTGTATGTAGACTTCCCTGTATTAAGCATACAGTATGTATACTTAAGGTATTGGTCAGGCATTGATTTCCGCATGCTCCTAATCCAGAAAAGCAGATGGAAACATTGAGTCTAAAGACCATTCCCGTATTTATATGTGCAGGTATAATATGACACAAGCCACTTAGAGCTGTCATCAGTCTTGTGTTGACAGAGCAGGGCTACTCCACGGCTTTGGACCATAATCCCATTAGATGTGGAGCATTCCCCCATGGGAATGGTCACCCGAACCTTTCAACACGCACACAAATATACACGCAAATGTACCAGCACACGCTAGACTAGGGTTTCATTGACAAACAGAATGCATCTACTTCTACATCTACAATACATACATTGTATAACTAATGAGCTGTTAAGTCCATCTTTGAGAGATTTTCATGTATTTTCTAATAACAGACTGTATCTTACTATGGCACTTTTTTGTATATTTTATCACTATCTTGATGAATTGTGCTTAAGGTTTTGTGTGACATTATAGGTCAAGAGAAATTTCTCATTGGGGACAATAAAGTTAATCTTTTCAAACTGGTACTTAAGACCAATTAATGTGACCAAAAGTAATGGACTGTGTGGATAACTAATTCATGTATTTACAATCAGAGGATGACAATATGTAATGTAAATGCCCAAAAATGGTGTGGTTCACTTTAGACAGTGGACCGTACCAATCCACTCCCTCGCAAACCGGTGCCTAGTGTGTAACATAACAGGTAAATGGATTGATTGCCTTTTGTAGTCCTCATGGGGTTGCTATGGAGAAGATTGGTATGGTGCACTGTGTAACGTGGACCATAATGGGCTGTTTGAAGTGCCCAAAATGGCCCGCGCGAGGCACTACCTCAGAGGGGTCTAGGCTGGTCGCGCCATTAAATAGAACTGAGCCAAAGAGATTCAAGGCAAACCGCTCAGGGTACAAAAGCAATCCAAAGCCTTATCTTTCTACAGATGCACAGTATAAATGATGGTTGGGTTGAGGTTAGAATGGAATAAAATATATTTCACAAAACTCCTGAGAAAATTGAACTCAGCTCGTGCTCAGTAAATGTGACTATTTTTGAAAGAGTACTATTTTGCAGAAATATGTATTGTTCCAGTCAGTTTAGTGCACTTGCTTTGAAAATCCAACTCTCTTTAGATAATTCTTCTTCAACATATTTTTTAAAGCTGTTTGAGTGTCATTTTGAGCATATTAGTGTTTCTGATTAAACTCATAAATATTTTATCTCTCTGGCTTTATAAAAGGACATAAAGTTGATATAAGTTGCCGGGTGTCTGAGGAGCTAACAGGCTTAGTCCAGATTAGGCCTAATGTGTGAGTGTGGATGTGATCTGAATGCAGCAGCTGGTAAGAGCAGGGCCTGTGAGGCAAAGCTACTCCGGAAGACGCCTTGATACCAGTTTAACTTTTGGCTGAGGTGATGTCCTTGGCGCCCACTAATCTGTTTTGAGTTTGTTAAACCACTGTGCACAGCCTATCCGGACAGACACACAGACTCTGCGGTCAATACAATCTGGTGTCTGAATACAGATTTATACATTCACAAAGAAGTACCTATGGTGCTATGTGGGGAAATACTATTGGGATACTCTTCTCTTTTAATATTAATTTTATGATGATTATTTAAATTTGATTTGTTGTGATTTTAATGCCTTTCTTATTCTGCAAAGCACTTTGAATTACTTTGTGTACAAATCGTGCTATACAAATAAATTTGCCTTGCTTTGTCTATTGAGTTAAAATTAAACTAAAAAACTCAAACTAAAGCTGTGGTGGATTTTGTTCCTACTTTTTTCATTTATTTATTTAACAGGACAATGTAGAGTCATGTAAATCCCGAGGGCAGAGATGCCAGTACCAGACTCTCACCTAGGAAACTAATTTCCATCTGCAAAAGGTGAAGAGGGAAGATACAAAATGTCCCGATAATGGAATGTCAAATGTCTAACAGTCATACAAATCCTTTTGTTACTTGTTGCGAGTATTACTGGTATTTGTGGGTTTCAGTCAGGACTTTTTCCCATTCAGAAGATATGCTATTTTCATTATCTGAAACCTTTGGATATCAGATTATAAATAAATAAGACATATGATATATTTAGTTGGATCATCAGAAATTAACGCTGATATTTAGTACCGATAAAAGTAAAGGTAAAGGTAAGGTTACATTAAATAGACAGTGAAATACAATTTTCACAAAAATATCAAAGTCAACAGCCCACACTCCCTTAACATGGAAACACACTTAAATTTAAACTACAACTTGAACTAAGCACACATGACTTACCTGACCCGCCTTCTAATGTACCCTACTCCAAAGCACATGGCCAGAAGTAAAGTGAGCCCTGACACATGAGTCTTTTACGGCGCTCCTCAAACTGGCTTTTACAACTCTGTCCTAATGTCACAGTGCGTGCCCTTTATAATGGCTGTACTAAGTCTTGTTACAAATGTACTGCCTACTGATTGATTACAGTGGGGTTCAAAGGCGGTCAGGAGCGGTGCCGGGATGCGGGGCCCTCACTTGACTCCCGGGTCCGAGCCAGATGTCCCCGGCTACTCCGCGTTAGTCCGGCAGACACATTACCAATTGAACCTTGGCCTTAAAGTTCAGGCTTACCCACGGCCAACAACAGGAGGGTGCTAAAGGTTACACTTTGATGGGATTATCACACAACTGAGTTCTACTAAATACTTCTGGACTGTACATTTTGTTTCAGGGGTATTGGGATAATATGAGAAAGTTAAAAGTACATGGCATATTTCTACTTGGTGGTTTTCAGATTCAGGAATGTGATGATGCCATACTCCCAGATGGGGGGCACTTGCTGGGTTTCAGATGGCATCATAACATTCTATAGTCCAATAAACTCTAATACAGATGGGGGCAGCTAAAATTAATCTTGTTGAAATGCAGATTTCTGTTGTAATCCAGTGTGTTCTTGGGCCTAGTCACTAAGAGGAACGATCAGGTTCAACATTTGTGTATTTACTTTTTAGATATTTTGTGGCAAACTACAGTGTGATCAATGGGGAAAATAGATTACACTGTACATTGCCATGAAATATATAAAAAAAATAAATTCACCAATGTTGAACCTGATTATTTATTTAAGTCTGCAATTTAAATATATTCATTTTAGCTGCCTCCATCTTTGGTTGTTTTTAAAGACTGCAGTAGGAGATGTATTTACCTCGTTGACATGTTTCGGTTGCTATAGCTGCAGGTGAATCTTCAGAACTGTTCCCATCTATATTAAATAATATTGGCCTAATGTTGTGACATCATCAAAAACCCAGCAATTTTCCATATAACATAGATAATAAGGCATGGAATGTATTTACTACTTGGACACTTGCAGAGTATGCAAAACAGTTGTATAAATAAAGTTATTTTTGCATAATTGATGTAGTTATATTGAATGCTACTCTGTTTCAGTTTATCAAGTTTTAAGTGCAGCCTGTGTCTGTTTAAACATTTTTAAATAAAGTTTTACTTGATTGCTGATTAGGGTGCATCACTGATGAGTCATTTTAAGTGACATTATGTTGTTATGTTGTTGTCTAAATGTTCAAGTTAATTTTCACTCAGTCAACCCGGTTTGTTCTATGAGTGCATCGTAGAGCTGAGCGATTTGAGGAAAATATCTAATTGCAGAATTTCTGACAAGCACTGAGATTGTGATTAGATTTGCGATTCATGTTTTAACAATTGTAATATTTTAAAGTTCTCATTTTGCATCCAGGAAACTTGCCAAAAAGGCTGAAATATGAACTGACAAACTAATAGAAGAATTACATTTCAGAACAGGTTTGTACAGATTTAAACTACAGGGTTAGCAGTTTTATGCAGAATAACACATGACATTTTGCTGCTTGTGGAAAAAATTATGGTACTTCAAAAATGGGAGTGTTTGCGATTTGCTGCTGTTTAAAATGCAAGTTGCATTTCGATCAGATTATGGTTTATCTTGCAGGTCTCTACTCAAAAAAAAATGCAGGAACACGTTCACAGTTGTATGCTAACATGCTAAATATGTTTCCCAATTGATCAGAATCACAAATGACAAAATGTGAACATGTGAAACGTCTGAAAGCTCCAAACGATTACAGCTCAGTGTGGTTTGGACTGGGCCCTATTCCTCCGAGCAGCACAATGCCACAGATGGCGTTGTCGGCAGGAATGTCCACACAGAGGCTGCCAATGGACTCACTGTTCATTTGCTTCAGATTTTCAGCAGGCCTCTTTTGGCAGCAGATCCAGACTGGTCCTCATTATCTCACTACAGGAGCTTGAATAAGTGAGTACTGATTATGATTATCTGGATCATTAGTAAAAAGAGATAACAACAGTTTTTGTTTGTTTGTTTGGACTTTCTACAAGTTTTAACTGTCAGGGTAAATTACAGCAGATTTGAGAAGGGATGGAGTAAAACTTGAATTGTAGGGCTGCCAATCGATTAGTTGACCAAAAGGGGGTGTGGCAAAAGCTCTCAAAACTATTATGTATCTCTGTTTATGACGCAAACTGAACTCGCAACACTACAGACGCAAAAACAAGTATTTATGGAGAAAAAAAGTGCTAAGAAACAATGTATTTATATAAAGACAAATTAAATTAGTGAAACATGAATTTTATCTGCCTTTTTACATATAAATACCAAACAATACCAAATCTTCAATGCTCTCACTCACTCACTGCTCCTTTCTGCTGTTGTCCCATATGAATCCCAATAATCAAAATAAAATAATTAATCAACTAATACAAATTTTAACCGATTAATCAACTAAACGCCTAAAGGCCGACAGCCCTACTCAATTACATTTCACTACTGAACACAGTGCCATGCAAGAGTCAATTACAATCCTCATTTACTTCTTAATATGTGTAATTCTAATAGTGCGTTTCAAAGCTGCTAAAATAGATCAAAATGGACATCACATCGCAAAGCATTATGGGATACTCCCTTAGACAAGCAAAGCTAAAGCAAAGCCTGTTTCTCCTTCTCCATCAAAACAAGCTCCTCATTTGCAGTTCTAACACACTTTCTCCATTTTAACACTGTAAAACCATAATGTACGCTCTGTGCTCAGGCTTGTTTGTTTAAGGTTATGGCATCGTCTGTAAAGTGGGCTATTTGTTTGATAAACAACACTCAAAATATATGGGTTAAGTGTAGGGGCAGCAAGGCAAAATGTAATGACAGTGTTGAATGTTGCAATAATATTTTCCCCTCTTCCACCTCTGCAGTGAGTTAGAAAGTGCCAGTGCTTTTGCCAGTGCCTACTTGTCATATTTTACGTAATGAATAAAAACTAGCTTGTGCTGCCAACTAGCTCCTTTATAATCAGAACAAAGTTATAATGTTTACAATGAATGTCCTTGAATGAGGCTTATTTTCTAATTAAAATGTATGTATGTTTCATGTGTTCTGTCATGGCTTGTTGAAATGAAAAAAACAACTCGTTAAATATTGTGTAATTTTGGTCTGGGTAAACGGGAACAGTTCTTCCTCTGCCTGTCAGATCCTCTTGGCCTTTAATGCATTTTAAGAGTAGACTGAAAACCTCCACCTCTTCCCCCGGCATTTAACACTAGTTAGACAGGATACCTTGGTGTTTTATTGTTCTTTTCCTATGTCTCGTGTTATCTCTTTGTTTTTTGTTGACTTTTATGTGAACTTGTGAACAGCTGAAGTTGTTTTACATGTGCTATAGACAAATCATTGAATAGAGCTCTTCAATTAATAGTCTCTATGAAGAGAATGTGACCTAACGGTAATTAACATGATCCTAAATAATTTGTTTGATGTTTCCGCATATAAATCCTGACAACATAAGTTAATTGTTCAACCTATTATCTTGTTATGTATTGTGAAAGAGTTAGAGTAGACTTAGCCGTCTATATAATGTGGTATGAAAATATATGCCGTGGACTCTTTGTACTGTAATACTATGTCATTATAATGGGACATAATTAGGCAGTTAAACCTATGTCAGTGCACATCAGGACAGGACTGCTAATGAGCGCCGACTTCAATGTCTGTCAGGAATTTACGCACGCACACACACACACACGCAAAATTAGTACAGGTTTTGGGAGACTGTTAAGTATAATAAATCCAAATTGTTAGTAGATTTGAAAAGACAAAAAAGCAGCAATATAAAAATGGCATTTATATGGATGGACTGGGTGATATGTAAAAACATAGAGTAACAATATCCATTGGATTTTGGATTTTTTAAAAGGTAGTTTTACACATTTTGATGCAGTAATACCTACTAAACTTTTCTGGTGGGAAGATTGTGACCCGCAGTTCTCCATGGAGATAGAGAAGTTTAATGCCATACTGTGGAACATTCCAGGCCAACCAATTCCATGTAATTAGAGACTGCAAGTGGCGAGCTCTCCACCAGAATTTGTATAATTTATACTTTAGTAATTAATTGATTAGAGAAAAAGTGGGTAAATTGTTTCACTTTTTTCCTATAATTATTACAATATGTATGCCACATTAAAATACAAATAAAAAACTTTATAATGTGTTAAAGGTGTACTATGCGACTTTTCTGGTTGAAGGTCCACTACCTACTTGTCTTAATGCTGTTGCTTTTCCTAGAATGTATCACAGTACGACATTTTACTTATCTAATGTTTTTCAAAGACTTTTTGAGCAGTAGAAACATCTCTAACTGAATAAATGCAAAATAGATTAGTTTAATACCATAATATGGAACATACCAGGGAAGACACAATCACATCTCCATGGTGACAAGCAGGTTACGGATCCCCCACCAGAAAGTTACATACTGTAGATTTAATGTGACAAAAACCTGTAATATACCGGATTGGTTTTGATGTTACAATATCACCCAGCCACAGACAATATTATCAGACATAATAAAAAAAAATGCATTCAAAATTCCCTCTATTTAATTATTTTCTTAAGCTAGGTAGATGGTTAGATGCATTGAAATAGAAAATAAAAATTGTTATAAAAGAAAGCCATAGCCAATGTGGTGTGCAGTGCTCAGGAGAGAAGCGGGAGAGGCAGAGCGGAGAGGCAGTCTGTATTACCATTGGCATCATCTTTCCAGCGGGGGGAGCAATTTTCTGCTGGCTCTAAAATAGATGGAGAGGCACTTTTATCATGGGGGAGCACTCGCTCACAGGCCGAGGCGGGCTGCTCACAATGACAGCAGCCAACAGTTACACCTACTTCTAAATGTGAACACTTCTGCTTTGATTTCACTGCTAACAAAATGTCGATTGAACATAACATGGTGATGATTTTGCATTGACATTTAAAGGCCCTGTACCCAATTCTTTCCCATGTATTTGAGCATAATTTGTTGTATTGTATAAGCAGCACTTGAAGTCAAAATATGTCAGATGTGCTACTGTTCGAAAATAAGGAGGTATGCGTTTGTATGCTAGCTGTTAGCTTTACCATGACGGCAAAACTCCGCACTGATCTCTGAACGTTGTGAAGCTCATTCCAGTGAATAATCTGGATCTGTAGAATGTATAAGGTAAGTGAGGAATAACTCTGGACCACTGTAAACTGTTTAAAATGAACTAGTCCTGTTTTTTTGTGTGTTTAAGACAGTAAAAATCAGGTACAGAGTCTTTAACTTATATTTTTGACAATCAACATGATTAGTTAGAATACATTCATAATATAAATTAATAATTTAATGAAATAATTGAAGACTTCTTTTTCTTTTATTCTAATTCTGTAAATGTTGGGCCAGAATCTGAACATATTAGACTTTAATCTGACCTAACCTACAATGTACACTATGTTTGCATTAACAGAATCAATATGTACCTTCACATTTCTAAAAGCTATTGTTTAGAAAATAGACAGAAATCTATAGACATGTCACTGAAGGCTATGTGTTATACTCGCATTGAATCTTATCTTGCATTTCAGAAACATGATTGACTGGAAACTTGCTCTAAAACGTATATAATGGTAAATAATGGATTTATTTAATTTATTTGACCTAAATGTGTCTCTCACCTGACATACTGGTGGGTTCAGGGCCAAGCCGTCATCCTCAGAGCCTCCTCAGACATCTGCATCAAACCTGCATAGAAAACCAGATTTAGCATTTCAGCTCACAAAATCTGAATGTGAACCAGCAAAATGATGTAGATAGAGGTAGATAGAAAAAAAAAATGATGGGATGAGTCAGAATAGTTTAGTCTCATGTATCCCCATAAAACCTCTGCTGCCTCTATCAGAGGTCATCGTGTCCATGTAGATTTTCTGGATTTTCAATAAGGGTTTGGTGCCACCTAGTGGTTAAATAATGAAATTCGGGTGAGAGGCGTTGAACCTGATGAACCCAAATACTAGTTTTTCTAGCTTTCTCTTTGATGAAATGTATGAAACAACAACATATACCTGGTAGTACATTCACACAGAGTTAGAAACCATATACAGTAAAATGGCTTTTACTAGATTTTTATTTATTCTTGTCAAGATAATTGCTCTTTACATAATTAGTGTTGTGACGTGATGCGACTATTTTAAACACATTTAAGCCTTGATCGTTTCTCTCTGTGATTAGTTTGAAGATAAAAAGAGTTCTCACATTGGCTTCTGTCATATAAATTAATAGTAAAAGAGCCAGTGTTTTGAATGGCTCTTTGAAATTAACGCATCCAAAAGATTCGAATCCCATAAAGGAGCAGAAAGTGCCATCACTATACATAATGCATTATATAGGAAAAGCTGCTAAATAAGAAACAAACTTTTACATAAAAATAACTGCATTCTCTCAGGTAATAACTAATACAAACACTACTGACAGGGTCACCTTTTCTCAACCAATCAGACTGTTACTAAGAATCATGGGAAACCATCTGCCTGACACTATCCCAAACGCTTGATTCTCTGTCATGGTACAATTTCATGCGTAGCAAAAAAGCAAATAGCAGAGATTGGAGAACTATAAGGAAATGATTGCATGCCACTATCCCAGACAGTAGTTTCTGTGGCATGTTGCAACATCACAGTGGCAGAAAGGACAAAGTGGGCGGAGCTAAACATTCAAACTGAAACATGTTCCTGACGTGTTTGAAATCGGGTGCAGACCCTTTAATTTAGTCTTAATAATGTAGCTAGATAAGACAGATAGGATAAATACATAAACATACATAGATATTTTATTAATTCTGAAGCAAATTCAAGTTTGTCAAGTGGTCCCACAATCACATTTCAAACATTTAATTATACCAAATAAATAGCTCTAAACTGAGTAAGCATTTAAGAAGAACTAGTTCCTTTCCCTGGTTGCCACAGCGCATCATGCGGATGGATACTTTGAGCAGGTTTCATGCCAGACGTCCTCCTGGGCTTTGAGTGGACACAGTGTGGAGCGTTTGGCTGCATGTCAGGGAACGAAACCAGTGACCTCCTTCCCCATAGCAAAGGGCAACTGCATTCATGTGTTTGCAGAAAACTCTGTACTGGTAAACAGAGATAGACCAGTTTAAGTGACTGTGTGCTGGGCCCAAAGACAAAAATTACAGAAAAGAAAGAAAAGATCAGCACTGCAGGGGGGTCAAGAGGGGGTGAAGAAGAGCTTGACCTTGAAACGTTATATTGTTGTGCTATTACAAAGATAAAAAATTGATCCAAAGAGCTGCTGTTTGGATCTTGGCTTTCTTTTTTAGCAGTAAATTCACACAGCACTATTTTGGTACCACTTTATAATCACTACACGTTTCCCCTTAATAATAAATGAACAGAGACTTAATTCATAATGAACAACTGGTTGATTAAGAATGATACAGGCCTTGTAACTACTTAATGAAGGGGTTAGGAGTAAGGGGGCTGGTAGTTACAAAGTCTAAATCATTTTAAATAAACTATGTCTTTGTGAATTCAGTTTGTGATCATGCTTTAATAAGGCTATGAAATGGTATTTAATATACAGTGGTGCCAGTTTAATCTTTTTACTTTTCATAAATTTACTAGGATTGCAAGATGGGAATGAATGGATGCACTTGGCAAATCACAAAGACTGTTTTGCAAGTATTTAGGTAACATATTTATTCTTTAACCAACAAATCTTATTATGAAAAAACATGTATGAGTTTGCATGGGGTTCTTGCGTTAGTTTGGCAGTTCATTGTCCAGTCCTCTAATACTTTTTTAATGCTACTAACTAATCTCAAATCTAATTGCAATGTTTATCTGAAAAATCACAAATCAATATTTCTCCTCAATCATTCAGCCCTAATATTTATAAAGACTTGTTTTTGCATTAAACTGTACCCATTTTAGTACTGATTTTTAAGTGGGTATTGAAAAAGCAGTTAAACCTAGACTAAAAACATGACTTCTTTGTTTGTTGAAGTAACTTAACAGAAAAATCCACCCAAATAACAAATGCCAACAAAACAGCATATTTAAATATTTTGCTGTAGGTCAAACATGTTCCAACATCATCATTAACAGACAGAGCTCAGAGCATTGTTGGGCCCAGTTTAACAGCTCTCAGCTCATAGAACATACATCTCCTCATTCATCTCTACACTTTTACCGTACAGGAAAATAAGGCTGGACGATTTAGTATTAAGTACAGTATTATTCATCTTAAAGAGGTGTGTTTTACTTCTATGGGGTATTAATACATAACATAATTAGATCACCATGTTACCTTTTATTGTTTTGAAAATGCTATATTCACTGAAAATAGCATATTAACATGTTTTATAAGTTTCTTTTTCATTAGAGGCTCTGAGACACCCCTCTGTTTCCTCCTCGCGTTAAGTCACTCCCCCTTCAGAGCGCTATCACAACACAAACAGCGTGCATCCTGCTAATGAAACAACTTCACATCAGGTTTGTCAAGTTGTTATGTACAGTTTTGTATCGTGTTTTTGTATATTTATGGAGAATTGCCGTGTGGGGGCATGGGTGACGTAGGCTTGTGGGCGGAGCATTGGACAGAATCTTACAGCTCATCGTGAGGAGGGTTTGAATAGAGCCGGGAGGCATGTTTTTGACGAGAGAACAAAAGAGAAAGCTAAAACTCCCTCTCTCTTCAGGGTATGTATTGAGATGACGAGTAGTGGGGCTGAATGATTATTGTTTGTTTTTCTTATAGAAAAAAATATTATTTAGAATTATTTTGTGTTGAAAGTAATTCCTTGGTATTTCCTTAATCTCAAAATCAAGTTTTAAATTTTAGTAGGTCAAGATGTCTGTGTAATCCCTCAGTCGTCCAGGTCTGATCCACAGCAAAAGACAAAGTTTAAATCTGTCAACTGGGCAAATTGTTGTAGAGTGAAGACATTTCGCTGCTCATCCAAGCTGCTTCTTCAGTTCTGGTCAGCTTGCTGGTGGACACTGCCTTATATCTATCGGAAGGGAGGGGCTAACTACACTGAAACAGTAAACAGCTATTGCCTCCAGTTTCAGCTGAAACTGGAGACAACAGTGGCTTGGATGAGCAGCGAAACGTCTTCACTCCAACAACAATTTGTCCAGTTGACAGATTTCGTCTTTTGCTATGGATCAGACCTGGACGACTGAGGGATTACAAAGACTTAGTAGGTCAAGGTCATCTTTATCTTTATAGCACATTTACAACCTATGGCGCCCAAAGCGCTGTACAGTTCAAAACAATAATTGTAAAGTGAGGAAAAACTACAACCAATAAAAGACATAGAATAGCAAGGCTACTGTTAGTATTGTGACAAACAAAATTTATATTAAACCAGATACATGTAACAAAATTGATGTAATGAATTCTTGCCAAGTTCAAAACATAATAAATAAAACAGAACAAATGCTGAGAATTCTGATTATTTTAAAGTGTTTAACTATGTTTTCAAATCAGGCTTGTGTTTTGTTTTACAGTGCAGGAAGTAAATGGTCCTTGGCCCACTGCATTGCTTCCATCCGACTAAACACAGCCCTGAGCCCAGAACCACAACAGCCCCTGATACAGCAACTTTTGAACCAAGTCAAGATTGGATTTCTCCCCATTGTTGAAAAATGGCGACACAAAATATTAGTACAGGGAAGTGGGCTGGTATAGGGGATAGGTGCAGATGCAGGACAATACAGGATTACTCAAACATGCATGAATCAATCCAAAGACAACGCTAGAACCAACAATACAACCACCATGACCATATATGACCTTTTTGAGGGCTACAACCATAGACCGTATAAATAAATGCACATAGTTAACTAGCCGCCGCGTTCCAAATAGGAAGTGCTCATGGGCGCACTTCTAGCTCCATCAACTCTGACTCCAATTCAGTTTACATTGAAAAATTGTCACAGCTCTCTCTTTAACTGCTGCAGTGTGCCTCGTTATTTTGGTCTTAAAATGTTTGTATTAACCTGCTCTATATGATCCTGGTATTTTTATTTTGCTGTTTGTGTCTGTTAATAATGTTCATATCTTGATTTAATGACACATAAGGCTTCTTCTTTCCCTGAGGTGACTCTCGCTAGTGTTAGCAACAGGTTTGATTGACAGCGTTGCTAAGTGTCTGCTGCCTGCTAAACGAGTGGTGCGAACAAGAAGGGGTGTGACCGCAGCAGCCACGCTCCAGATTGGCTCTTTGGTTGCTATGATACTTGCAGACAAAGTTCCAAATAAGGAACTCTAGTCCAAATTTGCCCCTGTAACTACTAGTCTCAATGACTGGAGTTGAACACTGTGGGTGACGTCACCCTCAATTAGTCCACTTCTTTATACAGACTATGGCTGCAACTTCTCTCACAACCACCTCAACCACAACTGTGTAGTGTCTGTGATGGAGGAGGACACTGGCCAAACCGCTCTGTGTGTTGGACAACAGCAGTCACCCTCTGCATGAGCTGGTGCTGAGGAGAGGAGCTGCTTCAGGGAAAAGGCTGCTCTTACTCTCCTGAGCCTCAGACAAGCTCAGGAAGTATTTTTACCCAGACCTATTAGACTTTATAATGCATCCATGAAAGGGAAAGAAGATGGGACAGGGGGGAGGGGCTGATCGGGTATGTATTGATTGCATTGCATTTGTATTCATCATTGCACTGTCCTACTTATGGTTTTTACGTATGACTATTTTTAATGCCTATTTTAAAATTCTGTATATATGTCTCTGATATATTGCAGCTGGAAACTGAATTTGCTTCAGGATTAATACAATATATCTATCTATCTAGCCATCTATGTATATATCTCTCAACTAATGATAATTTTATCTGTAAACTTGTCAGCAATGAATTTTTTGATTACTCAATTAGTCAAAAGGTTATTTCTGTTGTACACTGAAATTTTATAAAGGCATTATCAACAAAATAAATGTTGAAATATGGGGACTAGTCCATAGTCTTTTTATGTGTTTTAGAGTCTGTACAGTTCAAATAACAATTATCAAAAGACGATTAGAATTATTAAGTCATGATTAGTCGATTAATTGTTGTGCCCCTATACCCTTTGTTTATTTATTTATCTTGATTTTGTAATTTTTTGATTCTATTCTCTCTTCTATTGCTGTTCTACAACTGTGCATTGCAACACTGGAATTTTCCCATTGTGGTTTGAGTTCAGGAAACCTCAAAGGAAATGCTAACAACCTTATGTTTTTTTTTTGTATTTCCCTTCTGCAACAATAAAGGTGAATCTGAACCTTTACTGCTCTTGACAGACAGTTGGCAAACACACAGGTCTAAACCTCAGGCATGTTCACTACAGTGTAACCACAACACATCTCATGGCACAATGTTTATTTACTTATATGACTGTGAAGACGATGTGAAGAAATTGGAATGTTCCACAGCATGGCATTAAACTTATCTAAGCTTATCTAACCTACCTATCTACATAATCCTAAAGCGTGGCAAGTACACAGACTTTCATTTTATTCATGCAGAGCATGCACTTGTTCTAGTATTCACAAACACAAAAGCTAGCCTTTTCACTGTATTTTGTTCATGCTCTTTATTGTCAGATAATAAGCCTTTTTCCACACACTGCAAACTAATGATAGTTGTTAAGCTGTGATGCTGAACTAGCAAACCACAATAACATGTAGCACAATTTGGCTAACTTTAACAATGTTCTTTTGCTTCTGAAAAACTGAAAAAAGAGATGAATATTGATAGAAATTACAGCAGGTACATGGCAATTTCTGGACAATTTTCAACAGCACTTTTCACTGAAGAGACAATTTAGCATTTTGTGCTTTTTTAATCACACATTTATGATCGGTGAGAGCATCTATGCAAGGATTTTAGGGATGGAGTTTTGTATTGTAAAACAAGCTTTGCAAAAAAAACAAAAAAAACAACAACAAAAAAACAAAACAAAAAAAACAACAAATGACCAAAGAATATGGAATAGGCCAGTTCCTGCAAGATGCAAATGAAGCACTGAATATGTTGATAACCTCTGACCATAACAATCAAAACACATTTGCCTAAGACCAATAATAAAGTTTTGAATTTAATCATTGGATTGTTAGAGTTCCATGTTTTAATACATTACAGCTTTCAAACTGCCTATTAATAACACATTTTAGTTCTACGCTGCCACAAAAGCCTAATTAAAATGATGATTGTATGATTTAGAGTTGTTTTATGCCCAGCTGTAGAAGATTAAAGCCAATGGAACAACATTTACATAGAAACAAGCAGAAGAGGCCTTCCTCCAGGTCAAATAAGAATCAGGTTTGTGGAGCCCAGTCACAGTAAGAACACACTGGCCCAAATTTGCTCCCCTCACAATGCTTCTCATCTACCACATTACATCTCACCATGAAAAAGTGAATGAGTCAGTGATTCCGAGCACAGCTGCCTCCCAGTGCATTCTGGGAAAGTGGACTCCGCTTTGCTGTTCTTTACCCTAGAGAACATTTACTGTCCAGACAACAGCTGGAGCGATGCAGGAGGCTGGTGGATCCATTCAACAGGTTTTTCATGGACACACAGAGACACAAAGGGTTTTGAAAATGGCAAAACCTGGAGTCTAGTATGGATGCACAGTATACTGCATGATGTAATTATCATATGGACTGAATTTACTTCGATATCAGAATGTTGAAATAAAATTAGAAAAATTATAAATAAAATTGAAATCTAAAGGCAGTTGCAAAAATTATGAGAAAAAATGCAATTTGGGTCTTTTTTTGTAAAAATCTGCAGCCCTGGTGTCCAGCAATATGGAGTAACAGTTAAGGACATAGAAATGATTAGGTTTAAAACAGGACGTCCACATAAGACAATGCACAATATGAGCAAGGAAACTGTCTAGTGCTTCCAATTTATAAATATCACACGTGCTAGTTGTGTTGTTGAACTATCTAATCACAATAGCAGACCGTTTGGCTACCTTTAACAATGGCTGTGTCCAAATGTCCACCCTCGCCCCTAGCCCTTCGTTCACTACATAGACCTGCACTCTTTAGCTCTTTAGTGGACCATAAAGTGCACTCATTCACAGAGCGATTCAGACATGCAGCTCGCATCAGGGTCACGTGACTCTGGGAATATCCCGATCCAGTTTTGCTGGCTCCCGATCCAATACTGACTTTTTTACATTTACAATTGCAATACTGATCTGATACTGAGCTCATTCTAATACTGATATTCTCATTTTTAATGATTTTATTTAGAGAATTTAAGTTGTGTCTTTATAAATTAATAAGTATTCCACAGTGAATGTAGCCCCAGTTGAATTAAAGTATTACCAAATATAAAAAGGCCTACTTAAAATAGCCTAATAATAACTTGTTATAATAGTGCAAAATAATGTCTTAATCTCCTCCAGACACACAGCAGCTTCAGAACACAGTGACAGAGGCATTAGGTGATGTTTTAGCCTGTTTCTAAAGGCAGTGCTTTCATCATCTTGTTTATGTTTGAGGTCTGTAAAAAGAGGAGAAGCTTGCCTGAAGCACATAGCTATTTAACATTTGTAAACAAGCTAGCCATTCAACTCTGCTCCTCTGCCTATTTTGTTTTTACTCTTAAGACTCTGAAGACATCGCAGAGGTAAAACAAATACTATCTCAGCCAATACCGATACCAGTATCGGATCAGGACATCCCTATGTAACTTGTGTTGGTGAAAAAAAGTCTGCTAAACTCTAATAAAACCTGACTTCTGTAATAAATAATGATTAAATTGGACTGACACAAATGTATTTATGGACTAATAACACCCATACAAGTTTTTGGTCAAGATGGATCAGACATAAACAGACTGGATTATTTGCTTTTTGTCAGAGAAGTGGAAATTATCGATCTTTTAACAGTTCAAGCTAAGTGGCTAACACTAGCTCTAGTGACTAGCACTGGATGCTACTTTTAAAGGTACACTGTAGAAAAGTGTTGAGTGCACTACTTTTTCATTCACTAGACATTTGGACAGCACTAAAAATGGTGACATGTATTTAGTGTAATAGTGTGGACAGTGGACACAGCCAGCGTTCTTTTGCCTCTGAAAACAGGGAAAAAGAGAGATGAATACTGATAGAAATTACAGCAGGTACATGGCAATTTCTCAACAATTTACAACAGCACTTTTCACTGAAGGGACGATTTAGCATTTTGTGTTTTTTTAATCACACATTTATGATCGGGAAGAGCCTGTGTGCAAAATTTTAGGATGGAGTTTTGTATTGTAAAAATCCATGTTTTTATGTAAAGTGTTTTGTGTGTTAAATATACTTTTTATGACAGACAGGTAATATTTATGAAAAACTCTTTCCATAACAACCCAACATATAATTTGCTTGAAACCAGTGATCAAGATTTAAAGTACATTTTTTTCTTGGTTTGGTGGGATAGTACCTGTGGTGAATATTTAGCATATTTTTACATCAGTGACAGTTTGTAGAAAGCAGGAAAAAACAGGAAGTTCTAAATATCTCTACCTATGTGATCCACAAACCCAAAATGCAGAAAAAAATTGGCATGCAAGGAACACATTTTTCTGGCAGTTTAAACATTGATTTAAAAAAAAAAAATAAGGATGTGGTCATTTATTTTAATTTGTCTAATTATAACTATTGTGTAATATAGACAGGTTTGGCACTTGTTAACATTTCCAGGTAACAGAAATTACCTCTACATATGTCATATCTGCTGCTCAGGAAGTAAAATTATGAACTTTTCACAGAATAAAAAAAAAAAAAGTAGTCTAACCTGTCACAGCAATTGTTTGACTTTTTTTCTACCCACACACAGTCCCATAAAATCTTCTGACTCACTGCTGTTTATGGAAACGGTCCATCATTCCCGGGAGACAGTTTGGCCGGAGTTCCCTGGTTTTGAATATATTACAGTTTCCAAACCGTCTATCAAAACTTTGCTTGCACAACTCAACATGCACAACATTCCCTCAACTCAGAAAGATTTTTATCCCTGATATTTAAAGGGAACTCGCTACTGAATTTTTACGAGCCACACCTACGTCTATCCGAAGATGTGTTTGTGTTAAAGGCATTTCAGGACAGGACCTAGACACTCAACAGATGGAGATTTATTTATACGGTGGCACAAAACACAGGGCTGAGAGCGTCTGCAACTCGCTAACTGCTATTTCTGCACATTAAGAGTCTCGAATAAACAAAAGTAACAATAATGGAGTGACACCTCAGGCGAGAATTAGCTGCAGTCACAGAGCAAGCAAGTTCAGACTCAGCACTTCAAAGTCACCCTGACAGCACATGAACAGTATCCTTCACTAGCTTTGATAAAAATCTGCAATTAAAGGGCCAGTATTACGCTATTTTCTTATCTATGCTAAAATGTTTCCCCATCAAAAATATACCGGAGTCATGTTTTGTTTCATTCACATCTTTAACATAAAAAATCCTGCATATTTAGGCTGTGTTCTTTTCTAAAAGTAAAAACACTCTGTTCCACCTTGCGATGACACATGGTAATAAAGGAGGTGCTACACTGGGGTTTTTAAACACCACACACATTCACTACAATCATTTGGATACTTGCCTATCTGTAGACAGCTTAATAACACAGGATTAAGTAATAATTTAAATTTGTCTTTATACCGTGGGAGTCCAAATATAAAGGAATAGTTAACGGTTATCTCTGTCATCAATCAAAAAAAGCTGACACAAAAGAATGTATTTTCATTTTCATTTTTCAGAAATGTATTATTCCAACTCGAGTATCAATCAAAGCAGAGCAAAGGACAGTTATTATTAGTAAATGGGGGTGTGTGAGATTATATCTTTAGATTATCCCAATGACAATCTCCAGATGAAATTTCTGCTCTTTTTTTCAAATTTGTTTTCATCATATACACTATACTTAATGTTCTACTTCTAATACAAAATGTCCACTGCAAAACTATTGCAAATTAATAATAGACCAAGGCAAACACTAAATCTTGTTATGTAGATGCCCCAAAAAGTATTTTCTGGTGGAACTCAAATTAGATGGAAACACAGGTGAACCAAGTCATATCGACATACAATAAACAAGCAAGCAAGTATTCACCGCTCATTCTCATTCAAAAGGAACTTAGTGAGTCTTCTGTTGCACTTATTGTCACATATAGGCATCCCTTATTTTTCTGTGTTATAAGGTCCCACTAAGGAGGTACAACAAATAGTGAGGGTTTTTAACACTATACTGAGAAACATTCAACATTTCAAGGGAACGTAACACTATCTTTTCCCCATCAGAAAAATAACATAACTAAACATCTTTAACTTTCTAAATTTGCATATTGTCAAAACAATGTGTATCCATTTTGATATCTCTCTCACCTCTATTACTATAAATGTATTTAATGGTGGGATTTCTGAAGCCCTCGCATCTTTAAGCATTTTTGAACACGCTCTTAGCTTGAGGCATTGAATTACAATATCCTGTAGTGTCCCCGTCTCCTGTGACGGCATTGACACATTGATTGTGCCTTTGACTTTGCAAAGACAAACAGGAGCCCAAAGCCGAGCCCTGGGACCACACTTCCTTTACTCCAGACCGCAAATCCATCTCTCAATGTAAAATGAGCAAGGGCTATAGCTCTGCGGCTTCTGTCACTTTGTATGTAAGTTAATACACTCAAGTAGCAGCTTTATATGGTAATGGATCTGTACTGTCAACAGCAAGTGCTCAGGTCTAAAAAGTATAGTTAGGGAGTTACGATAATAGTTTTTATAGATTTGACAAAATATTACGTTAAAGGCTCTGTGCATAATTATTACTGTCTTAAAAATATGAAAAACAGAACAGTTATTGAAACTGCTATTTCAATAGATCTGTACTAGGACAGAACTAATTTTACTTACAGGTACAGCACAGAGGGAGATGTATTTCTTATTCAAAATTTCCATTTTAACCTACCCCCTATCTCCACCCACAGCTCTCTACTTAGTTGCAGTTCATTGATAATATATGTTACATAGCATTTTTTCATGTATGACACTATGAAGAAGTGAGGCCAGCAACTTACTAATAAAAGTAGTTGTGTACTGAGTTGTTGAAATTTTACATGTACAAACCGTTGCTGTACGTTGAACAACAATGGCTCAAGTAAAGAACCGTGTGTAGCTCCAATTTCCCCCAAAAAAACAAAAAATTTTTTTTGAATTTAGCCACCTCATTTTAGTTTGATTTAGTTAGGTCTTAAAATATATCTGAAGTAATATATTGGTAGTATTTTGATATTTTGAAATCATTTTAGTAAACTTTTAGGGCACCCTGAAATAGGTCACTGCTAACATTAAAGGCTCTATATTACGCAATGCTTATAATGTTGTTACCTCCTCAAAAATATATACACAGTTGTCTTTTGGTTCATTCACACATGTTTGAGAAGCTGTGAATTATTGGGCTGTCTGCATACTAAGCCCAAAATGCTCTGCTCCACCTTGCGATATCAGGAAGTGGTAGTTTTTAAGTTAACAGCTACCTTTTACCTTTTGTTCAGTACAGATCGACAATTGCAGGGCTGAACTTAGCTAAATGATTCTAGTGAAGGTGTATGGAGTTAAAAACACAGTGGAGCACTTCCTGTATTACCCCATGACATCACAAAGTGGAACAGAGTGTTTTCTATTTGAGAGAAAAACTCATCCTAAATATGCAGGGTTTGTGTGTTAAACGAGGAAATAACATTATAACACAGATCAAAATATAAGGCAAAATAGGCCCTTTAAATGATGATGCGCTGTAGATAGTTTTATGCCAAATAAAAAAGTGTAAAAAGTACTTATCTGTTGATGTCTCCTTGGACTCTATTACATAACATACATTTTACTTCTATCGTGCCCTTTGCTATATTTTCAAAAAGCAAGAAAAAACATATCTATCTCTGTAAGACCTGTTCATGAATCTCTCTGTACTTGAGCATGTTTTGGAGTGGCGCTTCATAGCTGAGGGTGTACTTCCTCCTCTTTGACTGAAACATAAATTCATCCCACATTCTGAGAGAACACTATGTACTGTACATTAGCAGAGCCACTACAACACAACCTAAACAAATGTGTTTGGAACAGAGAGGACACACACAAAAACAGTGGAACTTTTCAGGTCACCGGCTGCTTGTCTCTATAGATTGGTTTGTTGAGAATGTTCCACAATATAACTTTGAATTTATAGATCTTTATGGAGACCAGCAGGTGATGCCACTAGGTCGTAAAGTTACACGTCAGATTTATGGAGAGGCAGTAAGAATGTATGTTTGTGTAGGTAAGGTGTTTTCGGGCGATAAAACTAGAATAGACAGTCTAATTTAATGCCCTACAGTGAAACATTCCAGGCAACATCTCTATGGAGGCAAGCAGGTGACGAAGCGCCTGGTATGTGAGGCTGGACCAGGGAGCAGCAGCGCTTACAGAACATTTTTTTTTTTCCTCGGTTGACTTTGATATGAAGCACTTTGGTCAGCTAAAGTTGTTTTAAATGTGCTATATAAATAAACTCGAATTGAACTGAAATGAATATTTGCTTAAAATTGTACTATACTGTCAATCAATATAACACTTTGCGGGTATCCGATTCACGCCATCATGTGGTGAAAGACTGTAGTGCACCTAAACCTTGATGTAACATATACAACTGAAGCAAAATTACCAGCCTCTTGAACATGCAGTGGGAAGCAGTGACTTCTTTATTGTTCACACCTTTGTCAGTTTGTGAAGTCTACAAAGTTAAAGAGGGGGTATTACACTTCTGTGGGGTGTTAAGTGCTAACACATAGGCTAACATATTTAGATCACCATGTTACCTTATGGTTTTGAAAATGCTATATTAGCGCAAAAACATTATAACGTTTAATATGTTTCAGTTTCATTCAACTATTAGGAGGGTGTGAATGGGGACTGGGAGAGATTGCTAGATTACACAAACATGCATGGATGGATGGAACGCTATAACATGGTAGAAAAGTTTAAAAAGTGTAAGTGTAATGAGGCAATAAGGATCTATTATGTTTTAATCCTTAGTTTAAGTTAAAATTTGGGTTTGCTAAGCCCCCAAAGATGACACATTTTCTTTAGCTGTTTATTACTACATATTCCAAAAACACATTCAAAAGTATTAGCAAAAACAAACAACATGCCATGTGACTTATGTATCTATAAACCATACTTAACTAGACTACAGGGTATAAACAGGAAACATACATTTATTTTGCACATATGAGAAAAGTTTCAGTTTCGTCCAAAGCATTATACAACTTTTCAGATTTTGTTACCACTTTCTTCTTATAGTACTATTACCACTATTTTCTTGTTTATCCATCATAGTTCTTTTCCATCTCACTCCTACTTCAATGTACCCTATTATGTCCTGTATTAGGTTTTCTTAGTCTGTATTGTGTCGATATGAGCGACATTTTCACAAAGGGATAACCGAACAATGGGAGTGATACAAATAACAGACAGAGGAAAAAATGAAGCCAAAAGAATTCTATCAAAAGGCACCTTCAGCTATGATACCTTAGGAGGAGGTATGTGCTCTGTAGAACATATGCAACATGGAGTTTTCACTGTCTGAAGCCTGAAAGAGAAACCACTCAAACGCTCCTCCTTTGACTTTCATCTTCAAATGGACCTTCAGTGTCTCTTTTCTTCTCTAGCTTATGTGCTAAGGGCTGAACTTCTGGATTTCTACTACATTTGATATTAAAATGTGTAAGTATGTAAAGACAGTGCTCAATGAGTGCACTTTTTTTTACATCAAAACTTGGTTGCTTGTGAAATAAAATATATGTTCATTTTAATAAGGTACTGTTTAGCATTGATCATTCTGTAGACTAGCAATAGGCATGCTGTATATTTTAATATGCCATTTAAGCAGTAAGAGAGGACATGGAAGACATACTTCTTGATTTCATAACGCAGGGGTGTCAAACTGAAATTCAACGTGGGCCAAAATAAAAAACTGAGACGAATTCATGGGCCAAACTCTATATTTATTAAAAATTGCCTACACCTGGTATGCAATGTTTAACCTTTTCATACGGAAACAAACTTTAGTTTTGCTTAAACACAAATCTGGAATGACTCAAGTTTGATATTACAAAAATAGGAGAAATTAAATTTGAAATAAAAAAAACTTTATTATTTAAACAAATAAAAAAAAATGATGTCTCTCTGTAGTAATTAATTTGACTGAAGTGACTAGTAGCTTGTTTGCTAATGAGGGTCAACAGAAAAGGAGGTGTGCTTGCTGGTCTCAAATGCGCACCAGCATAGTAGCAAAGGATTCTGGGATTTGTAGTATTAGAGGTACATGCACAATACACCGGCAGATCAGCTCTAATGCACATTTGATATGATCTCACGGGCCAAATATAATTAAACCACTGGCCAGATTTGGCCCCCGGGCCTGAGTTTGACATATTTGTCATAGTGCAGCAAACACTCTAAGCCCTTTATATGAAGGAACCACTCACCCATTCACATACATTCATGTGCCTTGCTCAAGGACACAAGTAGATCTGACCACTCTACCAAATGAGCCACTCACACCCAACTCTATGGTTATACAGTAACCTGGCGAACACCCAGTTGATATGTGTAGCATCTGACTTGAGTTCTACACATTATCAAAGGCAGAAGGTCCAGACGAATGTTTGAAGTTGACTGGTTGAATCGTCACTACGGTGGAAAAAGCCGAGGAATATGCTTTTGTTAAATCAAAGCGAAGACATCTTTCCTGTCCACAAATGAACAAAGCACTTTTCTCTGCACATTTTCACAAACAAAATGGTCCATATTTTTGCTAATATAGGCTTAAGTATGTCCAAACGTGCCATGTTTATTTTGGTTTCTTTTGGCTTTAGATTTGGCTTCTGCACAGACCAAAATGCTGCTCTGTGATTGGTCTGAATGGCAAGTTTCTGTACTCACAAATATTGTGAGAATTTATCTTTCTGGCCAAGTAAGTTCTTCAGGCATCTAAAAAGGACTAAATCTCAGATCGAAGTGAATTTCCACTTTGCCCTCTTAGATCTGAGATCCTGAGATTCACCACAGGATTCATAAGAAACTTAGAAACTCAGAGCTTCCAAGAGCTCAGGCAACTGGAAGGAGCCGCTGTGTGAGTTACTGTAGTTATTTTCCTTGTGGAACAATAAAGTTTGTCTAAGTTTAACGCCTCATTTATGTTCACCACAGAGAGGGCTTGGCACCAGTTTAGAGAGGCTTGCCAGTCAGAGAGACTGCACATTGATTTTAATTATGTTCTTGACCCGACTTGCATTAGTTGTAAAGTCCCAATCCTCTACATGAACAGGAGCTAGGGTGGCTCAGGCATCTGTTGTGGATGCCCCTGGGTGAGTTTTTCTGGGCATGTCCCACCATGAAGTGACTCTGGAGTGAACCTATGACACCCCCAAGAGTGACTATAACTGCATGGGGACAACTAGTTTTATATCGAGCACAAATCTGATGAGTGACCTGCCAAATTAAATAAAGTACAAACTGGGATGCGTCACATTTTCCTGGATAATGGCTTAGTGCCATTAAGGCCACTGAATATGGCTGCTCGAGCTTAAATGGAAAACAACACCAATGCAAATCAGATGCATCAATGCACCTGTTCATCTAATCAAAATGATAATCTAATTGTTTGGAGAAAAGCCTAAAGTGAACCACAGCCTGGTCCACAATCTCTAATGTTAATCCGACTGAGATCAAGACTTTAAAACCAGCATTACACAGCTGCATGGCCTTGCCCGATTCATATCTTCCCAAATGCGGCATTCTGATCAGGGTTTATTTAGATATGCTGATCACTGCAGGTAGAGTTCTGTGATACTTCATTTACAAAGATGAATCTCAGAGGGCAATGTGATCCTGACTCATCCTCATGGCAACAGTATTATGAAGAGCACAGCAGATGGTGTTTTCATTAAAGAATTCAACGCTGATAAAAGAATGGAGCGGATGACTGTGGTCGCTCGGTGCAGTGTGGACTTGGGTTACAAAGAGACAGAGGCTAACAGGGGCATTGTCATTTTCATCCACTTGTTTAGCTTGGACTGGACAGTGTCTTCGCAGGGTTGGTCATATATAAAGAGTATATGAAATTTAAAACTTGAAACTGCCATTGAGAGAGACAAACAAGCACAGATCAATGTTTCATGAGTTTGATTAAATGTTCCTCAAATTGCAAAATCAAAATTGAATTAAATACAATAAATAAAGAAACATACACGAACAGTCAAAAGTTTTGACACACTTCTTCATGTATGTCTCATCGCCATTTCCATGATTATTTCCATGTTGATTTTCACTGAATGTATCAAAACTTTGAATGTAGACATATGGAATGTAGCAAACAAAAAAAAATTCAAAATAACTCAAAACTTGTTTCAGAGTTTAGATTTTTTTAATTTCTTGACCCTGACAAGGCACACCTGTGAAGTGAAAACCATTTAAGGTGAATTCATCATGAAGGCCAAGGATTTGCAGCGCTTTCAACAAACCAAAGTGTGGATACTAAAATATTGTAAAATAAATATACAAAAAAAAAAAAAAAAACACAACATAATATTTGAGAACTTTTAAAAGTGGAAATGTGGAGCGTGATGTTTTTAAATGAAAGAATGGGAGAATGCATGCTTAGATTGTAAATGAATGGATATTTAGATGTATTTTAATTCTTTGTAACCTGCCCAGGGACTGCAGATGGAAACTACATTCATCTAAATCTGGTGTAAAGAATCTCTTCTTTTACAAGATTAATGTCTTTATAAATGTTCCCTGTTCTAATAAACAAATAAACCAATAAACTAAACTACGCTAAACTAAACTATGTTGCTTCATATATTTTATGTCATCTGTATGTATAGAAAATGTAGAAAGTATAAAGATAAAAAAAGATTGAATGAGAAGGTGTGTCCAGACTTTTGACTGGTAGTGTATGACATTTATATTATATGTTTTTAAAGGACCAGGCTCAAAATTAGGCTAAAATTTATATTTTCATAGAAGTTCAGATGTTTGATCAACTGATTAGATTACCTTAGCCCTTAATGTGGACTATTACTACTGAATTAGCAACACAAACAGTGTGAAGTAGACATTACTCCAATAGCTTAAGTATTAAGTGGTAAAGAATTAGATTTTGTTTTATGATCTCAGCCTGAGCAAACAAGAGACTGGATTCTCTGCAATAAAAATATATTTTAATTAATAATTTACAAATGCTATCACGTTTACACCAGCAATAAACCTATAAATGTTTCTCCTTATTAAAAGGTGCACTATGTAACTTTTTTGGTGAATCCGCTACCTGCTTTTTTACATGGAGATGTTAGTGCATTGCCTTAAATTTTCCACGGTTGAGCATTTATGTGATCAATGTCCATGGAGACAAGCAGGTGATATCTCTTGGCCAAGTTACAGGTCACAACTGTGGAGAGGCAATCCTGCTCAATTCTGCAAATGCAATGAAACATTTAATGCCATACGGTGGAACATTACAGGTAAAGCCAGAGCATCTCCACGGAGACATGCGATGGAAGACCTTTCACCAGAAAAGTTACACAGTGCACCTTTAAGATAAACCAACCATAGAAAGGACAAAGTACAAAGTAGCTGCAAGGAGTAAATAGATGGCATTGAACTTGAATAGAAAAGTAAGTAAATAGCTCCTGTCCAAGTTATAAATACATATTCATGAGCTCAGGTGGATATATCCTTATTGGAAATAAGGATACATTATTGGCTGCTAAATATATAACTAATACCATAACACTTTATTAATGTGACTTCAAAACCCAAACGTGTAAGCAGACATTACACCTGTGATACCCTAGCAATAATAGACACAGCCTCCTCCACATAAACAGCCTACAGCTTCAAAATGCTAATATCTTCAGTCTGACACTTACAGCGCTTTCTCAGACTCGAGATCCTTGTGATCACAGCAAGGACTTTAATACTTCCATTATTACTGTCTGAATAGTTCTAATGCACATTATACAAAGGGGGAACACAGTAGCTCATGCAGTCTAGGTTAGAAAAAAGACATCTGAGGAGCTGAGGAGGAGCTGTAGGTAAACTTGGGTAAACTGCATTGTAAAACTGTGCTATCAGCATTTTGAGGTTAGCTGAATAAAATAGAAGATGTTTGATTAACGAGGGGGTATTTTTTATTGCCTTTTTGGAGATTTCCACCATTATATAATGTTGCTCCCTCATCAAAAAAGAGCTTTTATATGTCATTCATGCAGATTTCACTAATTTAGCGCTGAGCCATATTAGAACCTTCTTTAAGGTTAGCAGTTTGATCCTGTGCAACAGTCAAAAACAAAACTGATTCTTATTAAACATGTTAATGCATGGTTTTCTGTGAATATAGCTTTTTCAAAACAATAAAAGATAACATGGTGATCTGAATATGTTAGCCATTAATAACCCCTACTAAACTGAAAAATATCCAAAGTACAGAGATACTTTGTGTAAAGTACTTGTGTGTAATTCAGACTACATCTTGTGCTAGCTACTTTTAGAGCATCTTTGCTCATGGAATGAAATATGGAATGACTCTATTTGCAGTATACCACAAGCTCTGTAAATAGCTCCAGGAAATTGCTAGCATGTTTAAACTAGTTATTACAGGATTAATTCCTGACTTTGTGATGTGTGCATGTTCTTCCTGTGCCAGCACAGCCACGCCCCTGACATTGCTACCAGAGAAATTATATTCAGGCTGTCACATACTCAAATATCAACCTTAATCCCGATACTTAGGCTAGATACTTAATACAAATTTTATGACAACAAAGATTATTATACAGTAAAATGTAATATTCTACCCAAAATAGGAAGTCAATGGTCCCATTTACAACTTTAATCTGTTTTAAATATTGTGTTTTACTTGTATTTATTAGTGCCATCAAATGATTGAAAAAACAACAAAATGAACAGATCAATCACACTTTTGAAATATGACTAATCGCATTGTGAGATGATTTTAATGTAATTTAAACTTTCTAATTTTAGGATTTTTGAACTTATTTAATTATTACACAAATCTAAATGAATTATTTATAAGTCTGGAAATTGCATTTCATAATAAATTTGTGTGACCACATGTTTCAGGTTAATGTACATGACCAAAGGCCCTTCATTGCCGCTTGTGGGTGTAACTGGCGCTTATGGTGACAGATGTAAACTGTTATGGTGGGCCTGGCGTCTTGAAGTGTTCTGTAGTCATTTGGTGAATTATTTGGCACATTTTACTCATTTTAGCGCTCACACGCGACCTTTGTTTTCCTCACAAAGCGCATGGTGCTCAACACGAGATCTCTGCGGCGTCTTTGGTTTGATTTGCGACACGGAGCAAATCTGTACAGCCCATATTAAGCCCATGTTCGGCCTATATTCAGCCCATATTCAGCCCATATTCAGCCCATGCATGCCATTATGTCACCACAGAAACTCAATTAAAATCAAATTACCACTATAAGTGAGTGTAAGTTTGGTCTGAACATAACCAGTTTTTATTAGAGCTTTAAAAAAACTGTAGGTAGAGCTTTCTCTCAAGAACAAAACACTACCAGTCAAATGTTTGGACACATTTATATTTTAATGGCTATTTACACTGTAGATTCTCGCTGAAAGCTTAAAACTTTAAATTAACACATATTTGTTGTAAACAAAAAATGACTTAAAAATAACTCAAACCTTGATTTTGAACATTTTTAATATTAAAATTATTATTTATTATTAATTATTTAAAATGTTTATATATTTTTTTATTTTTAAAAATAGCCACCCTTTGATCACTGCTTTGCACTCTTGGCATTTCTTGTCCACACCTGTGAAGTGTTTCAGATCACTTCACATTGAGAGAAGACCAAGGGTTTGCAGCATTGTAACTAAGCAAAGCATGGCTAATTTTTCCTTTGATACATAATTCCATATATCTTCCATCACATATTTGATGTATTCTGTGTGTACATGTAGAAAGTAGTAAACATAATGGAAAAAGCAAACACTGAATGAGGTTGTCCAAACTTTTGACTGGTAATACTAAGTAACTGAAAAAGTCTTTAATGTAAAAGTATCATCTCCACTCCACTAGAACAATGCCCCTAGCGTTTGTATCCCTGGTGTACGTGAGTTCTTCTAAGGACATGTGTGAAACAGCTTGTTAGAGTGTGCAGGACTGATCCCAGCTGGAGTCCTTACCAGAGAAGACTGCCGAAGTGACGGAGGGCAGCGCAGCTAACACAGCAACACCTGCCAAAAACAAGACAAACAGACTGGTCAGCCTGAGCAGTCCACATTAAACATTAACCACCACTCTGGGCTATGTACACACCTTATATTCTCTATAAAAGATTCATGTCACCACCATGTCCTTACTACAACTGTAGAATACCTAGATGTGGATCTTCAGCCATTTTCATTTTATATTTTCAAGAAACATGTCTGATATGTCAAATATGTAGGCAAATAGTAATAGTAATAGTAGTAAAAGTAGTCATTTATATCTTGATAATGGTTGTAATGATTATTGGCAATAAATGAAATATATTTTAATTAAAGAAGGCCTATGCCTTTTGGGGGATTAAGTATTAAAGCCCCAGTATGTAACTTTCTGGTGGTTGAAAGTAAACTGCATGATCCTAAGGGAATAGAACGGTAAAATCATACTTCGGAACATTCTCCATGGAGATTGGTTTTAAGTCATACATAGCCAAATGAACAACATTTGTATGGAAACAAGCAGGAGGTGGCCCATCTCCAGGCTAAATAAGAGTCCGGGTTGTGGAGATGCAAGCCTCACAGTAAGGACACAGGATTTTCTCCTTTTGTCGATACAATAAACACAACCATAATGAAAAAACATGCTATTTTTGGGCAAAACAGTTATGTACTGGGGCTTTAAGTTTGTTTTGTTTTTTTTTTTTTCCAAATATGAAGTATAGTAGAGCTATAAACTAAAACTTTCTTAGCACTCAAGCCTCAAATGCAGAACAATGCAGGATTAGTCAAACATGCCTGAATCATACAACTTAAGATAATGATGAGGGAAAAACATAGTTCAAAGCTCACAAAAGTCTAAATGACATAATATGCTCCGTTCAAACCATTGTAGGACTGTAAACATAGTTTCCTCCTATATATTTTAGTTGTTTCTATGACAAATTTTGTTTCTGAAATAAAGTTTGACATAAATTGGGACCTAACAATACTGCCGGGAAACACAGCAAGTATTTTGCCACTCTTCAGCACCAGCTCAATCTGCCCCATTTATTTGCTTCACTCCATTGCAGTTTTTACCATCCTTAACATCTACTGTTTCCAAACTTTTAGGTTGGAATTTTTATCATAGCTGCCAACAGAATCAGCGTCATTCTTTTAATACAAACCATGCTCTAGCCAAACTGGAGTTATTCTGTTGGACTTATTATTTTAATGTCACAATTGCCACAAGAACCAGTATAATTTATTGCCGTTCAGAGACATTGCGAGGTTTTCAATCGTCAAAGTTATAAAACTCCATTCAAAACAGCTGTGAAAACGCACCCTTTGTTATTGAAATAACTAGGCTTTTTATGCTTCTCCTTAGAATATGAATAAAACATGGTTCATTTGGAATACAATGCAAAACCAAGCAGATATTTCAGGCTACAGCTGGCGCGGCTTTCAGTTTCCACATCCTACTGCGAGAGCTAGAATACATGGTGTAATGTGACCGGAGGTGGGTAGTACTTTTCT
Organism: Periophthalmus modestus; assembly: GCA_019594935.1. Classification (NCBI taxonomy): domain Eukaryota; kingdom Metazoa; phylum Chordata; class Actinopteri; order Gobiiformes; family Gobiidae; genus Periophthalmus; species Periophthalmus modestus. The sequence continues at coordinate 5,027,397 of JAIEZT010001318.1, read as the reverse complement.
AGCAGCATACTTTTACTCCTACTTGTAATATTTTTTTTTATTGAAGCAAAATTGTGTTTCTTACACCACTCCTTCAGATATGATTTGTTTTTTGTAATGTTTGTGTCTATCCTTTGAAAATAGCAGATTTGTTTTATTATGTTTTGTCCTTCAAACTACATTCACTTCAAATTATAATCAGATCGGGTCTCAGTCAGCACTTTTTTCATATACTTTTTTACTCTTGCTTGAGTAATTTCTTGGACCACTACTTTGTACTTCTAATTGAGCAATATTATTTTGAGGTAATGCTACTATTGAGTACAATTCTGGTGACTCTATCCACCTCTGATATACGGTGACAAGTGGCTCACAGTTTGTCCTCTGTCAGCGTGCCAGGAAGTAGTAAGAACAACCTCATCCTGCTGCAAGTGTGAGCGACTGGCATATGCGGTTACAACCGCAAATGCTGGGGTGTGTTCCCAGTCTGCACTTGAACAGTTTCCTTTTGGACACGCTGTCCTCTTTATAGAGTCAATATATCGTTTCAGATGAGGGGACCCAAGGGCACAGAGAAGATATGCCACCACATTTGTTTTCCATGTATTTGAGCATCTTGCCCCAGTACAGATATATTGCATAAGCAACTCTTGAGGCAAAACTAAGACCACTGTGTTCTGGCTACGCGTTTTATAGTCCTATAATCAAAAGGTGTGCTGCTAGCATGCTAATAGTTGCCAACTTTACCGTCATGATGAACTCTGTTCTTGTCTCTGAAAGTTATGAAAATTGCTTGTAAGCTCGCGTGGGGCATAAATAAGGTGATCGGAATGCATAATGTAAGTGCGGAATAACTTTGGACCACTGCAACCCGATTAAAATAAACTAGTTCTGTTTGTCATGTTTAAGACTGTAAAAACAGCACCTTTAAAAACAGGCTGAAATAAAACAATGAGAACATTATTTGGTGAAAGCAGTTAGCTAGTGGAAGACAGTACAGCCCTCAGTTTCAGTACACTAGCCAGTATAACATCTACTATTTGAAAGTTTTAAGTTTGCAAACTTTGCAAATTGTCACCCATGTTATATCAGTTAAAATGTAAAGGGAAACTCCACAAGGCTCGTTTTGTGTAAGCTCTGCACACCTGACTGGGCGACAGGTGCGTAGGAGATGAAGCACTTTGTATGAAGAATAAAGGAAACTCCCGCACACTGTCTCACTCTTAATGCAATTTATTCCACACACAACGTTTCGGTCGCTCTGACCTTCCTCAGGTATGAGGACAGCCCCTTCCGCTCCCCTTATATAAATGAAAGGACCGCCCCCTTCAGTTCAATCAACCAATAATGGTGAGACACATCTAATCACAATCAGACCAGATGTGTGAATTATTATTATTTTTTATATTTTTATACAAATACAATCCTATTAATATGAAAATTTGGCTCTTGCCCCCCATCTGGGATATAAACATGTCTAATAAAATAAGTTAATGGCAAAATCATGTTTAGGGAAATTAAAAGCAGGATTTATTTGCAAGTGAAAGAGTAGGCATTCATTAAGAAGACAAGTGGACAAGTTATGGTTGCCAACACATGCTAATCACTTTCCATCAGACTTAATGGCTGCTCTAATGAGACGCTCTTTCCTCCCTGTGTGTTTTGTCTCTGTCTGCTTGTCTAGCACTTGTCACCATAAACTCACAAACAAAAAACTGTGGCACACTCTTCTCCAGCTAAAAGCATATAATTGCTATAATAACATAACAATAGAAGCATGTATTGCAAATGAACACAACTAACTTCATTTTCAAGGTAGTAGTAAATGGCTAAACCATCACACAGATGTTAATTAATTAAACATAATTGATCACATTAGCAAATTGTGTTTTTGAAAATTCCGTAAACATGACCCATCTGTGTCCCCCAGATATGAGATAGACAATGGGTTTCAATACTTTAGAATACAGCCACATTGTGTTGTCTTTGCCAGAACATTACTATCAATAAAGTGTAGTCCAAGTATAAAACATGATTGGATGTTACTTGGAAGCTAGTAGCTAGTAGTCAAATCTATTTTTATTTTATTATCCATCTTACATCTGGTCCAGCAAGCCTCCACTTCACCAGCTCTGAAATAGTTTAGTTGGGTCTAAACCTGATGTCACGACGCATTGCTATTCTTTGCGATTTAATGTGTGTTTTGATGAGGAGCGGCGCACACAGACAAAAATGAAAAGAAAGTGTGCCAGCCAGGCAGACAGAGAGTTAGGGATAAAACACCCACCGATACTCTGTTGCCATGGAGACCAGAGTTATATTTGACAATGTGACGCACGTTTTAAGCATTCTCTCTGCTCTTTCCCATCTTCACTGCTCAAAGTGCACAGAGTTTAAATTATGAAGCCTTTTCCTCGCAGATATTAAGGCAAAGTGACAATAGAGCCGTGTCTATGAGACAGTTCATAGACAAGACATGTAGTCAATTATACTGGCCTTGCTGCAGTGTCAAACGTAATTAACTAATTAACGTATCGGACAAGCAAATCATGAAACCGGTTATATTATGTTCTGCTCACATCAAAAATCATCCAAACTGGCTGATTGTTAGCAGACAGAGAAAAACATCAGAGAATTTTCTGATTCACGCAATTCAGGTTTAGCATGCAATGATGTCTCCTGCCAAGACAATCTTTAAAAAATCGAATCTGGCAAATGCAATTAGAAAACCAGAAGCACTTTGAGAGATAGACCTCCACCAAGGTATTGTTGAAATGGTAAACAAAAAATGGCTACAGCTAGATGAGGATGGTCCTAATCTTTTTTGACATCTTGATTTAATAATGTCACCATCTTTGTTATAGAAAGATGTTTTTAGATGGGTTTTAGAGTCTGTAGCCCAGATAATGATTACAATTATCAAAATAAAACAATTATTTTTTACAGACAAGTCATGATTAATCAATGAATCATTGCAGCCCTACGTTTAACACTAAATGATTAACCCCTAATACAAACCAAAACGCTAAAGGCCAATTCATACACAAGAAGCAAGATGTTTATTTTTGCACCTGTTTGGCAGCTTGTTTTCGGCACATCAGCTGAGAAGAACTTTGTAAGGAAAAGCAGTCCGTCAACTATGCTATAATTGGCTTGGCATGACAGAGGAGAGTCTAATAACAACCAACTTTGCTCCTTATCTTCACCTTCAAACATGTCCTTACTTAATCCTCCTCTCATTTATCTCAAAAACAACCATTTCTGCCATTGCTATGACAACATATGACAATTTTTTTTTCAACAAATAATCGAAATATATCTAGATTCTTACCTTCTTCTTCCCTAAAGAATGATCTATTGCTTACTTGATGCAGTTTATTCCTGTTCTGTCACTAGTACAAATACAGTTCCTGATGACAAACCACATGTCTCTGTTACTAGCAGTTGTTTCGGCAATAAGCGTGTTCTCTCAGCCCCTCTTCCTGTCTTCTTTTGTGTGTGGTGTGAGGTTAGTGGCACTATGTTCTGCTGTCTGGGGTTATGTGGTATTCATGTACTCAAAAAGCTGATACCTGTAACATACACGCAGCTACTATAACTGCTATATGAGACATCTGTGTCTAACCTGATAAACAAAGGGGTTGTGAAAGTCCTAGTCTGAATGGAGAGAAAGTGAATGCTTTCTAAACAAGTGCTCTAGAGTGGCTCTTTAGTTTAGAAAGGTGGGATGGGGCCTGGTCTAACAGGCCCCATCCCACCCCTCAAATAGGAATCCACACTTCAAACCCCGCCCCTGCAGCCAGGTGTATGTAATCAGAAACACCTGGCTGTAACTCCGGCAATCTTGTGTGATGTCATGTAGCACTTGAAATTGAGTCTTCACTGGAGGCAGGACACTAGGTCTATTACTATTTTTGACAAGAAAATTGTGCAAATAAACCTGGTTTGTACTAAAATTGCAAAAAAGGACTAGGGACTGTAGACAATAATATAAAAAAAAAAGTAGCAAAAGTTGCAAAGTTGATTTAGTGTTTAGTTCCACTTTAAGAAAACAAGCCTAATATTGGTTATAATAATACGTTGTTACCAGCTCACCTCAGCTCCAACTTTTGATAGACTGACCACTGCAAACCAAGGACAAGCCACAAGAACTACAGTTTTTTTGGTACGACTACAAAAAAAGCTGAAATTGTATTCATGCAGATTTTTTTTTACAGTGAATGTGGCAAGTTGTTCAAAACCTCAGAACAAACCTTGATCAAAGACTACAGATTTTTTTTTCTTTTATGCCAAAGGACTGTTTTTCCTCCCTTTGATATTTTAGCGTTTTACCCCAAATGCACCAATCACCCACAGTGCACTGCAGCTCTGCGTTCTGCTTAAATGTTATCCTCTCGAATAAAAAGCACTCACTAAATGGATTTGGGCCTCTTAATATGCAGTTTTTCCAATGATTTGTCCAGTCCATTAGGGAAAATAAAACATTACTGAAACCTATTAAAATTTACTTCTAGAGCAAAACAGGCTAAACAAATTAAAGTACAAATTATCAGCATGGAATACACTGCTTGACATTTACAATCATTTGCAATTTGTAGTGTCAAACAGACAAGTCTATATTGAACATTTTAACAAATATCTGACTCTATCTGGAAACTAGAACTACTGTTTATCTGAAAGACATTTTTAGTAAGAGTATAATAACATTTTGCACCTTCATTGCATCCAAATGCCACACGTAATTTGTATTAAAAATATACATCTACATTTTATATTAAAAATTAAAATTAAATGGTCACATTAATTAATACTCTGAAAGCACTTTACATCAAGGAACTACTCCCCAATTCACACACATATTCATACACCAGTGTACTAGGGGTGAAAAAAATAACAGCAATGATTAGAATCTTAAATTTGATTGAAGCCACACTCTCTGGCTGTTTGGTTTCCCCGTGTCTCTCAATGTGAGTCCTGTCTCCTGTCTTCACTCAGCACTGTAGCAGTGTACCGCTGCTGCTGCTGCCCTGTCGTTAGAACTGTCCAGTGCACACAGTGACCCACGGCCACTCTGTCTTTCTTTTTAGGATTTGTCTGAGATTCTATTTCATTCATGTTTGACTTTTCACGACACCATGAGCTGCAGTGTACCGTTCGCTTGTAGCGTAAACTTTTTTCTAGTCAGAGATGGAGACAGCTTCATGTTACGCACTCGAAAAGCAGCTTTAGATCAAAACTTTGGATCAAATCAGTATTCATCTGTAGGAGCTAGAATTGCACAACCAACTGGTGGATTCAGACCAGCGACCTTTGGATCAGAGGACGAGCACTCTACAAACTGACCTATTGATGCCCAAATTAATTCTTCCTTTATGAAAATATTTCCATCTCATTTATAAATATTACATTACTCATAGAAACCAGTAACATATTCACTTTTTAAACAGGCTGTTAACATTGTCCATTTAGGCTGACTAAAGATTATAAAAAACAACTCAAACGAGGAAAGTCATTTAAAGATCCAGTATCCGATTATGAACCATAAGTGAACATATTTCAGAATAAACTGTAAGTGCTCCCTACTTAGCCCATCATCTCACTGTGTTGTTGAACAGAGAAAAAAAATCAGTTGTGTCCATGTGGTTCTCACCCCTGGTTGTTGGTTCCTTATGGTTCTCATTCAACTAAATGCCCTTTAAAATATATATCATTCAGTCTAATATTTTGTTCACAAATAACTCCTTTTACTATAAAATGCATTTTCCTGAATTAGAAGAAACAAAAATGAGAATACAGACCCTTTAAAATCTTAAATAAGTGTATACATGAATGTATATATATATATATATATATATATATATATATATATATATATATATATATATATATATATATATATATATATATATATATATATATATATACACACATATATATATATATATATATATATATATATATATACACACACACATACATATATATATACATATATATATATATATACATATATATATATATATATATATATGTGTGTGTGTGTATATATATATATGTATATATATATATATATATATATATATATATATATATATATATATATATATATACACACACATTTTTTTTGTCCTCAAACTATCTCACATTATAATATAGACATACAATATCAAGTAGATATAATATTATCATTTCAAAAAATTGCTTGGACATTGTTGGCTAGTAATTACAATGGAGTGTCACTGTCACATTATCGGCTTGTTATTCCTAATGAGCCTTTAAGAGACACACTTACACTCGATAGCTCACTCTAAAGGCCAAGCTAATGATTTTTTAAGTCCGTCTAAGCAGAAAACACTGTCGACATGTCTGAGGCTGGACCCTTGACATTTTATTAAAGCCCCTATTTTTTCCCATGTATTTGAGCTAAATTTGTCTTGTCCCAGTACAGATATGAAAACGTTTTATTGTAAGTTTTATAATCAGAAAGTCCATATTAGCATGCTGTTGTGTTGTGTTGTTAACTTTACAGACACAGCAGTGGTTTCTGAGAGTTGTGAAAAGCGCCTGTAAACTCATCACGGTGACCAATAGGATGCTAAAATGGTCAAAAGGTAAGTGAGGAATAATTTTGTACTTCTGGAAACTGCTTAAAATGAACTAGTTCTGTTTTTCACATTTTTAAGAATGTAAAAATCAGGTACAGGACCTTTAACTTGACATCCAGGGGATAAAAAAACACCGCTCAACCAAATGCAGCCGGCTAACTTTGCATCTCAACCAATCACATGCATCTGTATGTGTGAAAGTAACAAGAGTGAATGGAAGTACAATTACTACTACTGGTTGGTAGGCTGTTCCGCATTCAGAAGCTAGGCTTAACTGGCAATCTGCCATTTCCATCTCCAGACTAAAATAGGTTCAGAAGCCCTTTATGATGAGCACCACATCAAAGCCAGTTACGTTGCCCAGACTGGCGTCATTGGGGCCCCACCCTGGACCCAGGCCTGGGGTGGGTGATCGACGGCGAGCATCTGGTGGTCGAGCTGAAGGAGGAGTTGTACTGGCATTATCGGCAATAAGTCAGTCCTGCTGCCAGTGCATGTTGGACTCCGCCACAGCAGCCCTTTGTCACCGGTTCTGTTCATTGTATTTATTCACAGAATTTTTAGACAGGGGACGGAGGGGGTTTAGTTTGGGGACTGCAGGATTTCATTGGCTGGGATTAAAATCAGCTCGTCCAAATCCGAGGCTATAGTTCCTGACCGGAAAAAGGTGGCTTGCCCTCCCAGGGGGCGGAGAGTCTCTGCCTCAAGTGGAGGACTTCACGTATCTCGGGGCTTTGTGTTCGAGTTTTTTCACATGTATTGCCAATGAAAGCAACGTTGAGAGGATTTGATCAAGGAGGGCTATGAAATATTTAAAGTACTAAAATAGACTTGGCTTTTGAAATTCCTGATCTACAAAAAGTAAATAACAAACCAATGTTTTAAAAGGGCACACTTCACAATTTCCCAAACAAACTGGTTATTCTCTCCCTTCATCACACTGCTGCCGTCTCTATCCCCAAACTTTATCCTTTCAATAAACTATCTCTCTCCATCACTCACTCGTCTTTGTCCAGCGAAGTCTTTCTTGTTTCAATCACAACCATTATGTTTTGTTTTTCCCTACATCCAGGCTTGCGAGCTCTCTGGCTCCATCACATATACGGGAGGGTAATAACTTTGCAGTGCGAGGGAAAGGACATGAGACTCGGGCTATTGGGCGGCTGTTAAAGTGCTAGTACCTTTGGAGATGGAGCAGATAAACACTGTGTTTCTGGTGGCACGGCTAATGATGTCGGCTTACTGTGTGGAGCTGTCAGAGCCCGAGGGAGCCAAGGGAGCCGAGGGAGTGGAGAGCCAATGAAGTCCCAGACATGAGACCGTTGACAGGGTCCTTAGTCTATCTGAAAAAACATACACGCAAGCAGGGTTATTACAGGTTTATGCATGCATACAAGTATGCATGGGGTTTAAAATAATAAAATAACAATGCAATATGACTAGTTGTAGGAAGTTAAAGCCACAGTTTGTAACTTTTTGTTTACAAAACAAAAGGATGTTTTTTTTCATTATGGATGTTTTTTATTGCACTGAAAAACATGTGTCTTTACTCAAGCAGGCTTGCATCTCAACAAACCTGACTCTTATTTGGCTTAAAGTAGGCCTTTTCTTGCTTGTTTCTATATGATATGTTGTTCCTTTTGCTATAATATTCCACACTATGACATAAAATCCATCTAACTCTGGATGAATGTTATGAAGAATGGTTTTAGTTTACCATCTCCATGGAATCATGCAAAGTGTAACATACTATCACTTTAAAGACTCTAAACTCCATTTAGAGCCATGAATTACAAACATGTTAAATTTGAAATATTGGCCCCATCCATTTAATTCCTCTCGCTCTGTTGAACCATGACAGACAAACAACTGCCTGGGAAAGTGACATGGTTGATTAGACAAAACATAAGCCTTGTTTCCATTGGTCCGCTAATGGTAGTAGCTCCAGGTCAGCTTTTAGCTAAGGAGGAGCTATTCAATGCAATGTGAGATAATTGGATAAGAGAGAACGCAGACTCAGGCGAAAACAAGACAGCGCAAAAAAAAAAAAAAAAAGGCAGATATAAAAAGAACATTATTTCTCATAAAACTCAGACATGATCTTGTGATAAACCGCTGTATGTCTAGTGTGAGCAACTTGGCACATGTTGAGCTGATATGTAAAAATTGTAATATCTGTAATGTTGTAATCCTCACTGAAAGCATTTCCTCTGCTGTATGAATGCTAAAGGCTAAATGTTTTGACCCATCCTTCAAAGCTGCAGTCAGACGCAGTGGGGGACCACAGTCTAACACCTATAGACCCTTGACTACTTTCACAAAATATATAATAATGACCTTATTTACAATCCCAGACAGATCCATGTCAAAACACTGTCAACGCGCAAGCCCCAACAATCATAATTATACACATTGAATCCAAGGACATTACTCAGGGTATTGGTAAATTACATAACAAATTGTATGTTACTTGATACTATGAATATTTTCCAAAAAACCCTGAACGATGTGAACAAAATGATCAATATTAACAAGATTAACCAGGCACATGCTTAGGGATCGCACGAATACAAAGCAAATTGCATTATTATATTAAATTGGTTATTGGTAATATTATTAGTTTCCATAGAAACACAGAGTCACACTTATCATTTTGTTTTTCCTTTTCTGACCAGAAGGCATCCTCCAGCTGTCTGTCCCATTCCTTTTGAATGCATTTAATGCCGCAGTGGAGCGGCAAATGCTACAAAAAGCTTTTATCATTGAAACGTACTAATCAATAAATCAATTGACAAGATAAGATAGAAGTCAATGGCAGTATGTATACTAATGTTGTAACTGGTACCTACTTCTGCATATATTTAGGCTTTGGGTGATGCACTGACATGGTAAACGTGCCACTTAGAGCAGCAGCGGTGGTACACTCTGGGTCAAATGAGGACACTGTATCTCTCGCTTGGTGGGAAGTGAGCGTCTGCAAAGCACAAAATACGGATAAATGGTATTCATATTTATTTCTGTGTTAAACCTGTTTGCAGAAAATCTATTGGTCCTGTATCAGTTCATGCAGGTGGATTCATGAATTTAACAACAGTGATTTATTTGCACTGCTGGTTTTACACTGTTATTCTGTCCAATTTTAATTTAGAGCCATAGTTATTTTACCATTCATGCCTATTATTCACATATTTTAGTACCTTTTTATTCACTTAAGCTCCTTGTTATATCTTTGTATCTAATTCCCAAAGCACATTGACATTTGGTGATTTTTTTGTTCACTGCCATGGCAATAAATTATTGTCAAATGAAGCATAAAATGTATAGTTGAAAGTAGTTGTGGCAAAGTGATTTATAATTTGTCTTATGGTCCATATTTCAATGACAATTACATCATTGTAGGAATAGAGAGCATTATTCTTTCTTTCTTTATTCTTTATTTGTCAGGGACCATGTACAAATTCATTAATCTTACAAGGAAAAGATTCCTGATAATGATATACATAAAGCATACAAGGGCTGTGCTTTTTTTGAAAACAGTACACTTTGTACCGCGCGGCTGCTCCAGTCTGTTCAACACTGGGTCACATCAGGACAGTGCATCTCACTTATTTTTAAGTAAGCACATACAAGTCTAAAAGTAAAACATATTAATCTTTCTCTCATACTCATTTGCAGACATGATTGCCATTGCCTTTCATTACCATGAATATATATTTGTATATACTGGACTCTTTCTTTGTCATATTTTCTTAATGGTGGTTTTCAGATTCTAGTCTGTGATGATGTCATCCTCCCAGATGGAGGCAAGACACAGTTTTCCCTGTTAATAACACTGCACTTTGCCACGAAATATCCAAAAGATAAATACACAAATGTTAAACCTGATCATTCTTATTTGTGACTAGAGCAAAGATTTGACTGTATTACAACAGAAATGAGCATTTAAACAGCACCGATTTTATCTGTATTAAATATGATTGGTCCACAGAATGTTGTGTGTGATGTCACCTGAAACTCTGCAATAGCACGATTCAATTTCTGTTTAATGCAGTTACTTTCATTAAAACAGTTACTATTGGTATGACATACATGTTTACTGTTTCAATGATAAAGCTGGGCTGCTTGGTAAATGTGCTTATTTTGTGAACAGTTTGATCCACTGCCGCTCTGCAGGTCAAACGAGGACGCTGCGCCCTCTGCTTTTTTGTATCAGGCTTTTTTGAAAAACATTTTAGATTACAATAGATTTACACTATATATATATTCATGCTTTTATATTTTGTTTGGTGTTTGATGATGTTTGTTAAATAGATACAGGGACAATAGCGATTTGTCTTGCATTATTTTTCAGTGTTAAGAGTTACAAATTATTAGACTACCAAAGGTACTAAAAACGTCAACATTTTGGATTTTAACTCTCTCTATAAGCAGTTGAATTACATGTCTTTCACACCTTTCAAAAATAGGATGATTTTGGGATCGCACGGACTAGCTCCGAAGCGGCTGCTCTGCTCCAGCCGGGGTTAAACGAGGACACTGCGCCTCGCTCGCTTGTAAGTAAGCGCTTACAAACCATGCAGTTTTGAATAATATGTTATAAATATTTTGTTTTGAATGAGTTTTGTATTCCTAATGATAATAATATCTTGTAGTATTTACCAGAATTATGATATTAAGATGAAAAGATGGTCAGTAATTACGATCCAATCGGTTTGCAGCACTGGTTTATCATTTGACGCTTTCTTTGCTACAAACTAAGCCATGTTTAATACTTTGAATGTACACAAAATATATTAGATGATTATTTAATATTATGGAATAGATTAACGCATTTGGCTTGGGTAACATGCCCACGCTGCTGTCTGTTTTAGACTAGGTCAAATGAGGACAGTGAGCGTTTCACTGGTTTTAATGTAAGCGTATACAATCACATATTGAAAAATTAAAAATACACTTAAAATAATAAATACGATATATATAATATTATATATATATATATATACACATACACATTTTCAAAAACAATTTCTATCAAATATTTCTTTTAATCATTATATGTTCAGCATTTAAATTCATTTTTAAATATACATTACATTTTTTTTTTTCATATGATCAATATTAATCAAGAACTAATATATAAAGTAAATGCTGAAAATCAACCAATTATTGTCAAAGACGTTTATTTTGGTAACATGCGCAGTTTGTACTCACAGATCTGCTCTAGCCCGGGACAAACGAGGACAATGCGTGCACCCCCCAACCATATTGTGAACATATTTGAGGTCCCAAAAAACATCTTATTTTAGATATTTATTTAAAATATTTTCAAATTGTTGACAGCGATGCAGAGTCGCAATGTAAAATCTGGGAAAAAAAAACACCAAAAACGCGTGTAACTTCTCTCCACAACCCCCTCCTAACATCAAGAGCAAACGCCCATTCCGAGCCGACAGTCGTGTTGCATCGTGGGTACCATAAAATAAAAAAAAAAACGAAAAAAAAGAGAAAGAGAGAGAGAGATGAGGACAACTCAGGACACAAGCAGAGGGACTTTAAGGATACTGCAGTAAGCCATTCGCAGACTAGGGAGGAGGAAACCGAAAAGGAAAGGATGCAAGTTTAAAGGAGGGAGAGAGGGAGGGGAGAAGTGAAGGGGGCGAGGGAGGGGGGTGGGTGCGGTAGAAACCAAAACAAGGGCAAGCGAGGATGGAGGAATGCACCAACCGTTTGCTCCGGCACGACGCTGTTCCTTTGGGTTATTCGGCTACATCCGATTCAGCGGGCGAGTGGAGGTGATGAACGCCTGCCAAAATAAGATAGAAAAAAAATCTGTTATCGCATGAAATGGAACAGCGAAAATATTCATGGAACTAAAAAAAAAACAACACACAAACACAAGGACGTTAATGGCTGTTGTAGTTTATAGGTTAGTTTGGGCTTGGACGAGTGTGATCATGATTCTGGATTTGTGGACCGCGGGTGAATTTGGGACAGGGAATTGTCACCTCGAATGAACTCCCCACAGTAATAAAATATGAAACAATGATGGATTCAGATCAGAGCTGTCAGGATTTCAATGCGGGCTAATATCTTTCGCATTGTAATCACAGAATTCTGATGTAACGGAATGTGTAATACTTTTGTGGAAAGCAAAGAACCAACACAGCTAATAGGACAACGAGAGGACAACTTTGAATATAATTGAGGTATTTTGATGTACTAGTATTTACATTTACAAGGAACAGCAGTAAATATTCAAAAAACATATACATTTAGTCTCTGTTGCCATTTTAGCCAAACATTTAATACATTTCTTAAGTTACACATTCTGCATTCTTGTGTTTTAAATAGGACGCAGTGCAGAAAGACAAATATGGAAATAATTAACAAGGCTTCAAGTAAACTGATATGAATCACGCAGTACAATGTATTAGTTTAAGATACGATTAAGACAGTTATTATGGGCTCAAGTACAAAACACAAACATGTCATTTTTTCTGGCGGCTAAAAAAGATCATTCTTTTTAATTCTAAGACAAGCTCAAACAACAAAGTGACTGACCAACCACAACATGAAGAAATGTGAGCAAATGCTCTGAATGTCTGAATAGATGTGACAGGGTGAAACAGTTTCAAAATGACAATCAGGCTGCTATTGTTCAGGAATGAGATTATCTTCAGAAAAGAACATCCCCTCACTACTAGCTTTAGCAGATATAAACTCTTGTAGCTTGGATGTTCTTCAAGTTTAAGTGATTAACAGTTTGAGAATGCTCTGAAGCGTAATAGCTGTAAAAATAAATAAATACAAAATTACAATTAGATTACAAATTAAAAACTATCCAGGTGTATAATATAGGTTATACATCACGCATTACCAAAGCAGAGTCCCATCTGTTTACTGTCACTTTTACACTTGACGACAGGTAAAACAACAAAGAGTTTCATGGAGGGTGAAGCCAGCTGTGTCTGCTGAGCCTCACATATGGAAATGGCTGCCCTGAGTCTAGGGTAAAATTCCATCACAGTGTCAGTTTGATCTTACACATGCACAGTTCCTTGTTAGCACCCAATAGCTCCTCACTTGACAAACAGAATCACATTGCGACCATAACAGCCCCGACGGTCTATGTTATGAATGGCGTTACATCATTGCGCCTCCCCCCTGACTCTCTCTAGCTCTACTCTCACTATTCTGGACCATAGGACATGACACAGCGCTCTATACTGCCATGGTGTTGCTGTGGCCCTTGGCTGACCCCCGCAGACTGAATTACCTCCACCACAAGAGCACTCACGGGGAATACATGGGCCCGGGCGTGGCGTGCTCACAAACAGATGTGGCAGAGGGTGAGAGGGATAGACAGATGTGTGGTACCCAGATGACCTGCTTCACACCATTACAGCTAACGCACACATTAGCCTACATGATACTGGCAGGTTACGCAAGGTCATAACAGAGATACTTACATGGCAGCTGTGATTACATAAGTTAAAGATGCACTATGTGACTTGTCTCATCTCCATTAAGATATTATTGCTTTTCCTGGAGTATTCCCACAGGACAGGAGTTTTTATTGCTCAAAAGTACCTGAAAAAACATAATTACTGCCCCCTTTATGTGCTCTCCTCCGCCAAGACCAGGAAGATAGTAATGGAAAAATATTTGAAAGAATAACATCAGTAAGGAGAGTTGTGTAATACTTAGAATAATAATTGCATTTTTTTTTCATTATGATGTAAATGTCCATTAACATGTTGTATTAGTTTTATAGAAGAAAGTCCATTAACGTGTGTAATTGGAGATAAGGGCAGGCACAATAAGCTTCAGCTTCTGCCTACACCTGGGCACTGACTTTATTGCTGGATTTGATTTGTACGGTTCTACACACCGAATGTTTTCTTTTATGGGCATCATGCTGTACTGAGTTAGACAGATTGTCTCTTTACAATTAAAAACATTTATTACAAAGGAAATTGATAAGATATCTTAATCAGACTTGTTCTATTGTTCTCAGTGGTTTACAAAGTTTTTACCTCATTTAATACACCTCTATATGGGAGCCATTAGTTGCACGAAGCACATCAAGACGATACTGGATTTTGTGCCATGTTCGCTGTAGTTTAGCCTCATCAGTGGGTGCAATTGCATCTTATCTTTTGCTTTAGTTCAGTAATGTCTGGAATCTTTCTTTGATATGATATCTTTAACATATCACACCTCTGGATTTCTTTCTATGGGACTATCTGGTGAAAGTGGTGGCCAAGGAAAAGGTCCATCTCTTCTGATCCAATGCTCTGGAAATGTTTGATTGAGGAACTCACAAACATGTAGACCCCAATGTGGTCACAAACTTTTATAACCACTGGTACAATAGAACAAATCAAATTCATATATCTTATCAATTAAATGTTTAAATTGTGAAGAGACTTTATGGACCCCCTGACCAAACAAAAATAAATGAAAAATTAAAATAAACTAATCTTTCAATCATGAGCTCACGCTTTTTACCACAAAAATCAAGACTCTACACTTCCAACAACCCCCTGTATAGAATCGGGTACTTACTATCAAAATCTAGAGCAACAGCCTGTAAACATCGGACGTGTACTTTGCATTTATTACGGACTTTATCCATTGCTAAGCTATCTGTTGCACTGATGCAGAGTTCAAAGCCTTGTTTGTAACTGCAGCACAACCCGCTGCGCTATTAGTAAACTCACAAGGGTGATTAATTCCCATGTTTGGTTTAGTCTAATCACATATGTGCCATTTTATTCTGTTTGTAGTTTCATTAAAGACTATCTGTATAAATTAGCTCATGAGTTTGAGTCAAGTAACCAAAACACTTCACCTAATTTAAAACACTTAAAACTTAAACATGATCAATTTCATGTATATCTAAAATCCACTTAAATCTATTGAAAAATGTAGAAGGTAAAAATCTATCATAAATTAGTAACTGTTCTGAGCCAATATTCCTCTGGTAAATTTTATCCTCATCTGTTAAAATATTGTGTCATTTACAGTGGTTTTGTATTCTGTTAATTCTTTTCTCCTGTTTCACCTTATCTACCTGCTAAAGAAGAGAGAAAATAAAAGGATGTGAAGTTTCTGAGTGAAGTCCAGTTCATGCCACTTTGGGAAACAAACAGCAAACTTAGTAACTGGATATAGGCTAGTGTAATGTTTATCTAAGATGCCACAAAATAAGTTCTTCGGCTGACCTCAAAATGTATGTAACAGTTGTCATATCAATGTTATTTTGTTTTGCAGCAATTCAAACATTGCTTCCAAAATACAAATACAAAAATATATATGATCCAAAATGACCACTTGTTCCTTTCTGACCCCTTCTGGTTGGAGTTAATACAGTTGTTCTAAAGACAAAACAAAGATTTAAAAGCTCACTAAAGACCACCTTTGCCTTAGCCTATTAAAAGCTTGAAAAGTAATCCAGGAGGCAACACATCATTAAAATAACAACTTTGGATAATACAACGAAATAAAGTACACCACAGCAAGAGAGCGCATTCAGCAGATTTCCCCCCAAAAAAAAACCCCAAAAAACTAAGAAAACAACCTGGATTTGGCAGATCTTAGCACCAGTCATTCTAAGCCTTGAAACTTTACCACAACCACAAACCTCTCACATAAGGACCCGGAATGTGCACGTTATGTACTTGGCTTTTGTTCCAAACCAATATGAAACTATTACTATTACAACGCACTATGGCTGAACCATTTGGGTGAAATATTTGTCATTTTTCTGAAGAACTGTCAAGAAAACTGAAAACTAACAAGAGTCACATTTCAGAACATGATAAAACAGGTATAAACTACAGGCTCAGCTAATTTAATGCAGAATAAGACAGGATATTTTGTTGTTTATGGATGAAATTATGGTACTTTACTTTGCGATGGCATCCATTTAAATTTCGATTCAACAGCGATTAAGTCGTGCAGCTCTATATGCAATACACACACTACACTGAAAATGTATCAGATTTTTGTCGCATTCTGAGATGAAAAAAATCATGCCTAAGAATTTTTGTTTTGTTTTAAATAGTTGCAGTGTCTTGTAATTTGAGGTCCACCTTGGGCAAAATGTGAGATCACTAATGCAGTTTGGTTTGGTTTACTCTGTGGAGAATACTGAACAAAGAGTTCTTTAGACACCAAAAACCACAAAGATTTGGCTGCCTTTCAGGAATGACCTTGCCTTTACCGGGTAATCAATCACGCTCGCCCATTCAGAAACAGGCATGGGTAAAGCTGTTTGCCCAAGGACACAACAACAGCTTAGAATTGAACCACAAACCTCCAAGTTGGTGGGTACATGTCTCTACCAACAAGACTACCACTGTGCTTGTACTTGTAATTCTTTGAGTTCAGACTCCAATTCTTAAAAAACTGACTCCAAATGTTGCGTAACCAAAAAAACAATAATGCTTCCTACTTTACAACTATGACAAGATGAGGTCAACAGAAACAGAGGATCAGTTCTGCCGTTTAAGTCATTTGACTCGTTGCGATTATTAAGCCGTTTCAAATCAATATTGTGGTTTAGAATGAACAAAATGTTAAACAGGAACATTTGCCTTTTATAAGAAAACATCTCAATAAGATAGGAATATTATTTTTGGTCCTTGTGCAATTACAAAATTAAACTTCCACCAGAGTTTTTCCAGTTTACCTCCCACTACACCACATCATTGAGCCATAACCTTAATATAGCACAGGAGGACCACTTCTACTTGTCATAAAGTAGTGGACAGCTCCTTTCATAGGGTTTCCTCAGCCATTTTTAGCAATACCACCTAACTTTTACTGCAAATAGTAGGTTTTCGTAGCAGACGGGCAGGGTTGGGAAAAAGCAAAAACCAAAGCCAAGTGCCAGACAACCAGGAACACAGCCAAATTTTGCATGGACAACATCCCAGCATCCAAACTGGGAATTGCCAGCTAGGATGCAGGATTCTAAAACATGCTACAAAGAGACAATAAGAAGCACATGGAAAAGCTGTTGAAGTCGTTGTAATACGTAATAGTTCCGAGTTTGTGATGAATTGACCATAAAAGGGCTTGCATAATATAGTGGAGGATTTGCAAAGGATCTGCAAATAGGTCAGTAATGGGCATGCTAGGATTTTGTCCAAAACTCCGCCTCTGATTGGTCGGTTTCCACGTCTCTGCGGTCCAAACCTGGAGACCACTCAAGTTCCAGCACTGAGCAAGGACGACCGCCAGGTCAGACAGTAAAAACGCAAGGATTTCACAAGATTTGAATGTAAAGTTGCTTGTCACTTTGAAGTAGGCCCTTGAAGTGCATATGACAGATTTCCATGTTTTTGTAATTATTACTTGGTTTGGTGAGATCAAACCTGTGATACATTTTTATCATAGTTTTATATCTATAGAGTTGCAGTTAATGGAAAAAAGCTGAGAAGAAAAATCCCAAAATACAGGAAGTACCACAAGTTCTACAACAGAATCTGTCTACTTCTGGTTCTGGCTGTTGATACTACTTATGTCAACAAACTGAAAATTACATCCAAAATGCATTTTACAGGCAGGTTGTACTTTCATTTAACAAAAGAAAGGTGTTGTTTAATTTATTTTTATTGGTCTAATCATAGTGTAATTTAGAGAAGCTTTGGCCCTTGTTCACAGTATGGTTGCTAGGTAACAGTAGATGTGGAGGTAATACCATAACTACCTGCTGCCCATGTCCGCCCAGGAAATAAAATTATAATCCAAAATTGAAGATTTTTATTCAGTTCTTAAATAATAATGCTGTTAACTGTGAGTAGTCTAAAATGAGTAGTCTAACCTGCCACATGCTGCATAATCTTTGGATAATCTTCATTTGAGGATCAAAAGTACTATTCTGATTGTGACCTAAAAAATATATGGGGCAAAGTTTTGGTTTAGTTAGGTCGTCAGATTCGGAAGATATGCAAATATGTGGTTTCAACTAAAGAAAGTGAAACGTGATGTCCTTCCTGTGTGTTTTAATGCACTTTCACCTAGTCCTGTCAATATTTGTTTCACATGTAATTGCACAATTTCCTCTTTTTTGTAGAATGTTAATATTTGAGCTGTACAAAATCGAAGTGTGTGTGTGTGTGTGTGTGTGTGTGTGTGTGTGTGTGTGTGTGTGTGTGTGTGTGTGTGTGTGTGTGTGTGTGTGTGTGTGTGTGTGTGTGTGTGTGTGTGTGTGCGTGTGTGTCTGTGTGTGTGCAAAATCTGTATTATTTGAATGTCTGTCTAAATAGTTTGTAATAATATGTGGACTGTGCAATAATGCGGAGTGTGTAATCCTGTTCATACTTTATATGGTGCCTTTAGGTAATATCATCAAAAATAATGGCATTTACTTCCACTGCTATGCTTCAGACACACAGCTGTACTTATCAATGAAACCAGATCAGACTGATCGAGTAGACAAGCTTAGTGCCTGTGTGAAGGACATAAAACCCCAAAAAACAGAGGCCATTGTTCTACTGCCCCAAAGGCCTGTGAGACTCTATCTGACCAGAGAGTCACAATGGACAATGTCAGTGTAGGCTCCAGCTTTACTGTAAAGAACCTTGGAGTCTTATTTGACCAAGAGCTCTCATTCACAGCACATATAAACCAAGCCTGTAAAACAGCCTTTTTCACCAACATCAAAAATATCTTACCTAAAAATGACGATGAAAAACATGTCCATGCTTTTGTTACACCAAGGCTAGATTACTGTAATTCCCTACTAGCCGAGTGCCCTAAAAGCTCTTTAAAAGGCTTTCAACTGGTTCAAAATGCAGCAGCCAAGATCTTAACAGGAACTAAAAGAAGAGAACATATCACCCCGGTGCTGGAATCCCTTCACTAAATTTAAAGTGCTCCTCCTGACATATAAAGGATGGCCCCATCCTATCTGCAAGATGCTATAGCACCATATCATCCAAACAGCACTACGCTCTCAAAATCCTGGACTACTGGTGGTTCCTAGAGTGTCCAAAAGCACAGCAGGAGGGAGAGCGTTCAGCCATCAAGCTCCTGTGTTATGGAATCAGCTTTCCGCCTCTCTTAAAGAGGCCCCCACATTTAAGACCAGGCTTATAACGTTTCTCTTTGAATGAGCATATGAGCCTGCCAAAAAGGAAGGACAGGGGATGTTCTGGAACAGTTCTCCATTTGCTTGTTTTCTATAAATGTTGGTTAATCTGTCTGTTATTGACCTATGTCTGTTTCACTGTTGGATTTTCTAACCTTTTCTAACAGTAATATGGAGTGTGCAATAATGTGCACTGTGTAATGAGTGGAATGTGTCATGTATATATTAAAAGGTATTTGTTCTATTGTTTAGCCTTTTTGTGAGCCCATGGGACAAAGGATAGAGATTACTCTATTGCAATAATCCAGCATGTATACATTCATGTTTGTCTGAATGACCCGTTTCATTTTTTTTTAAATGAATGTTTACTTGGATTATCATGATTTACAATAGTTAGTTCCTTAAGGTCCTTAAGGTCCATAATATGCAATATTTTATTATATAGTGCAAGACATCTCACTTCAAAGTTTGGTATAGTGTCTTTTGGGTTCATGTTGACAAGACCCATGCTGCTAAATTCAAAAGGCTTCACTCTGCTTCCAACAATTAATATTTTTTCCCATTTATAAAGCTGAAACGTCAACATGTCCAAATGTATTTTACAAAGGCAGAACAAGTTGTAAAACAAAAGATCAAAGAGCAGGTGCAGGATTTTTGATTCTGGATCTATAAAATGCACTGTAATTTTCTCCAGCTGAAGTAGATAGAGACAGAAGATCAATTTTTACAGTGGTCAACCATTTTCCAACAACTGGATGAGAAGCTAGCCAACAACACAATCCCACAAATGCACAAAGTGTTGGACAATGGAGGGTCTGCAGTGCTTATGAGATGGTCTCTACAGCACACTCTCTATTTCAGGATACTTATGCATTAAATATCCAGGAGAAGAGGTGGCACAATTTGAGTTAGTGCAATCATGACATTATTTACACAGTAGATGTTCTCTACAAAAAAAGAAAATATTATGTCTTATGTTAGCTGTAAAATAGTAGTTGAACATTCCAAGCCATTCCCTTTACTCTGCACATCATGGGATCCGTATTGCTGTAGTCCTTTAGTTGTTAGGTCGATTAATCAGTCAATGGCGTCTTAGTCAACCAACCTGGACAACAGCAGAAAGGAGAAGTTAGAGAGTGAGTGAGTTGGCTGAAGATTTGGTATATTTTGGATTTTGGTATTTATATGTAAAAATGCAGCTCAACTCAGATAAAACTCACTCAAGTTAATCTATAAATATGTTGTTTCCTAGTACCATTTCTGCATAATTTAGTTGTTTTTTTAAGGAACCCACTTGCAGGTGTAGTCTTGTGAGTGCAGTTTGGGTCTGATACATAGAGATATGTAATAGTTTTGACAGATTTTGCCACACCCCCTTTTTACTCGACCAAGAATTTCTTTAGCCCTAATGGGGCATCCACAATATTTAAGACTTAACTTGTGGTGTAACTATCTCATCTCACTCAGATCTTGTTGTAAATGTGGCTTTCAAAACAACCCTTGAAGAAAACTCAGTTAACAAAATTCTCTGACAACTTCGAACGTCAAAATCAGATGTTTTCACTCCCCATAAGCAGCCTACATGACAAACATGTACAGCTTAAAAACATTTACGATAGCAGATTATA
The DNA here is from genome assembly GCA_019594935.1 of Periophthalmus modestus. NCBI lineage: Eukaryota > Metazoa > Chordata > Actinopteri > Gobiiformes > Gobiidae > Periophthalmus > Periophthalmus modestus. The sequence continues at coordinate 5,006,083 of JAIEZT010001318.1, read as the reverse complement.
GGCGTACACTTGGCCGCTGTTTGACATCAGTGTAAACCCCGAGGTGCTGAACTGGAGTTAAATACAGAGATGGTGTGATGATGTTTTAATGAGGATATACATGTGTATGGATGAGCATCAAAACAGCCCGCCAGCATTGAATATGTTATTCTGACGTTAAATTTATGTGTGAATACTGATAGTACTCATTGCAAGTGAATGGACCCTGAAAGTATGTCACACTGAGACTCAGAAGTCGGAAGCTACAAATATGACACATCAGTGCTTACTCATCATGACGTTATTCATCACACTTGCACAATCACATGACAAACTGAAAGTGAACCTGGGCTTGGTCATAACTTAACCAGGACTTGAACAAAAACTAATGAAATATGGATCAAGACTCAATCCAGGCTAAAATCAGAACAACAGAAAAGTGTGACTGGGCCCTTAATCACTCCTCCGTCACACTGTGGGTGGAAAGTGCATTAGTGACGGTTGTAATATTTAAGCGAGCTTCTTTTATCTGTGACCTCATCACACTTTTAGTCTTTATTGTATTATATGAAGATTGTAACTAAAACTTTACATGAACATGTCTGTTTTATCTTTATGCCTATGAAACACATTCTTCTAACTGTTGAAACATTCATTTTACAAATTAAGATAGATTTGATCTGCCAAATATAATTTTTTGCGTAAATTAGGTGAGATTTAGCCCGCACTTACAGTATGCTTGCAGGTCGGTGGAACCTCGTTCCTAAAGGGCTGGTCCATGGTAGAAACGGTTTCAAAAGTCAAAGTAAGAGATGTCAACTGCCATCCATCAGTTGTTTTCAATCTGAAGATATTAGTCTGAGAAGCTAGAATTAATACTGCCTTGAGGAAAAGGAGCAACAACAGGGAGGAGCTATAACCTGAAACTTTCTCTCATCTTGCTTCCTTGTTCTTCTTGTTCTGTATTGCCTGTGTTGTGTTCTATTGCCTCCATTTATGTCATACCTGTTGCTCATGTGCAACCAGGAAGTAAAATTACATAATATGATACGTTTTACTCACCCACTTAGTACTTTTTGCCACAGTGATTCTGCACCATGACACAGACACAGCTGTCTGGGATTGTGTCCTGCAGTTGTTTTCTTATAGTTTTCCAATCTCGGCCTACTATTTGCTTTTTTGTCACTCCCGAAAATACACTATGACAGACAATTAAGTGTCTGGGATAGTGTTAGGCAGCTTCCCATGATTCTTAGTAACAATGTGCCTGATTGGACGAAAAAAGGTGCCCCTGTCAGTAGCTTCTGTATTAGTTATTACCTGAGAGAATGCTATACAAAATGAATAGATTATATTTTACAATCTTTTTTAGGATGCTTTATATACGATATAACGAGAATTTACTTTGACAAGAATGAGTTAAAATCAGGTACAGACCTTTTAACCTGTCAAATGTAATGACAATCATTTTGGAGTTTCAGCTCTCTTATGATATCCGAAGCTTTTGGATCTGTTCATTTTAAAGAGCCATTCAAAAGACTGACTCTTCCACGGTTTATTCATATGACAAAAGCCAATTTTAATAACTAGTCACACAGAACAACGACCGAGACTTAAATTTGTTTAAAATGGTTAAAATTAAGAGTGGGAGCGTGTTCACCCTTCCAAATTATTTATAATCTAAATCCAATCTAATCTGAACTGTTAATATTTGTTATGTGTCTGTGCTGATTCTTGTGTTGGTTCAGCGTTCAGCATAATAATAAGTATAAAAATGCATACACATTAGAAAGAAAAAGATTTGTTTCTTTTAAAAAATAAGACCCGGATCCAAACATTCACGTTAAGGAATCATCCAAAAGAGCTGACTTGTTTATGAACATAACACCACTACTGTTTATCTAATGTCATCAGTGTTTTGGTTAATACATTTCCATTAATTGTCAAATATAACTCAAGTACCGCTATTACTTTCTGAGCCAAACTTCTACTTTTGCCTCTTGCCTGGTCTCCCCGTGTGCTCCCCTCACATCAAACATGTATTACATCGTATTGCATGGACCAGGACTGCATTGAGATTAGCCTGTGTACAGCTGTGGACCAGGATCAAAGCAGTGCACAGGCAGGCCCCCTTTAGACGCTGTTGCATAATACGGATTACCCAAAAAGACAATGGACCACAACAAGACATGCCCCAATCATTCCAAATTCTTTTTGTTCCCAGCAGGTAGCGTCTGGGAGCTTGCCGGGTTTGTTTTTCTGGCAAAGAAATGAAATTGCCCAATCCAAGGAAACAAAAATATAAAAGAGATTGAATTTATTTAATCATGAGAAGCGATGTTACAATATCAAACTTGAGTGTCATTATTATTTTGATAAGAAGCCTTAGAATTTTACTAAATCTTTCATTCAATTTTACTCACACTGTCTAATAGATCACAATTCATTAAGTATGTGACCAGCTTTATAAAATCAGTGTTATTTTATTTACTTATTTAGTTGTTTTTTATTTTTGTTTTTTGAGAAAAGATTGAACTGAAATGACCTCTTCAACATTATAATAATCGTTTTTAGCTTTTATAGTTATACTATGAACTGTATATATCACAATTGTCAGTAAACTGATTCATCTTGACATCCTAATCTTAAAGACTACCAGTTTTTGTACGCACCTTTTTTTAACAATTCCACAATCCCCCAATAAAAATAATAACCTCCTCAAGGCTTGGCCAACAAAGTGGATTCCTTCCTCCAAAGAATGTTTGAATGAGGTCGCTTACATCCGCATGTGCTTGTACTCTGCTTTTATGACTCTTTAAAATGAAATTACTTCCTCTATGCATTGTGGGTATTCTCAGCACGTGACGTTCTCGTGCATTTGTGGGGTAAGGAATGCTGAAATCAAATCATGGAAAAAATGAAATAAATGACTAAATACTAAAAAACAAAGATGGCACTTGGTAGTTTTTCCGTTTCTAGCTAGATGCAAACACAGTTGTCTCTAACATGTAGCAATGTTTTGCTGACAGTAAAAGTACAATGTATATGTTTAGGAATCTATAAGCAGTTATGAAACAAAAGTGGTACTTGTGATGCATCTTTTTGTGGGACCCTGTGGACATTTCTTTGCTTTGAAGACTTCCATTTGTATATCTGTTAGAATTGACGTAAGTAGTTGCATTTCATTTATTCAGGACAAGCACCATTTGCATTCTGCCCATTGTACAAACAGGGCAACTAGGAAGGCGTTTGAACAGCTAAAACCCTATGCCAATATCATAAAGAGTGCCAAGCTGAAGGATTAAAAGTGCGTATCTAATCGTCAGGGGATGGCTCTCGCAAAAAGTGATCAGAAAAAGGCGTTTGTTTTGGTTTGTTTGGGCATTTCCCCTTTGGCTTCCGCACAAGCCAAAATGCTGCCTTGGATTAGCCCAGTCTCTGGCGGGAACAGACTGAACCAGTAGATCAAGACCATTCAGGAAAGGTCCCATGTGATTTTTTTTTCCCCCCAGTGTCAGTACACGCTTAAATTGATATCTGGTTTCTACACAAGTTTTAGTGGTATAAGTATCAGTAGTACCAATTTTTAACAACCCTACCTCATAACTATGAATAATCTACATATGTACCTGTGGCAAATATGGCTTTGAAATGACGTCATGGGCTATTTCTGCTCTAAAATGATAACGATCACATGAGGAGACACACCGCTTTTTTGCATACTCACTAAGGACACTGATCTATGACTCTACACAGGCCTGTATGTGTGAGGAGAGAGTGAGGAGGGAGAGTAAGGAGGGAGTGGAGAGAGTAAGAAGAAAGTGGAGAGCGTAAGGAAAGTTTGAGGAGAGATCGAGAAGAAACTGAGGAGAGAGCGAAGGGAGAGAGAAAAGAGAGTGAGAAGAGCTTGGAGAGAGTAGGGAGCGAGACAAGAGAAATTACAGAGAGTGAGGAGAGAGCGACGAGGGAGAGACGAGAGTGAGGAGAGCGTGAGGAGAGACTGAGGAGAGATCGAGGAGGGAAAAGAGAGTAAGGAGAGATTGAGGGGAAATGTGGCAAGATAGTCAGAACAGAGTGAGAAGAAAGCAAGGAAAGAATGGAGAGGGAAGAAAGACTGATGAGAGAGAGTGATGAGAGAGAGCAATGAGAGAGCAGTGAAGACAGAGAGCGACGAGACAGCAGTGAGGACAGAGAGCGATGAGAGAGCAGCGAGGAAACAGAGCGATGAGAGAGAGCGAGGAGAGAGCATTCAATGTCCTAAGGAAATTAGGGAGAGCCCCAATGCTGAGGTCACTGTTGGATCAACATCTGGAGACTGCATCTGCTCACCTCCTACAGCCGCCCTCAGGCCAGAGGAAAGGGAAAGCTCTGAGGATATGCTCAACCTCAAACTGTTTTCAAGTCTTATTATGATCTAGCAGATTTTATTTTGAGTGAGAGTGTGAACTGGGGAATTGAATTGAAATACAAAATGTTCCCACACAAGATGTAGACATAAACATTTTAGCAGTTTAAATATGATGTTTTTATGGTTGATAGTTTATTTTATTTATTTGGTTGGGACAATGCATGTTAATGAACAGACATGATTCAACATGAACACAAACACACCGGATTATAGAGAGTTCAGTTCAGTACAGCTGCAGACTTTGGGCAATGTTGTGTTTATTTATTAGTTTTTATTTTTTTTATTGGACAACTGTAAGATTTTTTTGGTTGCGTGCTCATATTTTGTTTTTGTTTGTTCTATATCAGAATTCATTTCAGTCCCTTCACGTCTTGAGCCAAAACCAAATATATTTGTGCAATCAGATGTGTGTTTTTTTCAGTGACCCATGTGAAATGAAGGAGCTCATTGGTCATCTATCATTGGGCATAAAGGTACATTTCTCTCACTTCAGATAAACGGAGTTTAGTGCTTTTCTGCAGAAATCCAAGATCTTTGATATTTTTTTCCTGTTCTTTTCTTCCTCGTAAGCACTCATAGTTGTTTTGATATGGATGGACCATGCATGACCTTGATTGGCTGATGCCAATTACGCCTGAAAACTGGGACATATCCTGATGACCAGATTCACATCTTGGAGAAGTGAGTAGTAGAGAAGTGCGCATTCTAGATCTCAGGCATGTAAAGTTAGACAAAAAATTAAAATAAATAAATAAAAAATCTTAAAAATAAAATATCTAAATATATATTTTTTTTTTTTTTAATTTTATTTAATATTTTGTATTACCTGTTTTGTATTTATTTAGCTGTATGGCTTTCATGGTTAAATGTTGCAGTAGCACAGTAGTATATTTTTGTAATGTTAAATGATTAAACTCACGATTAAACTCATCCCTGTAATTTCCAACAATGAGATCCACGTTGGCTATAGCTCCACCTTATCTGTGTCAGGCTTTGTAATAGTTAATACCGCGGCTTTGAGAGGAAAAGGAAACAACACGCGGCCCCTAAGCCCAGCGGCGGTGTAAAGTGAGCGCTCCTCCTGTAAACCCTATCTGCAGCTCTGGTCTAAATATAGCTCCAGACTGCCAGACACGTCCGGCCGCCTGAGCTCCAATCTGGGCTCTACAGTGGAATAAAGAGCCCCCGCCTGGGTATGACAGTAAAGGGGGAATGGGAGGTTTCAGAGTAAAATCCTGTGATCTGGAGAAGGCAGCGACAGAGCATTAGACAGAGCATGAGTTTGTGAAAGGGAATGCAAAGTGGGCTCAGACCTCTGAGTTTTCTCTGAATGGCACCAAAATGCCCAATCCAACTCTCCTTAAAGAGGGGGTATGCTGTTGCTTTGCCTTCAATATTTCACATCATGGCATTAAACTTATATTTGTCCATGGAGACAAGCGAATGATACTACCATGTCAAATTACAAGTCAGATGTGTGGAAAGGCGGGCCTGCATGCAGCAAGAATGCATGTTTTTCAAGGATTTTTGAGCAACAAAAACTCCTGTAATTGAGGAAGTACTAGATAGATAAGTTTAATGCCATCCTGTAGAACATTCCGGGCATAGCAATAACATCTCAGTTAAAACAAGTAGACAGCAGATCCCTTCGCCAGAAAAGTTGCATAGTGCACCTTTAACATACACTGGACAGAATACAAGTACATAGCACTGCGGAAGTCATAAATAACACATTATTATAGATTGATAGACATGGGAAGTGAAGTCATTAACTAAACCACGACTAGAACCAGAAATTGCTGCCAAAAGGAGAGTATTAAATCATGCTATTCTGGCACCGTTATGGATAAAGCGGAAAGAAATGCTTTTAAGTCTTTGCTGTACGAATGAATAGTAACAGTCCATTGACAGTGCCCAATTGATTTAGGTGAAGAATGAAGATAAGGGTGGGTGTTATTTTTAGATCCTAAATCACAAATGTAATTTTTAGCACAATTCATGTTCATTGTTCATTCATTCATTTGCCCAGAAAGGCACTTCAGGCTATTTCGGTCTTTGGCAAATTCATACTCCACTGTGATTGGTTGAATCGAAATATCACAGTAAAGCTGACAAACATTAGCAGAGGCATTTCCTGTATCACAGAGAATAAATTAGATTCAGACAGTACACAGAGGTCTCATTTTGACCCTAAGAGCTGCTTTTACAATAGATCTGTAACAGAGGGGGTATTAACTGCTAACACATAACATAGTAGGATCACCATGTTACCTTTTGTCGTTTTGAAAATGTGATCTTCACTGAAAACAACATACCAACATGTTTTATGAGTTTCACTTTCATTTTTGACACTCTAAATCTCCCGTCTCTTTGCTCACCATGTTAAACCGCTCCCATTTCAGAGCGCTATGACAACACAATCAACGTGCATTCCGCCAATGAAACTACTGCGCATCACATCAGGTTTGTCATATTGTACAGTTTTGTATCATCTTTTTTTGTATATTTCTGGAGAGTTGTCGTGTGAGAGCATGGATGATGTGGGCTTATGGGCAGAGCATTGTACAGAATTTTACAGCTAACCGTAAGGAGGTTTCGAATAGGGCCCGGGAGAAATCGCTAAAATACTCTAAAACCTCTTCAGGCATGTTTTTGATGGTAGAAAGCTAAAAAAAAAAAAAAAAAAATCAACATTCAAACATCAGAAGATTTAGCATAATCCTTCCTCTTAAAAGATAATAAACAAAATTGGGTACAGCCCCTTTAACTTTATTACTAAATTACCAATTATCTAAAAGTTTTCATAGTTCTTACGAAATACCGTCATTTAATTAACACTGACAAGCAACACCCAACATAAATCACTATTATGTTGAAATGTCAATATTTTGTCACAGCCCTAATGAATGCAGTTTGAAAATACTACCCATGTTCCTATAGTAACCAGGACAACAGTGCGCAGTCAGCCTGCCGCTTTCACTGCGAAAAACTTTACAATGCAGAGTCTGGAACAAAATATTTCCATCACTTTTTTTAGTGATTCACTGGGAAACTGCATATTAAGCAAGGGACAAGAAGGTGCCAGTACCCACTCCACCTGTAAATTAAACTCAGAAAACCAAAATAGTATAAACACTGTGAATTCAGGGAGCCAAAACGTGTTATCAGAAAGCTTCCTCTGTGAATCTGTGTGTGCCCGGCGTTCCATTTGAGAGGAATGACAACAACCTGACTTCCGTGAAACATGTGCATATTTGGTGGGATTGCAAGTGCCGCCTCTGGGAACTCTGCAATGGGAAATACTTCACATAGTTTATCATTTCCCTGTCGTTTCCTCTGGCTTCTGCAGCTTTGTTTTTGGTTAACTCTCACCATGAAAGCTTTATGTTCACGCCCCTCTCAAGTTCTGTATAATTTTTCATTTACCATTTTTTTATGTTATGATCAATGCAAAAAAACAAAACAAAAAAAAACAAAAAAACCCCAAAACATTATTTACAGTGTGGGAGCATGGATGACGTAGGCTTGTGGGCTGAGTATTGGACAGAATCGTACTGCTAACCGCAAGGAGGGTTCGAACAGAGCCCTGGGAGAGATTGCTACATTACTTAAACTGCATGGAGGACAATGAGCAATAGTGGATTGAATAAGGGAGGGGTTTCAAAACATATGACACAATATCAACAATATTCGAAATGCATTCAGAATTTTTAGAAAGATTTGAGAGAAAAACAAAAAACAAAAATGCAGCGCGGAGTTGGCACAAACACTACAATTCCTAAATTAGATTAGAGACGATCTCAAATATGACATCTTGCTGGTATCTGTTCAAAGCCTCAAATATCTTTGTGTCAATTCAGTAAAAGACGTAGGTTTTCAAAGATACAGATATGTTTCGAAATGCCAATCACAGGGTTTCCCCAATCAGAGGTTCTGCTTAGCTTTGGAGAGCAACCTGCAGGCAGTTTTATAATTGACAATCTGAGAGCTGACACTTAACATAGGCATCTATTGTATGTATTGTCAATTTAGAACATATACTAGGGTTGTCAAAAATATTGAAAATCAGATACTAATTGTTACTAAAATTAGTTTTGATACTAGCTTCTCTTTGAGCAGATATTGATACTAAAAAAGTCACATTCACAGGACAGAAATGAACCTTTCCTAAATAGCCTTAGAATGATCTTGAGCTGTATAAGACCACATAGACGAGTATACGCCATACATACATGGAACATACCTGAACAACTGAGGGATTACATAACTATAACACCACATGGCAACATAAAAAAAAGTACTGTGATTTAATGTTGAAAATGACATTCCACTGTCTAAAGAAAGAGTGTTTTCATCATCAATACTAATAATTACACGTTTTGTAGTGTGAAAATGTTGTGATGAAAAACAACAAATAAATTGGAAGCAGTAATCATATTAGAGTTTCTACCTGACGGGGCATAACATTAGACTTCAGAACAAGTATTGTGCAACTGTGCAAAATGTCAAAAATAAATAAATCCACCTGAGTATTCAATTTTTTTACTGTGTTAAAATACAAATAACAGCATTCAAATACTTTCATATGAACTTTTTAACTTTAAGGGAGACGATCACCATCTGGCAAAGGGACTGACGATGAAAACTAGCCTTTTGGCTGATTTGGGTACATTTACATTATAATAATGTTTACATATATACATACAATATACATTGTAACACTGAAAACAAAATAAAAAAAAAAAGGTTAACACATCACATATTTAGATCCCTAAATGACCTTTTATCGTTTTGAAAATACTATATTCGCTGATAACAACTTTAAAATGTTTTATTAGTTTCAGTTTAATTTTTGACACTGAGTTAATTATACTTCTTTCTTTCTTTATCTTTATTTATACAAGGGGACACGTTGCATGAGGTTTGTGAAGTTGTAGAGCATTGTTTTCTGTCATGATTTTGCATATTTGTGTGGGACAGCTGAGTCTTGTATAAAATCCTACTGCTAACCATAAGGAGGGTCAGAATATTGTCCAGGAGAGTTTGAAAGATAGATCTTTCGTCCACGTTATAATGTTCCAAGAAGTAAATTTTGCATAATACCCCCTTTTGTTATTTTAAAAGCTAAGATAAGCTAAACCTGCAAATCTAATTGCAATATTATTTGTCAGAAAAAAAAAAAAAAAAAAAAACAATCCAACATAATTAACCTGAAGCTTGCACTAATAAACATACCAGAGTAGGGTAGTCACTTTGATAAGGTCACAGTTATATGAAAAACACTGGCATACACAACATGGCTTTGGTCCACAGCTGTCAGAGCTCGTCTTTATGCTTGTGTGAACACGACATGATTCATGTGAAGGTGTGGTGTCTGGGTCATGACCAATGGATTAGGTTGAGTGGTTCCTAAACTGGATAGGCTATGCCAGTATACAAAAATTTTGGATAAGATTAAAGACATTTGCCATCTGAGATCGGAAAGATAGGGATGTGTTTGGCAAAAAGATGGATGTTATCTATAGAGATTTTGCAAAACCATTGCTTTGCGCCAGCATCTTTACCTAAACTTCATTTTCTAAAACTGTATTGTCTTGTGCGAAGTTAATCCTGGCAAAACTGCACCTAGTTTTGGCAGGAAGGATGGCACATAAGACTGACAGGTGGATAGGTGCAGCTTCTGCAGTGATGAGCTTTGCCTTTTCGACTCAACTCTTCAACAGTCCATCTATATTCCTACACTCACCTATAGTTGTGAGCTTTGGGTAATGATCGAAAAAATAAGATCATGGGTACAAGCGGCTGAAATGAACTTCCTTAGAAACAGTGTGAGGAGCTCAGTCACACAGGAGGAGCTTTGAGGAGAGCCTCTGCTCCTCCATGTCGAGAGGAGCCAGTTGAGATGGCTCGGCTTACGTTTTGGATGCTTCCTGGACGCCTACTGGAGGAAATGTTCCGGGTGTGTTCCACCGGAAGGAGGCATTGGGGTAGACCCAGGACACACTGGAGGGACTTTGTCTCTCAGCTTGCCTGGGAACACATTGGGGTACCCCGGGAGGACCTGGAAGAAGTGTCCAAGGTGAGGGAAACCTGGGAGTTCCTGCTTAAGCTGCTGCCTTCACATCCCGGCCCTATCTAAGCGGAAAAATATGGATGGCAACTCAACAGCCCAAAATCAAAAGGAGGATTTTTGAGTGCTCATAGAAGACGACTTTGAATTAGTAAATGAATGAAACAAGCATAAATGAAACAAAATACAACTCCATGTTTTTGATAAGAGGTCAAAAGTATAACATGGTTAAATATTCAAAAAGTCTATTTTGCATAATATGTGTTCTTAAAACCTCCATGGAGACAGGGAGGTAACGATTTCAGGCTGTAAAATCAGAAAGTCATCATTATTTTCCTGAGAAAACAATGAATAGGTCAGAACTGGGCAGAAAAGACCCCGCTCATAGTAAGTACTAATGTTTTTTGAGGTATGTTTTAGGCAATAAAAACACTTGTACCCATCTTGCATTTATTCAATTATGTTTAATGCCAAGCCATAGAATATTTCAGCCAAGGCAATAACATCTCCATAGAGACAAGTAGGTGGCTGAAATTCCACTAGAAAAGTGACAGTGCAACTTTAAGAGATTACAATCCTTGGTCTGCAAGTTCAATCAGTTTTAGGAAATCTAGGCCACGTCACAGGACAAAGTGAACCAAACAGCGTAGACAGGGGATCAGCAGTCTGGGTGGAAGGGACAATACTTTTGTGCACCCTGAGTGCCCTGTCTGGGATTTGCTCTGACCATATTTATGTCATTGTGCGGTCAATCTGGGCCAGCCACATGCACAGCTGTGGGAAGTGGCCCTTTGTGCTTGGGATTCACCCTGGAGCTACAGGAATATGGAAGTCGCAGCAAAAGAAATTCCACACAGTAGTGTACCGTATCTCCAAAACAGAACGTACTGCGGTTACATATGGAAATTATATGAATGAGTAAAGGCTTGGATGGAAAATTTTAAGTTGATGGTGAAGGTTTTGCAATTGAGTAATTTTCACATAGAACTCCGTCTGCGTTTTGACATTTTGTTAGATGTGAACCATATGGAAGCAAGTGCCTGGGACATCCTATTCAATTCAATGTATTTTTGTAAAGCCCAAAATCACAACAGCAGTAGGCTCTTAGGGCTTAAAACTGTTGATTTACCCAAACAGAAAGAAAATCGGTTAATCTGCTTGTCTGCTATTGACCAATGGCTGTTTCATTAACATTCACAGGAAACAAGCAAATGGAACTATCACAGGGCACTTTTCCAATCAGAGACATTGCTGAATGACAACTATATGGAAACAATGGCCAACGACTATCCCAGAATATACTTTCACTATCATGGTTCAACATCAGAGTGAACGAAGGGACTAAGTGGGTGGAGCCAACAGTTCAAACTGAAACATGTTCCTCACTCATGGGTAAAAATCAGGATCAGGCTAACGTAGTGCCTCTGGTTTGCATATATTCGGTAAACTGACTCTCCATTTATCTAGAGTAGTCTTGGGACTAGAGATTGGCCGGTATTTTCATGGTTAATGTTATTACTTTGAGATAGATAAAACAGAAAATGCAAATATCGCCAAATATCGGTCAGTCTCTCTCTGTGGCTGCATGTCTTCACCTCTATCAAATACAACCATATCATATATACACCCCAAAAAATGCTAGGTCATCTTTTCTACCCATTGTTGGGTTAGGGTTAGTTATTTTCACAGAGTTGGGTAGATTTGCCTATTCCAAATGTTGGGTCAACAGGTTGGGTCATTTTCCCCCCTTTCGTTTGATATACCCAGTGGTCTGGGTCAAATCTTCTCAAACAATCTCAGCAAAATGGGTCAAATACAGACTTTTTAACTGTCCTTGGAAGCTGTTACGCACCTTCTCTAATGGTCTCAGAGGAATGTCAGATAAAGTAATAAAACATATATAAATACCAGCTCCATTATGGATGTGAATGTTTCTTCTTCTTCTTAAATCCACAGTTTGGGTTAGGATTTTCACACTATATTTCACCTGCAAACATTATTTCTCTCTCTGTCCCCACATTGGAATGTCTGAAGACTAAAGCCCCAGAATCTGAGATAAATAAACTGAACGCTCAAGCTTCTGTCACCCCACCAAGCAACAAGTACAAACTACAAAATGGAACATTTTATGATAATTTTATTGCTGAATCAATTATGTGCTGGAATAGTGACCCAACTCTGGGTTATCAATTTACACAGGTTGGGTTATTATTAACACAGCATTTTTTAGTTTGTACAAATGGAAAAAAAAAAAGCTATGATATTCAAATAAGTAATAAGAGAAATTTTGCCAGTTGAAAAAATATAATAATTCATTCTGAATTGTTAATAGCTATGACAGCGCTGATATTTTCATCACTGAAACCAATGGCTAGAGAAATGTAGATTTGTTTGGGTGATTTTCAGATGCTTAAATGTGATCACATCATGCTCCAAGAAAGCCATTTTTTTTTGACATTGTACATAATATTGTACTTTGCCATGAAAATGTTGAACCTGAACCATTAGATACACACATTTCCCTTAACAAGGCACAAGCTTAACAGCTACCTTTTACTATTTGTTTGGTAATTTCTTTGGCAATTCCACGGCTGAAATTATCCAAATGATTCTAGTGAAGGTGTGTGGGGTTTAAAAACACAGTGGAGCACTTCATGTATTACTGCATTACATCACAAGGTGCATCTTCAATTTGAGAGAGGAACGCACCCTAAATATGCAGTGTTTGTGCGTTAAACGTGTGGATGACACAAAACACAACTCCAGGTTTGTTTGTGATGAGGACACAACATTATAACACAGATCAATACATAGCATAATGGGCCATTTCTATATGATTGGTCTATGGAATGGTGTAATGTCATCTGAAACACAGCAATAACCTGTCAACAGTAAAGCCTATTAAGCCTCTCCGGTGCTGCTGGAGTGCCGCTGTGCCTGCATCCATTAGTGCTGGGTAGAGTTTCTACAGTCAGTCATTTGGTCTATTCCCTGTACTGTCTGCCAGAGGAACTGCTCACACTCACAACGTTAACATCAACACCCAGGGCCCATTAACAACCGCAAAATTATAGCAGGCTTCCAACAGTGTCAAACAATGTGCACGTAACAAGATGGATTTTGATGCTAACATCCTACTGGGGAGACAAGGTGCAATCAAAAGTTCATGGCAGTGACAGCATATTTAAAGAGGGACTAAACACATAAACTGCGCCAAAAAACACATTTCAAATGGAGCAATGAAACTGGGCAGTACCTGGAGGACTAAAGGGGAAAGTTAGGGGAGAGGGGTGGGAGGGGTCTGGACATATGAGGAACAGAGTGATTGGTATCTACTTCAAACTCTGTCCCTGGCATTTAAATAATAGTACTTTGTTTATATTACTATATGGTGTTATGTCTGTGTAATCCTGTCCAGGTTCCATACTAGTCTATGTGGTTTCACTTGTTGTGACTCAAGATCATACCACTATTCAGGAAAGGTTGATTTCTGTCCTATGAATATGACTTTTTTAGTATTGGTAAATGAGTATCTACTTTCAATACTCAGCCAGGTGTTTGTAATCGGAAACACAGCTGTAATTAGGCCAGTCTTGTGTAATGTCACCAAGTACTTGAAATCACGGTGGCCACTGGAGATATTACACAGTTTTAACACAAAGCAGGAAATTGATCTAGTATGCACAAAAAAAAAAAAAAAAAAGGCACATAGCAAAAAAAAGTGGATTTAGGATTTAGTCCCACTTCAAAGTATAACTGAAAGGAATTATGAATTTGAAACACATATTTACTTTTTATAAGTGGTTGTGGGATAATTTAGAATATGATCTGGAAATGATGTGGTAATACAACTTAACAAAGATGTGGAGTTGATGGTGTGGAGAGAGACTTATTTACATGACCCTTACAATCACACAAATTTAAACTTCTAAGTGTACTTGTAAAAGGGCTGTCACAATAAATACTATATCGACTAATTGTTCAATACATGACAGATAGAACAATAGATTTTGGGGTCAATATTTATCGTGTGCAGATTTTCTTGGTTATTTTTTGGCTATATAATAAAACTTGACCTGTAGAAGGTTGAATTAATAACTTAATAAGTCATTGCAGCCTCAAACTTTGTAATATTGTAAATTTAGAATAGTTTTTGTGGTATAAATCTGCTCTTAGGTTACTGTGTCAGTGGCGTAAATGAGTTTCAATATTATTGTTCTTCTATATTTACTTAAACAATATATCATAAATGTGTTACCGTGACAGGCCGAACAGTAACAATAATGAACATATTTTAGTCAGAATTTTGTTACAGTAGAAATTACAGCGGATTAAATAAATAAATAAATAAATAAAATTTGATGTGAAAACTTGTTCTTTTTTACTAGGGTTATTCCAATTCATCGATCCGATACCATAATGACGGAGCTGTTTACTGCTTGTGGCTACAGCTTACATTTGGGGCCAGCTAAAATGCTAGAGATTCTGCAGACAATACAAATACTAATAATAACAGAAAACATATGTGTTTAGAGTGGAAGTTAAACTTGAAATTGACTGCAGAGATTGCCTGACAGCGGTGCTATATCGGCTTTGTTTATCATGTATAATTAGCCTCATGTGCTCTGTGGATGTCTTTTTGCAGGCCACACAGTTAGCTTCATCCACACAATGGTATCAAATAACCCTGTTTTTTACAATTACTTACAGACACTATTCCACCATGTTCGCCATTTTCTTTTATGGGAGACTTTTTGTTAGTGTTGTCACCATACTAAATTTCAAGCTTGATTTTGATACTAAGGAAAAGACTCGGTCGATACTCGATATTGATTCCGATACCACAATAGTAATAAAAAACACTCTTTATTTAGACAACAGAAAGTGATTTTCAACATTAAATATTACCATGTGGTGTTATATCTATGTAATTCCTCAGTCATTCAGATATACTAGTCTACATGTCTTATACTTGTTCTGACACATCTCAAGATCATTCTAAAAATATTCAGGAAAGGTTAATTTCTGTCCTGTGAATACGACTGATTTAGTATCGATACCGGCTCAAATGAGTATCTAGTTTCAATACTAGTTTTAACATAGATTAGTAACAGATTTTTGATACTTTTGGCCCAAACTGTATATTTCATTCAATTCCGTGCCCCTGTAAGTGCTGCGATGTACGGAACTATAAATAAAATAAGACCAAATTTGTAAAATGTGTGTTACATAGCAACACCCATGCATACTCCACCAGTTTGTCAGGATAAATCGTCTCTCATTGTGTGCTGCGGTCGTTGAGTTGTTTTCCTGCATTCTGGTGTCATTTAAGGCTCCGTTAGCCGTTATGAAACTAGTGGAGCGAGTCATTAAAACTGTGAGCGGATTTTATATTCTGCCAGCATCTCCTGTCTGAAATCTGTAATCTACTCTGCTCAAAAGATCTCTCATTTCTCCTATAAACTCTACAATTAAACATATCATCTTTGAAACGTTCCCCTAGGCCAGAACTCATTTAAACATCACACATTTTCTGGTCAAAGTTTGCGTGCTTGTAGTTAATTCGCGGAAAGGACTTGAGCGGCTTATGCGAATAAACAAATGCTTTAGCAAAAGGCTGATTTGTATAAAGTTGGGAGCAGTTTAAAGGCCCTCCTGTTTGTTTTGTGTGAAATCCTGGCTAACTCGCTGACTCGCGGATGATGCAGTTATGGAAGACTTTAAATAAAACATCACAAACATGTCGGCAGTCACTCAGTAGAGATTTACAGTGCTACCAAACCAAAGACAGTCTTAACTGCACTGTGTGGTGTGTAAAAGCTTGAACCATATGGAAATTTGGCATCTAATACTAGTAACATATCAACCGGTTTGCAAGTGCTGATAACCAATATACAGTATAAGCCATAGAATGTGTAGTAGTAGGCCCAAATAAGCATCAATTAAATATTTATCGTATTGTTAATAAGTAATATATTACTTGATTTTGCCATTTTTCAATAGCAATGGATGGATCAATACTGACTGAGGAATCAAATCAATTTGTTCAAGCTCAAAATGTCTCCAAACTTTCAGTTTCAGTTAGTAAATACCTAATTTATATTTTAGTTTACCTGCACATATATTTATTTTCTGTATCAGTTCAGGCTGGGGTCTAGCACAAATAACAAAAGTAAAAATTATTTGTAGTAGAGGAGTTTCAGTGTATTTTAATACAAAACTCAGATCATAATACTTGCCATATCATTACTTATCATCGTATCGAAACGAAAATCACAATTTTGACAAAGCGGCATGTAGAATCCTGCTTTTTAAAACACATAATGCAAAAATCTAATCTCAATGTTAGATTTGCAACCGTCTACTCACCACTTCTCCAGAGTTTACCTGCTCCTCAGCCTTCCTAAATTAAACCCCATCACGCATCACATGCACATGCCCACTTCAGTTTGTGCCCCACCCCCTGGGCTTCCCATCATCTCATCGGCCTCTTCACACACCTCAGCCTCACCTCCACCACCTCCCATGTCCAAACACCAGGGTGGAGGGACATGGACGCATTCTCACATGCAAACAGCCTACTAATACTTTTCTTTCGTGTCTGTCTGAGTCTTTCCAGGTTGACATAGCAATTGGATTTTTTTTTACCCCCAGAAAATCGTGCAGCCCTAGTTATTGGTATAAAATGCATTCTACAAGTAATGCAACCGTGTAATAGGGAAACAAGAATAGAAAATAGCATATGCCCAATCTAACTTCCCGAACACAATCTTTAGACATTTACAGTAGCAGGCCCTTTCAGAAGTGCAGGGAAATATGCAGCCATCAGAGCTAAGTGGATGAGGCAGTCATTATTTCCATCTGCCTGAATCTCACCATAGTCCAGGCAGAGGAGGTGGAGACAGCTCATCTCACCTTTAGCATGTCATTAGCCCTTCCCTCATGACTGATAGTAGGGTTTAGATGAGAGGAAAAGAATCAGTGTAAAGAACTGCATCCACTTTAGACTATGTTCACACCTGCACGCATAACTTTCAAACTGGGACTAGGCCTGTCTCAGTAATGACTCTATTGAGTTATTGTTCGATATATGATAGCTGGAACAAAATATTTTGAGGCTCAATATTCATCGTGGGGACTTTTTCTTTGCAAAATTTGAAATATTATTATTATTATATTATTATTTTTGTTATAATATGCTCAGATTTGACCTGTAGAGGGTTGAATAAGTAACTTCTATTGCTAATAATCAGTACAGGACATAGACTCTATATAGACTTTATACAGTCTATGGTACAGAAGCAGAGCAGGCGACACAAGTGAGAGCTTTATGCAGAAAAAATCCTAATAGCCGTTTTTAAATTATTATTATTATAGTGCAACGTTTTATTTAAATTATACATAATTTCAAATGGTAAACACACTCTCTGTGATTAGTTTGTAGATAAAATGAGTTCTCACATTGGCTTCTGGCATATAAATACATAGTAAAAGAGCCAGTATTTTGAACGGCTCTTTGGAAGGAACGGATCCAAAAGATAAAGATCTCATAAAAGGGCCGAAAGTTCCAGTACTAGTTTCCACATTATTGTTTATCACAATATATCTCTATAGCAATATATCGTGCTCCAAAATTAGTTTTTAGTGAATCAGGCCTAATTGGGACTACACTGGAGCTAACCTGGGTCCTCTCCAAAACAGGGCCATCAACATGGCATGATACTAGGGTTAAACAAATTTGTGTGTGATTTTTCTAACAAGCATTGTGACTGGCATTAGATTTGCAATTTCTGTTTTAAATTTGAGACTTGTTTCTGACTGCCAATTTTAAAAACAACTAGGAGCATAAACACTGAAAGAAATATGAAATATGAACTACTAAACAAATTATCTTTTGTGATTAACCGACACTGACCTATCCCTACACTATTCCCTGTCCACTCAATCAACCCCTTTGTATTTGAATGGGGTGTAGTATAATGAGTAGTGCATTATAGGAAGAAGGTGCTGTTTGGGGCTTTATTAAGACTAAACAAACCAGTTAGCAAGTTAGCAAATGTTAGCTTACTGATTTCTTTGATGCGAGTTAAACCCCAACATGACTGTCTAATAAAAAAGTGCAAGCATCTTTGATCGAGCATCATGAATTATGTCAGAATTTAGTATTTAGGCTCCGATCACTGGGAGTAGTTATATTCTAAGAAGTCTGTGAAGTTCCCTCAGAAGAAAGTGTGACAGGTACCATCCCCACCTGCCGCTATCCCTTCACACTTGACATAAAAGGAATCTAAGGGAAAAAAAAAAAAAACACTTGGGAAAACTTTCACTTTGAATTTTAGCTTCAACTAATCTGATAATCTCACTGCAACTCCAAGATTTAAAGAGTACTAAGTTGTTTAAAAAGAATCAGTGAGTAGACACACTTATCCAAATGTGTGTTATAAATGAAATCATGATAATTCCAATTCTGTAGAAATAAATAAACTGAGCCCTCATATCAACAGTGACTAAAGTGCTTTGAGTGCCCTGAAGGTGGAATATCACTGTGTAAAAATGGGGTTGTTTGCTAGTTAGTGTGTGGTTAATAACAAAAAAATAATATGAAATCTTAATATCTTAATATGAAAAATACTGGATTAGATTAACAAATTTCCACTTGGTTAGGTTTATAAGTAGGCCTGTCGCAATAACAAATTATGAAGTGCGATATATTAATGGTGTAAATATAGACAATAAACAATAATATTAAAACTATAAAACTAATTTATACCACTGACACAATAACCCAAGAGCAGATTTAAAAAACAAAAACTATTCTAAATCTACAATATGATTAAAAAATCCTGAGTTGGAATAAACAAACAGCGGACTTTAGTACTTAGTTTGCATGTGTAATAAGTCATAGAAGTTATTTTTTCAAACTTTTTCCAGCTTAAATATTATCGTGTCGCTAAAACATTAATGTCAGAGTAGTGCAAAGAGAAAGTACACACGATAAATACTGACCCCCAAAAATACTGTTCTGTGACTGGCCTGTTCACAAAACACCATACAATTATGAAAATGCGGTTGGTACACAGGTCAGAATTCTCTGGTAGCATTTGCTGTTGTCAATTAAAAAGGACAAACCAATATGGCAAGTTTGTGAAATCAAAAGTAAGGTACAAAATTTGCAGTCTGTCATAGTTACTGGCCTATGTCCTCAAGCTGAAATTACTCTTGAATGTCGTACGTAAGCCATGAAAATATATTCTAGTACCAGCACAGTGACGTGTGGTGAGGTTCATGGCTGGTGAAGCACTGATGTCATCACAATCAGATTTACAAACATTTCTTACCATTTTGTACCACTCTGTTTGAAAAGAGCAAAGCCAAATTTAGCTCCTTTAGCGTTGGTCTTCCTTTAATTATAACCTCCTGCTTCGACCGAAAGTCCAGTCAAACAGTTTAGAAAACTGTTTGAGCTTTAATATGTAATCTTTCTCCATTTAAAAAGTAAGGCCAGACATGAAGAAAAAAGTGAACGGATTGCTGACCTTGCTAACTCTAAATTGTATCTTGCTGTCACTATTCTGCGGCTCCTATTCTGCAGGAGTAGCAAGAATCCCTGGGCTCACGAGTGCCCCCTACCATGAGGCCAGGTAACTACGTGCCTCACCGGGCGCCTTTTCACAGCGGCTTAAAGCAGCAGCTGTCACTGCTGAGCACACATCTCTTCGCAGGATTTCAACGGTAAACGTAAAAATTCCGCAATTTTGAATAAAAAAAGATTTAAAATTGCAAAGTTAAATAGAAAATAACTTTATAATACAAATCATTGGATAAATATAACAATTTCATTTATTTTTTCTCTGTGATGCCTCCCCTGACTGCACGTCACTGTACCAGCAACTTTAAGACCTCAACACAGCACATCTTCGAAACACAAAATATCAATGTGTCTATTAGGGCTGAACAACTTGGCAAGATATCCAATTGGGATTTCTCTGAAAAATTTTAGGATTATATTTAAATTTGCAGTTCATGTTTTAATTGTTGGATTCTGTTTAAATAATAAGACAGGATATTTTGTTGTTTGCAGAAGATATAAAATGTTGCAGTGTTTGCGATTTGTCAATTGCATCCATTTAAATTGCAATTCTGATTCGACTGTGATTCCTCTGGCAGCACTAGCATGTATAAACGTCTGTCAGCACCCAAACTCACTGAAACGTGAACTACTGCGGCTGCTGCTCATCTGAAAACAAAAAATAATAATATAATACCAAAACCAGGGCTGGTCTTTTTTCCCATTATAATTTGTGAGAGTGGAGTGAGTCAGCAGAGGAGGCCTGGCGCAGACAGATGGACTGTGTGAAAGGGGAGAGTGCATTAGACGTCCCGGAGACAATATCCCCATCAGCACGGAGAGGCCCACAGACACAGTGGGACGGGGCCGGCGCAGGGCCAAGCCGAGCTGACCGGAGCAGCCAAAAAACAGCCTTATGTAACGGGCTACACTGCTGAAGGCTCCCAAGGCATGCTGCCTTAAAGAGACACGAGCCCAAACAGCACTCAGAGCAGCGTAGAGAGTAGTGTTGTCAAAATATGATCAAACTCAATTTACGATACTAAGAAATAAACTCGATACTCAATACTGATTACAATACCACCACTACTCCATTCTTTAGTAAATTTCATTGGGTGAAAACGTTTCACTCGTTTTAGTACGTTCCCTCTGACATCAGGTATGTGTCATTGGGGAAACATTTGCACATGCGTAACTAAGAGATGTTCAAAGGCGTCTAGTAATTTAGCAATAAAATGTTGTTGCTATAGTTACAAATAAAAACAGCTGTCCTACATATACATACATACAAACATATTTATAACCTTTGGCAAAATTCGAACAAAACACGCACATTAGGAAAAATGCTTTAGCTCAAAATATGGGTCCCCGTGCTTCCAACAGTTTGGCTCAGCTGCACTGAAGAATGGGTCAAATGCAGACGACAAATTTCTCTTTTGTATTGGTCAGTATCTGAGTATTGTTTTTTTTCCATTATACCCCTAAAATATGTAATAAAATAACAGCAAACCAACTGAACTCTGAACTGTGTAAACTTGTAAATATGTCTATAAAAAGGTGTTTTATAGGCCCCATGGGTTAAAACCACACTGAACATTCCAACACCAATGAAAGACTGGCCCCACGACAAAGTTAGCAGCTAGCCAAATGCACACTCTCCCAACACATAACCACCCACTTCACTGCAATTGGATAAACTTGCTAAAATCCTATCTAAGTGCAACGATAATGTATTACTTTCTCTTTCTACAACATTGCATTAGCACTAAATGCAGCATGAATTATGCATTTCTCTATAAGGCAGTAGAAAGTTTTCCAAGATTTGCCTTTAAGTGGGTATTTTAATAAGCATGCTGCTACAAAGAGAATTTTTAGCGAGGGGAATACACACAAGACTGAACAAACTAAAAATATCAAGAATAAAAGGCATGGTTGTTATTTTAGATTAGATCATTTTCAGCAAAATAAAACGTGTTGATGAATATGTATGAATTAAAAAAAGTTTATTTATGTAACTTGAAGGAGGGACTGCCACCTTATTGTCTCTGCTATTGCTTTGCTTGGAATGTTCCAGTGTTATTTATTTATTTTTTTTTTATTTCAGGTGTTTTTATTGCACAAACATACCTTGAAAAACATTCTTATTGTGAGTGGGGTTGCTTCTTCACAGATCTGAACTGGTAATGTGACATGCTTGTCTCTAAGGACTAGGGTTGTCAAAAGTATCAATATCCAGATACTAAAGTAACTAATACAAATACAAATATTGTATTGAAACTGTACTGACCTATACTGAAAAAATCATATATAAACAGGACAGAGTAGGGCATTATTTAGTATGATATATGCCCTATACTGTGGCAGGACCCTTCGCCAGCAAAGTTACACAGTGTATCTTTAACAATCAGCACAATAGTGACTCTACATGCAATAGTCTTACAGAAGCATCATCAACTTGTAAGAGTTCTGTGAAATTTAGAGAGTCCTTGGTCAGTTGGATTAGCATAAAGAGTTTGCATGCTACAAGGTCGCTTCATTTTTTAAGTAATGAAAATGAATCGGAGTCGTCTAATCACTAAACGAACCATTTCATTTTGCTTAAATTACAATTCCTTCCTCGCAGCCTCTCTCAAGGCCCGCACTGATGGTCTGTCTGTGGGAATGAATACTTCTGTGAATATTTTTAACCATATTTCTCATAGCACATTCAATTGGCTACATTTGCAAATATAAATGACAAAATGAGAGTTATAGAAAAGCCCACATCAATTTAAAAGTATCATTATTGGTAGAATGTTTCATTATTTATTATTAATTTTATTTTTTACATGGGTTGGCTAGTGGCGTTCCACCTGGCCCTGTATTTAACAATGCACTACGTATTTATTTTATTTGTTTGAAGGACAATGTGCAGATACATTAAAAAGATGGCTGCACCAGATTTAGCAAAATGCTAATTTCCATCTGTAGTCCTTAAGGTAACTTTTCTCATGCCGGGGTACATTACCTGCTTGTCTCCTATACCCGAGGGTTGGTGGCTTGATCCTGGCTTTGACCAGGGCTTAATATTATTGTCTCTAATCCTGTTGTGGTTTGTATTGATCGGCCTAGTGACCATTGCTGGACGCTACTTTTCACGGTGCATTGTGGGACGTTTTCACTTAGACATTCAGACACCACTAAAAATTGCAAGACTCCTAAATAGTGCCCTAAGACCTAAAAGACAGGCACTAAAAACAATACTATTCAGGTATTGTTCAAAAGTAGGCCTGTTGCAATAATTACTATATCGACTTATTGTTCATGGTGTTTCATGGAACAATAACTTTTGGGGGTCAATATTTATCCTGGGCTCTTTATTCTTTGCATTAGTGGTGACCTTTTTGTTATTTTTCTGTTCTACGATGAGATTTGAGCTGTAGAGGTTTGAATAAATAACTTATGACTCATTATAGATTCAAAACTAACTACTAAAGAGTTCCATTCTGATATTTATTGATTTCAGTTTGTGTTTTTAACCATACTATACATTAAGAATAGTTTTATAATATTATCTTGCTTTAGGGTTATTGTGTCAGTGGTGTAAATTAGTTTCAAGATTATCATTTAGTGTCTATATTTTCTTCAGAAATATATCACACTTAAAAATTTGGTAGCATGACAGGTCTAGTCAAAATCCAGGTAATGTTTTAAGTACTGGTGTAGAAATAATTGTAAAAATCCAGGTTGTCTCTCTGCGTGGTCCCTTGCTTTAGTCCCTATGTTACTGATATGCACTCCTTACCTAAGCTCACCCCTTCACTGGTAGTGCAGCACGGAGCCGCGCAGCCGGGGGCACCAAAGTGAAGATGAAGGCTGCACCGCTCGTCTCCTTGGTCTACATGAATAATTCAAGCACACCAGGCCGGGAGCATCTTTCAACTCTCCCTCAAGCGTGAAAAGAGCGCCGCGCCTCCTCACTCTCACCACCGGGGGCACACGAGTCACAAAACCAGCCTGATCAGGACGGAAAGCATTAGACCACACAATCAGACTTTGGGCATGCATATATTTACAGGTAAATCACTGAGGGATGTAGCTCAAATGTTATTGCAAGCATACAAGATGACTAAGAGGAAAAACTACACTAACTTTAAACCATATGTTACTTTAGAAAGTCAACATTTCCATGTGATTGGGGGAGGAGTGACTGGGGAAAAGTGTTTATATGTTTGCACATGCCAATAAGGCTGTGTAAATATTAGGCAAAAATATAGATATTGCAATATTGGTTGGCGCAAAAGTCAATATCGTAGGATGATAAAAATATCACAACACAAATTTTACATTTTAAAAAAGATCACTGTTTTTGTAAAGTAAAATGGACAAAATTAACTGAACTTATTGTGCCAAAAATGTATTAAAATATCATTACTGCAACATAAAACATAGTTATCGAACATCGCATCTTGTTCTCATATTGTGCAGCGCTTATCAGATTGTGTATTGTTGTTGTGTAATGTAATACTCCAACTACCTGATGGATTATATCTGGAGACAGCCAAACACTAAAAAGACCCAAAACTCCAGAAGCAACTTGTGAGTAAGGCTTATGGTAAAGTTCAGATTTGACACACTAACATCATTCAAATGTGTCAGATGCTATTAGCCGCTGTTAGCATTCACAGCTCTCACACAGTGGGAAATAATCATTTCTTGTGGCGACATGCTTTGCAAAACAAGCTAGCTCGCTAGCAACAATGGTTTCCTGTTTATCGATGCACAGCACACGTATCGAGATCAAACATCTGATATTTCCAATGTATAACACATCCCGTATGAGCCAAACCCAATGCATTACATAAAGAGATTAAAAATGTGGTGTATAGGTGCAGAGAAGTTACATTAATGCGGAAAATAACGGAAGTACTGTCCTCTTTACTCTGCTACGTGAGACGTCAGCTTCTCACGTAGCAGAGCCCTGCCCCTGGATCTGTAGCCATGCCCGGGGCAGGGTAACGCAATTCGGTTGCTGGAAGCTGCATCAAACAGATCCACTCCAAGGCAGCCCCAAGCGAACCATGCCAATAGAAAAGAGGCTATATATTATAAGGAAGAATAGAATAAGAATAGAATAAATCCTACTGAAATGTACAATATTGTTAAAATGAGGTGCACCAAATAATTAACAGAATGAAACACTTACAGTGTTGTACCTGATTTCTTAAAAAAAACATGCAACTTTTTTTTTGTTGTTCTTTTTTATAGTTTACAGTGGCCCAAAGTTATTCTTCATTCCTAGCATTGTAATTATTTGCAATGAGTTTATAAGACAAAAAGTAGCATGCCAACACAGTGAAAGCCAAAAGTAAAATCTGTCAACTGGACAAAAAGTTGTAGGAGTAAAGATGCTGCTCATCCAAGCCGCTTGTTCAGTTCTGGTCAGATTGCTGGTGGACACTGCCTTATAATTATCTGAAGGGAGGAGCTAACTACACTGAAACTGAAAACAGCTATTGTTTTAAGTTTCTGTTGTGGGCTAGACCTATTGACCTATGCTGTTCCAGGACAATAAAAATGTTTACAGTTACAGGGCTATAGTTAAGTGGTTACTGGCATTCATCATACTGCAAAAATATAATGTAAATACTAGTGGAAACTAAATGTACATAATTTGTTGAACATGAGTTGATACGGTAATTACTGTGACAGGACAAACAAATAGTTATGGACAGACAGTCACCATTTGCAATATTAGCATGACAAATATGGAACCTGGCATTTAACATCTACTCACAAAATTGTGCCTTTTGCAGTGATTTGTAAAAAGTACAATTATTGTGCAAGCAACCTCCTGGAAACTTAAGAAATACAAATAATAACAAAAAAAAACAAAAACAAAATAACAGCATCTTACCTGTAAAATTGTCAGATTTGAACCATCAGCAGTCACATGGAAAAGAAAGAAACACAGTTATGAGAGTCAATGGTTAGATTGTGTGTGTATGGACATTGGAAATAAGTGATTGATTAGAGTGTACTAGAGCAGATGTGACCTTTGAATGCAGAGTGAAAGTGTCTGTCAGCACTAAGGTGGCACACGGCCTTATCTGAGCTCCACATCTGCCCACACAGTTCAGCTAACTCATCGATTCACAGGCAGATTAGAATCACACTGGCCTACTTGAAAGCTCACAAATAATTGCAGGTAGAGCAGGGTGACAACAATTAATATGTTGATACTATACCAATAATAATATACCAATAATCTAAATATTTACTGCCAAAATGTGTCTTACATGTACATGTAGTTGAGTTTTAAGTATCGGACTTGTTGTCTTTGTCAGTGGGGCAGGCCTGACAATCAGGGGCACGTGGGCCTGACGCCAAGCCGATCTGATGGTAGTGAGCCTTGCACCTTTTACAAAATTTCTATCAACTTATCAACTTTTCTATAAACGTACTGAATAACAATCTTTGTAAAATAAAATTTAAAAAAAAGTATTTTGCAACTTTCACGTCAGTCTGTACCGTTATTGTGGCTCTTTGTGCCATAGGTTGTAACTAGGGATGGGACAATATAAGATAATATTGTTAAATGCGATAAAAAAGGTCCGCAATTAATCGTTTGTGGCATTTTAAAAAAAATAGTGATCATCGCGCACAATTATAATTGTCTTTACAGCACCAGACTGCCTCGTGTTTCTGGTTTCAATACAATGTTAAGATGTTAGTTCTGGTGTTTGCCTACAAGGGGGGTAGGGGGCGTCTGCCATAACAATGACACTTGTTAGCTTATGTAAGTCTGTGCCTGTTCTGGTGGCAAAGTCTGCTGAAAAAAAGTTGCGGCTCCGAGGGCAAACACCAGCAACTTACACACGCAGTTACGAGACAACCATCCTGCATTGTTTGACAAACTTGAGCTGAAAATATCCATCGTAAGTGACATATACTATTGAATGTAGATTGTGTTGTGTGTAGCGTTAGCTAAACAGCATTTTACCAACACACACACTATATATTTGACCTACAATCATGCCAATAGCTGACTAAACCATCCTTACCAATCCAGAACAGCACCCAATCCATCCAAAAATAAGGCCCTCTACTCCTGAGTCTACAGCCATCCTCACTCTGACACAAACCGCTCCGAGTCCAAGATGCCTCTAGTTTAACTTGTACAAACATCCACAGTGTCCTTGATCGCGTACTTCCTTTGTTTTGTCCGTTTCCTCGTGTTTAGAAGCAAAACTGCAGCAAAACTGCAGCAAAACAGCACGTAGAATGTGTGCGCATTACGCACGGATCCACTTGGCTTCGTTAACGCACTCTGCAAGCTCTGTCTGTTTACACCATACACATGTTCCCCTGCTTATTGGCTGTAAGGAGAAAATGTCACTAAACGTGTGCAATATAATCGGTTGATTCTACACGGGGGAGAGTGGGGCGTAAACTTTCAGTAAACTGTAGCACTGATTTGCTGTCTGGGACTCCAGTAACCCACAACCCCAACCTTATTGGACAACACTGGTGTCAATCAGAAGCTAACACGTGTGTTTATCCCTGAGAAACAGAGTTGGCGCTGTCTGAAGTTTATTATGCCTGAAATCGACCAAAGAAATGCAAAAAAGGAATAGAGCAGATTTCACGTGTGGAATACTTTCCTGCAGCAGACTGGACATGAAGGATTTAACTTATTTTGTGGACATAATTTCTTCACTGTATTATATTCTCTGGACCTGTACGGAACGAATGAGACCAACTTTGTGGAATATGTTGATGTTTGAAAGAGCCCTCAAAGGTAAGTGAAGTCCAAGTCCACATTTTTGGCTTTTCTGTAAAAATGTCTTTCCTGTCAGCACTGTGATGATTGCAGGTGAAAAGGGTTTGCATTTTCAGAAAGACGACAGGCGTAGCTTTCATTTGATGTGTAGATTGTTTGCGTGGGTGACGCAGCAGTATATCTACATTCCGGTAGAGTTGTAAAGTAGACCCGGGCTGTCGGGATGTTAACAAGTTAATAATTATTGCGATATCGTTAATCGCGATTATTTTGGTCACAATAATCGTAAGTCTAAATTTTACTATCGTCCCATCCCTAGTTGTAACTATAGACTGTATATATAACAGGACATAGATAACTTGCTAGCCACCACGTTCCAAATAGGAAATGGACATGGGCGCGCTTCCAGCTCCATCGACTCTGGCTCCAATTCACTTCACATCTGAAAACTGATGCTCCTCTCTCCTTAACTGCTGTTGTCTCGCTCGTCATTTTGGTCTTAAAATGTTCGTATTAATCTGCTCTACATGATCCTGGTATTTTTATTTCACTATTTTGTGAATAAATCAGGATATGAATATTAATAACAGACAAATCAGGCGCGTTCTTTTCCCAAGGTTGCTCCTGCTAGCATTAGCAACAGGTTGGATTGACACCATGGCTACGCGTCTGTTTCATGCTACATCAGCAGTCCGGGTGGGAAGGGGCGTTACCTTCGTAGTCAGAATTCCAAATATGGAACTTGGTTCCAAATTTGCCCCTATAACTGCTAGTCTCTCGATAAGCTTCATTTGACTGGAGCTATCACAATCACTTAGTCCACTTTATACAGTCTGTGGTCGTAACACAGACAAATGTGAAATGACAGGAAAATTACTAATTGCTAGGGACCTGTACTGGTCCGTTACGCATTTGCTACCGGGCCGCCCAAAAACACTAAATAATTTATCAGCGACCGCATCTTCTCCGACGTAACTTTCACCCGTCCCTCATGACACTCTAATAAGCTTGTCCGTAGATATATTGCCACAGAAATCCATTTGATATAATGGCGAGTATATTATATCTGTGCTAGATCTGCTCTTTTCCTCCATGATGACGTATCATGTATAACGCATCAAACACGTCGCCCAAAAGTAGACCCACAAGCTTGTGAAAATGAGACAAAAACAACTTTGGAGAGCTTTTTTGCAAAGGGGAAAAGGCCAACTGAGGAGCCAGAAGAGAGCCTACGACCTCCAAGAAAAAGAAAGATGAATTTAATAGACAATACCAGGAGTCCTACTTAAAATATGGGTTTGTCGCTGCGAGTGACTCTCATGCACTGAGTCCGCTCTGTGTAATATGCGGGGGGAAAGCGAACGAGGCAATGAAACCTTCAAAACTGCTTTGGCACATGGGGATTAAGCAACCTGGATTAAACAATAAGGTTTTAGAGTTTTATGAAAGAAACAAACATGAACAATAAGGAAAGAAGAAACAAGGCTCGACTGATTCAGCGGTATAGTGAGTTGTATTTTTTATGCACTTATTTTTGCCATATTTATCTGCCGCGCATAGATGGCCGGTCCGTGAAAATAAAACCTACATTATTCCGGTGCGTTGTGTAAAAAGGTTGGGAACCCCTGCTGTAGATATTACACATAATCTACATGACGTTATGTGGATAAGTATGATTTTAACTTTCTTTTTGTTTACATTGTGTTATAGTTATTCTTTGATAGAGCACCCATTTGTACCTGTTCTCTCAGCTTGTGCATTGTGTGAATTGGTGCCATTTGCTCAGATCTTTATCTGGAGTATCCCATTTCCTTATCAGGTAATGTCTTTTATAACACTATATGGGAAACCACAACAGACACTACATAGCACAGAATGTACTGTGCATTGTTGTGGTATTATGCAATGTTCTGAAAAGCAGCTGCTGTGGTGTGTCGGTTCACATGTCCTCCTATAGGGATAATAAAATATACATTGACTTTTAAGGAGTGTTAGACAGTGTCACAAGAAGAAGTAGGTGCAAGTCATTTGTGAGGCCATAACATTTAATGAGTCCATAGTTTAAACTGCGGGTGACAGGTTTTTTATTATTCTCTTGATTTGATGTAATGTGGTGGGATAAGGCCTATTGTAAATATAAACTATAGTTTAACACCAATCAAGTGGCAGTTTGAGAGAAAGGTTGACAAATACGTTGAAAATTACAGGAAGTAGGGAGTTCTAAAACATTAGGTAATGATGAATTCTATTCAAAAGTCAGGAAATATTTTTTTTCCTTATATTTAAAAGGTGCAATGTGTAACTTTTTGGTGGATGGTTGCCATGGAGATGTTATTGCTCTGCTTGTTACATTCTGCAGTATGCAGATAACAAGAAATAACAAGCAATAACAAGCAATAACATTTCCATGGCAACAAGCAGGTAGAGGACCCTCCACTAGAAAAGTTGCATAGTGCACCTTTAAAGATAATTTCAACAAAATAAAGGTGTTTCTGTGGACTTTTATTTGTCAAATTATAATGTTTGTGTACACTTGATGAGTTTTGGCCCAGTGTACAACATGGTTGCTAGGTAACAGTTAGAAACTAACATACATGATCATTCACACAGACAGAAATTCTCTCTTATCTGCATCACTAGAGGAAAAACTAAAACTAAAACACAACTCTACTTAGAAAACTGCGGTGGTTAAAATCTCTAAAAAGTCGATTTTACATAATAGGTCTGCTTTCAAGGGGGTAGAAAAGCAATAAATTCTCCATGGAGACAAGAAGGTGACAGATGCTTCACCAGAAAAATTACATTGTGCACCTTTAAATCAACAGAGAGCTTTAATGGACCTAATCCCTAACAAATAAAATTCAACATTCGTAAATTCTCCATTTGAGTATTTCTTGCAGAAACTCAACCTATTAGCATAGCATTAACATTAGCAAACAGACCCATTTAACGGATCACAGAAAGAAAAAGCAAAACACATATGACAAGATAATTGTGCACATTATTATAATTATGTTAAGCTTCCGTTGTGCTTAGCCAGTCGATGCGCTAATGTACTTTTAGCAACCCGCTGTGTGATTTCTCCTCAGCGCTGCAATTTCTTTTTGCATAATACGGCCTCATTAAATCGTATTTGCTAGCATACAGTCACTCAGGCTAAGTGCTTCTTTGTCACCAACCAAACTATAGAGCTCCTTTAGTCGTCCTCACACAATCCCTTCATGCACCTCCAAACCCCACACTGGTGGTATGAACAAACTTTACAGGAGTTTCAGAGATTGTGGATTATTGTTGCGCACAGGGATGTACACTTTATCAAGTGTAGAAGAAAGTCTGAGCCTTTTAGTGGGTTTACAAAGCTCCAGATTGACGTAGAAGTGCATTTCTGCAGCTAAATGGGCTCGCAGCTAATCAAGCTATGAAGCTATGTACATTAATTAAGCTATGAATGCATTTTACATCACTATTGTTTTTTTCTTTATTTGGTTTTATTTGAATGATTCACCCTCATAGTGATTAAAAAAATGTAAGTTTGTGTATTATCGATTAGCATTATAGTCTATTAGGCAGAGAGAGAGAGTAGTTTGAAGAGAAACTATACCGACTGTTTTTTGCTTAACACTGTTCATTTGCTTAGCATTAACTGACTGCTTAGAGATGTTGATTGTAAAAAATGAAATCACATACTAAAGTTAAAAAAATGTTTTTGTGTTTATTACATTGACATGAGATGCCATTTCATCTGTTTCACAAATATAGCCCAGTATATTTTGCACAAACATCTCCAGGGACCCTTTTTGATGATATAAGAAGGTGAAAAGTAAACCAGATGTCCAGACATTGCAGAGTTAATGCAAAATCTGTGTGATCTATACTCTTTAAAAATCACACTCGTGCCAGGTAAGGGTCACTAATGTTTAATCGGATTTGTTTTAAGATAAATCATTGTCTACAATTTTGTTTAAAGATAAAAAAATCCCAAAAGCGACTCAGTGCCATCCATTACCACTAATGCATCGCTGCTAATATGGTGTCCCTGTCAAATGTAGCCATGTGGGCGCAGGAGCTCTATTAATGTTATTGTCTTTGTTTGGAGAAATAAGAATGCTTGACAAAGGCTCTTAGGAATGAATGGCGTCTTATTAGATTCTTCACCCTGAAAACTGAAAAGAAACTGTACTGAAAACAAAATCTACAACATCAACAAAAGTAAACTGACTTGATATGGGATGGATTAGAAGAGCAAATAATATTTATGTAATGTTGTCTGAGTTAAACTGAGCTGGCATTTATTTTCTCTGAGAAGTAATTGTTAAGTATCGTATGAGTTTGTGCTCTGAATGGGATTAGAGGAGGAGTTAGATTACAGCCAGTAGGCCACTTTAAGCATTGCTAAATAAGATTATCAAGGCTCAGACATCAAGCACAATTTCCTCTGCTACACCTTTTGCTCCGAAAATCTAATTCAAATCCTGCTACATGATGTCCTTGTGTCCCTGAGCAATACACTTCACTCACCTCATGATTGAATATAGAAGTTTATTTATATATGTTAGTGTGCTTATTCACTGACAGTGGTTGGTAATGGGTTGTATAAAACTGTAAAGCAACTGTGTGTCTCTAAAAACTGCCAATATGTGACTGGGGTAAAAAACGTAACTAGTTCATTTTAAACAATTTGCAGTGGTCCAAAGTTATTCCTCACTTTCCTAATGCATTCAGAGCATCCCAATTCATCCTATTCACTGTGATAAGTTTATAAGAGCTTTTTATCACTTTTGCATCACTCTAATGCTAACAATTAGCATGCTAACGTCACATTTCTTGGTTTTCTGAAAATAAAAAACTTTATAAAAGCCTACTTAACAGATGATGTTACAACTTTAGACAAACAAGTCAGCACATGGCAGACATTCTAGTTAATGTTATAGAATGTTAGAACTGGAAAAGAGGGGCCTGTTTTTATGAAGAAGGACAAACAGGCTTTGCTTTAGCCTTTGTTTGTCTAAGGGGGTATCCCCTTATGCTTTACGATGTGATGTCATAATCTATTTTAGAAACTGTGAAAAGCTCTATTAGACGGAAATGACATGCTGCAACCTCATTTTAACCTTAAGAGCAGTTTTTACAATACATCTGTACTGTGGCTGAAGATTCTTGCTTAACTGCATGTAAAGAATCAAGTACAAACACTTCAAACATAACAAAGCCAATTATAGAACACTTTGAAATTGTGTAAAAATTGCGTCATTTGTCCTACATTGAGATTCATAGGTTTCCTATCATTTCATTACACTGTTGTTAAACACAAGAAAAAGAGCTAAAAGTACTTAGAGGAGTTGCATAAATGTGTCAGAGTAAGATTGGTGAGTTCAAAGTGGGCTGTGGCACATGTTGAAAAGCACAAATAAGAGTGAGTAAAAGGTCACGCTGGCGTTGGACACACTGCTGCTTTCACATGTGTGGCCGGCACCCGCTTGTCCAGTCCATTGGAAAAACTCTCTCTGCAGCCACGTTTTTATTTGTGAGGGAGCTTTTCTTAGAACTGTGCGCAGTTTGTTCTCCTTACTGAACTTTACATTTGTATGCGCCGCGCTAACCTCTCTGAACCGGTGTGTTGCGATCCACAGGGGTTCGTTCCTCTTCCAGAAATGTCAAAAACGGTTTTCTTTAAAGCCAAAATACAGCCTGAATTAGTTCCAGACTGACTTGCTAAAAAGCCAATTCAAATAGTCAAGCTCGGAGGCTAAGTAAGTTTACTAGTGGATTTAGGAGGAAAATTGGACCTTTCCTGAGACGTTTTAGAATAAT
Organism: Periophthalmus modestus; assembly: GCA_019594935.1. Classification (NCBI taxonomy): domain Eukaryota; kingdom Metazoa; phylum Chordata; class Actinopteri; order Gobiiformes; family Gobiidae; genus Periophthalmus; species Periophthalmus modestus. The sequence continues at coordinate 4,972,485 of JAIEZT010001318.1, read as the reverse complement.
TTTGAGCTTAATCAGAACGAGCATAAAATCACATGGTAACACAAAGAAAGTATTATTTATTTTTAATTTTCCATTATTATTGTGGTATTGAAATCAGGCCTATTCTTTACTATTACAACAGAGTTTGACATTTTAGTGGTGACAACACTGATTCAAAACTATTTTTCCACATCACATTTACACGTCAGATCATTAGTGATATTAGTGATAGCATTTTTACCTGTAAAATAGAAACAAAAAAATCACAAATATACATAACACATAAATAGTTTTTTTTTTTTTTTTTTTTTTTTTCTCCCTGGAGATATATATATATATATATATATATATATATATATATATATATATATATATATATATATATATATATATTATATATATATATATATATATATATATATATATATATATATATATATATATATATATATATATATATATATATATATATATATATATATATATATATATATATATATATATATATATATATATATATATATATATATATATTATATATATATATAATATATATATATAAATATGCTGTGGTGATGATAATTAAGTGATGACTTAATCGCTATAGGTAGAATAATAAATGTACTGGTAACTTCACGTATGGTCAGAGTAGAGCTGCTGCTCCTCCACATCGAGAGAAGGCAGCTGAGGTGGCTTAGGCATCTGGTCCGGATGCCTCTTGGGAGGTGTTCCGGGCAAGTCCAACCGGAAAGAGGCCCCTGGGAAGACACACCCTGAAGGGACTATGTCTCTCGGCTTGCCTGGGAAAGCGCTCACCGGACGGGCTGGAGGCAGTGTCTGGGGTGCAGGAAGTCTGGGAGTCCCTGCTTAGACTACTGCCCCCACAACCCAGATAAAAGCAAGAAAATGGATGGGCAGATGGATGGTAACCGTTCATACTTTTAGATATTACTTTATGGTGCAACCCTTGTAGTAATGTTAATTTTATTGCAGTTACTGCTACTCACTGAGTGCCTCACACATTTTGTACTTAGCAACCATAACAAGATGGCAGCAATTTACACAAGCACTATCAAAACAAGAGAATGCTGAGGAGATCTGTAACCATAACCAGCCCCATATGTCCCATCTGCCTCCAATACACATCAGAACAACCCAATGTCAGCACTCCGAAACTTCACCGGGCACCGGGTCAAATGCACTATACTTTAACCCATTACCATTTATGGGTGAGGCCAATAAAACTATAGCACCAGTTCAAAGTAGGAGATTAAAACATAGAAAGAGGTTACAGAAGGTCCAAATAGTTTCAACAGTGCAGATTAGATTTTTTTCAATCCAAATTGTAACTGTGCACAAGGACACACTCCAGATGTCAACACAACCCTTCAATTCTTCAGTTCTCCTTAGAGTTTGAAAATGCCAAATAAATAAGCAACATTTGAGTTCTGTTTACAGCTTATGAGCCAAAGAAGTAGTGCAATTTTGAGTTACTCTTTCAAAGCTTATAATTGAGGAAGGTTTTGGAATGTTATGGTTATGTCTGCTAAAGGGGAAAGTGGATGCATTTAGTATGATTAAAGGTCCAGATTTCCCATATATTTGAGTTGTTCCAGTGCAGATCTATTGTATAAGCAGCTCTTGAGATCAAAATACACTACCAGTCAAAAGTTTAGACACACTTTTTCATTTATGTTTCATCTTCCATGATTATTTGCATTGTAGATTTTGACAAGGGTTCAAAACAATTAATGATATATACAGAATGTAGTCAACAAAAAATACACTCAAAATAACTCAAAACTTGTTTCAGATTTTAGATTTTGATTTTGTTTTGATCATTGCTTTTGACAGTTGGCATACCTGGATCCTGACAAGGCACACCTTGAATTGAAAACCATTTCAGGTTACTTTATTGTAAAGCTCAGTGAGAGAAGAACAAGTGTTTGGAGTAGTGTAAACAAAGCAAATGGTTGCTACTTTGAGAAATTAGATTTTTTTTATTTCCTACATAATTCCATATATCATATATTTGATATCTTACACATCTAAAACGTAGAAAGTAGTAAACAAGGAAAAAGAACATTGAATGAGAAGGTGTCTCCAAACTTTTGACTGGTAGTGTAAGTCCACTGTGTAAAACAATAATCAGTAAGTGTGTGTTTGCATTCTATTTGTTGCTAGGTTCACAGTTTTTTTGGAATGCATCAGGTAAGTGAGAAATAATTTTGGACCACTGCAAACAAAAAGAAAAATGGACTAGTTGTGCTTTTCACATATTTAAGGCTTTAATTGTAATTAAAAGAATATAATTATTTTTTCTCCTTTATCACAATAAAAATTATCCTATAAAACATGTATTTGTGTAAAAGCAAACCTACACTTTCACAAAGGTTGGATTTTGTCAAGATTTTTCTCTATTTTGACGATCTGAAAGCACCTAAAAGTTAGATTTGTAATATTTAGCTTAGCCCCGCGCCATGGCCGCTAGCTCTGCTCTAGCTGCCAACGCTTTGATTTGATCAGAAGTGATCACGCGGTGCACGTTTCCATTGTCACACATGTGGAAGTAATGCCAAAGTGAGCATGGCCCATTGAAACCAATACAACACTAGCTTTGATTCATCTTCCAGATCTTATACTTCCATAAGTACACACATTGTAAGTACTTGGCTATTTCTGAACAATAAGATGTGTTAATACTATGACACAAAATCAAAAGTGGTCTTGTTTTGCTTCCTATCCATTTCCTCTGAACCAGGCTGAATCACCAGATTACTTAGACATCTAGAAATCTAATTAACTGGATGTGTCTCCCAGAAAATCCCACAGGGGGGAAGGAGAAAGGCACTGGGCTCTGAAAGGCTGTCAGCATTCTGAACTGTGCCTACACCCTCCAAACAGATATGTCAATGCCAATTCATCTGTTAAAAAAAAAAAAATAATAAAACTAATTATTTTTTTTGTCCTGGTTTATGGTTAGAATGAATGATATGTATGCCGCATGTTGCCTGCATATAATTAGAAAGCATCATTGTCCAATCATCAGAGTTGTGAAAAGCACTCATATAACTCATCGTGGTGAATAATTAGGATGCTCGGAGTGCATAAGGTAACTGTGGAGTAACTTAGGACCACTGCAAACTGTTTAAAATGTACTAGTTCTGTTTTTCATATTTTTTAAGAATGCAAAAATCAGGTACAGCACCTTTAAAGATGCAGTGACAGTCACTTTTCCAATGAGGGGCCTACCAACATTGGGATGTTCTTTTTCCTCAAATGTTCCGCAATATGCTATTAAATGAGTGAATGACTAAATAACTACAATTATATAAAAACGATAAAATCATCACCATTGCTGGCTGGCTAAATGGTGATTAGCGACAGCCTTAATAAAGCACATAATACATGCTAATATAACACAGTGCATATTGTAACATTTTGGACCAGAGAATGAAGTCGCCATAGCAACATTTTGTGTGCATGTCTATTATTTTGCTGTCCCGCTGTTTATTTGTTCTGCTCCGTCAAGAAGACATCCTCCCTGTCTGCCGCGGTCGTCTGCTTGTGAATTAAATGCGCAAATGGCAGTGGAAAGAGCAAGAGAAAGTGAAACTGTGTGGCATTATTCTGTGAAAGAGATTGCAATAAAGTGCAATAAAAAAAAACTGGACTGACTAAAAGCTGTAGCAGTAAGAAAATGAAGAAAGCAAACTTTTTCAAGGCGCTACATGATTTTTGCCATCTTGAATATGTGTCTGCTTGCTGTGGTCCATGTGATGGCTTTGCAGTAAACCAAAGTTATTCCTCACTTACCTTACGGATTTTCTAACTATTCAATACGATGAGTTTATAAGCACTTTTCACAGCTTTTTGAGGCCAGAGCGGAGTTTGCTGTCAAGGTAATGCTGACAACAGCATTGACAATAAAATGCTTTATAATTAGGGTTAGATTAGAATACACAGTGTACTTATTTTGACCTCATGAGCTGCTTATACAATCGATCTGTACTAGGAAAAAAAAATTAGTAATATGGTGTATAGATGTATAGAAAGTTGGGCTGGATAACAACCAATGTAATCGTAAATGATATCATAGAATTCTTGTCCACCCATCAGCCATATGCTGAAGTCCAATGATTTATCCAAAAGAGAAAAAAAAAAGAAAAACAAAACACAGACTGCAAAAACAGAATACTAGCATCTGCCACAGCCTGATGAGAAAAGTAGAACATTTATGGACAGTCTGTCACTACGGCTTCAGTAATTATTAATGTAATCAGGACATCGTCATTGTCTACAATGACTGTCTGCATTATTAAGCTATGTGAAGCTTTGTCTATCAAGGAGTAGGCTTTACCAATCAATGATAAACAATTGAATCCACATTCACCGACTGTCAGTACACTGTTTCAAGTGTAAAATGCATGGTGAAAAAAAAGCCAATTTCATTATTGTGTCTGTGATGCAGTATCTGTATTACAGCGCTTTACTTGAAAATGTAAAATTCATATTTTCTCATATGGTCCTATAATAAAAATGGGGCTGTACAGTTATTTCAATTATTGCTCTATACAATTACAAAAATATTGTGTACAATTCATCAACTTCTGTTTGGAATATGTTGGGTCATTGTGGGGGCCTTGCAAAACCTCGATCAAAGCCACTTCTAATCTAAAGTGGCACAAAACATAATAAATTAGATTAAGTCTATACTTTCTCCAAGTGATTTCAATTATGACCTAAATAATCGTGATTATGTTTTTGCCAAAACCCTGGGCTCAGGCTGCACACGGTGCAGCTCCGGTTTCAGTATATTCAGTATAGTAAACAACAGGAGAGGTGTGGTGGTGCTGGCAGAGGTGCTGGCGGGAGGTGCCACAGAGGTGCCGCAGAGGTGCTGCGGCGGAGCCCTCCGTAGACCTTTTCCCTTAATAAATATTTATTGCATTAATACATGTTCTTACACATGCACTTTTAAAGGTGGTGACCACAACAGCACAGCAGAGCCTCCGGTTCTCGTGTGACTGTCACACCGCAACTAAACCCGTCCAACACACGAGTTGCAGCTGGACCGGGTGCAGTCTGAGCAAGGCATAAGACCTATAATTTGATTTAAAATTATGGATGGATATTAGTTAGCACATAGCTGGTTAGTCTCCACGATGCCTTTGAACTCTTAATATAGTCTATGGGAAAAATGAACGGGAATTTGACTCCCCAAAGCAGAGAAGACAAAGTGGGAGGGACCACTGAGTTCCATAACAAAGCAACTAAAAGCACGCCTGACTGCTTACAAGAACCTCATACAACTGTTAAGTTCAAATAACACCCAAAGAATATTAGAAGAAGCAGTTTTCAAACACAATACTTTTCTACTTCAAAGAGATAGAAAATGATATAAAAAAAAAATAAAATCTTTCCCTTTGACTAAAAGGCTGTCGAGGCGGCTCGAGTGATGACTCAGGAGCTGCATGTGTCAGAGTTGGAAGCCCAAGTGTGAGGACATCTGGTGCACAGAGAAGCGACAGTTCTGGAGGTCAGTGCTGTTTTGACAAAGGTGAAAATGCTCTGTTGAAATCATGCTTCACTTTGAATCCTCACTGTCTATATTTTCTAGATGCTAAAATGCCAGGATCAATTACCTTTGCAAATAGTTGTGATTATACATGTCACAATATGATAACAACATCATCCACATTGAAAATTCCATCCAAAATGCAGGGCAAATGAATACGCATGGAAGTAATTTCTCTGGAAGATTAGGAATTTGTCTAAATTACACAATAGTTATGATTAGACTGACAAATAAAAATGGATGACAACTTTTGGACCTTATTTCCAGTAGGCTGTAGAGTAATAAAATCACCTCTATAATTACAAACACAAAAACAAAGACATTAAAAACTAGGCAAGATTTGGAATGTTTCACTGCATAGTTTCACAGTTCATCTATCTCCTGGAAACAAGCAGGTAACGCCAGCAGGTCAAGATCTGTGGAAAGGTGACCCGGCTCACAGCAAGAATGCATGTTTTTCAAGGCTTTAAAAAATACCTCTAACTGAATAAACTAAAATAAAATAGAAAAGTTTTCTGTCAGATAAAGTAATAACATCTCCATGGAGACAAGCAGGTAGCAGGTATATATAGCGGGTATATATCACGAAAAAGTTACATAGTGAATAGCTTTATAAATGTAAAAGATGAATTGTAAAATGGTAAATATTGACATTTGACTGAGGTCAGACTGATAAGAAGAGCTGTACTTGCCCCTAATAATGAACAAAACAGTGCCTTCATAATCGCAATGTTTTTATACTTTTCAAATATTATGAAACTACCTCAGTTATTAATTGCACCATTTACTAAAAAATTGTGACAACTTGCTGATTGTAAAGTTTGTTTGCAAAGTCGAGCGCGTTCTTTGGGAGTGAAGTGGGAATGCGTCCAAGGCCGTGTGCTTTATGGAGGATCCTGTTTGAAACCCTGCCGTAGCTTATCCAGCCCGCGGCACAAGAACAACAAGCTGCCAAGGCACTTAGCCAGGGAAAGACTGGACACACTTCAACTCTCCCCGCGGAGTGTCCCTGGATGACCCACCTCAAGTTAGAACTCCAAACTGTCTGGAACAAAGCACCAAAACATTATCAGCTAAGGAGATTTCCTCAAAGTTTTTTTTATAAATATGATGTAATTCAAACGTGAGATGAAGTTTTAGTGATACTCTGAAGTGCTGCAAGAAATGATTATGAGCAATCAACTGGTTTCGATTAGTCAACTAGTCAAATGGTCATTTCTATTGTGCAGAGAGAACAACATTAACCATATTTCCATCTTTTATTTTGTTGATACTGAAGGCTTTTAGATAGAGAATATTTACAAATGAAGTGTGTTATTGATACACAGGAAAAGAAAATTTCAAATCTGTCAACAGCTTTTTGCCCACTTCACAGAATTTTTCTTTTACTCTGGATCATAATTGGATGACTGAGGGATTATACTGTATTATTAAAGAAGAAAAGAGAAAAAAAGTATAAATGTGACATTGTGTATTCTATTTTGACATTTTGATTTAATTTTTTATATGTGTTTTGGAGTCTATATAGTCCAAAAATACAATCATCAAAATTAACGATGAACAAGAACAATAATTAAAAACAGAACCGTTCTTGAAAGTCTGAACACTGCTCTAAAGCACATGCTTTGGCAGATGATTGGCTGTAGAACAAAAAAGTTCTAAATGAAAAAAGACCTAAGCTGACCTAAGCACTGACAATTACAAATGATCGGATATCAGTTTAACTACAATTAAATTCACTGCATAGCCCTATTGTACCTGCTTCTGTTTTCTGAACCAAATACACCAAGGCACAGAGATTATTGTTTCTTTGACCACCATTTTGTTAGCATTAGCATTAGCATTTGGTGCTCTAGTTCTGCTCACTTTAAGGTTCTGGAAGGAAAGCTTGGGACTAATCAGCAATGTGGTAACTAATGATCACAAGGGCTGTTTTTGTTCATTATTAGAAAGAATATATGTATACATAAAAAAATAAACTTTCCAAACATCTAAGTTAAAGCATTTCACAGAATTTAGTTATATGTATTTTTTTGGACTGAAGTCAAACATATTATGGATTTTAGTTACCAAATAACTGGTTAGCCTCTGTCTTTTAAATCTTTTTATTTCATCTATGAAAGCAAATTATGGGAAATTTTCTTTTGGAACCATGCCGGGTTTTCTTTGTTGAGCTCCAAAAATAGCCTCCTGAGAAAAAAATAATAATAATATTGAAATGTCATAATGTCAATTATGTTTCATTATAATAACATGTTTCATACTCAGTGACATTTAGCAAGCTTATCTTTCCTGATTGACTAGTTAATAAAACCTACCACAAACTCTAATTTATGGATATTACTTTAGTTATTTGATTCATGTTTCATTCATCTGGACATGACTTTAATAGGATATGCCTTGTAGCAATTTGCATTTTTAACCTTCAAATTCATTACCACTGCGCACCGCCCTGTACCCTGAGGGCCTGTAATGGCTTTACACACTTGTAATTGATAAGTGACATGCACGTGAAGGTCAGAGAATCAAACGCCCTCTTTAGGCTAATTAGATTAACATGACAAACCCATCCCATAGGTCAGTGGAATGTTATACAAAAGACTGTATTGAGAAATTGGTTGGGGGGTTTCGGATAATGCTGGACCAGGTTTCTGGCATAATGAAGTCTGGAGAATTTTGATTATTCAGGTGGTCAAATGGTACCGCTATTTAGAGTGAGGTTACCAAAAAGCATAATAATCATAATACTCGCAAATTAAACATTCCTCCCTCTGTAATAAATATTGTAATATTTTCTAGCATCAGGCAGAAGCCGGAAGGTAGTCCCGACCAAGCCTAGCTCAAGATCTGGAGATGGGCCAGCTGCTCCTGACAGGTACAGTATGTTCAATATCATTTTGTAACTCCGTAAACTTCTAAACATCAGCTACTATGATTTCTGACTTCTGGCTTAATACTTGAGCCCCATGCTGGCTTTTTACAGCATGTAAATAGTTTGAGTTGGCTGCGACTGTACAAGTAAAACTGAGTGAATCATATGTCATATCGCAGACTCTGCACCTCCTCATTAGCATTTACAGTTGGTTATTTATGAGCTGTTTGACACCTTAATTGCTTATGCTGCATACGTATAGAGTGAGGGCCTTTGACTTGAAGGGTTTATGGGCTAACCCTGAAATCCTGTACATAACCAGTGCTAGCAGTTGTTTGTGACAGCTGCAGAAATCATGCCCGGCCGGTTGTCATAAGGAGTCTTATCTTCCGGGTGACATAGCGGTCTTTGTAGGGCAGTGGGGTTATCGAAATATTGGACAAGTCGAGGTGTCTTATAGCTGACAAATGTGGTACAAGGGTCGTTGTCGTGAGGTTTTTGGTTTCATACCTACAGCCAAATAAATATTGACAAGTTATCAGTTTTACAGCTCATCTAGACTTTTGGCACATGAAGATTCTAAAATTAAAGTTGAAGTGGCTGTCCCTGATTACAGTCCATGTAGTTGAGCACATAGTATTTTGTAGTAGTAGATATATTGTAAAAGCAGCTCTTATGAAATTATCATCCAAGAACCAAGAAGTGCACTGGTAGTGTGCAGCATTATCATGATGGCAAAACCCTGCTCTTTAAAAATTGTGAAACCCTGAGGAATAACTTTGCATCACTGCAAACTGTTTAAAATGATAGTTTATTAGGTTTTCATATTTAAGATGGTAAAAATCAGGTACAGCAGCTATAAAGTATTCTTTATTGGGAAGTTAGTTCTCTGTATTTGACCCGTCCTTCAGGACCCATTTCCAGATACTGAGATAAGCTTGGTCAGGACTATCTTAGCTGGAAAATTGAGTTTATTGAGCATGTTTTGGGCAGCGCATTTTTGTAATAAAGTATTTTTAGGTTTCATTTCATTGTTTATTTTCACTAAAATTGCTCCAAGGGAATAGTATAAAATTTTGCTATTGTAATATGTAACAAAGTCATCCAAAGTCAAGTTTGTCTCTTGTCATTCAGCCCCGAGTCTGAAAGTGATGACGAGGATTAATTTCAATAGACAACATTTTCAAGGTCTTGTGCCACTGGCAGAGCACACAAAACATTTAGCAAATGTTAATTTGTAAACTAATAAGTAATAATGTGATATGTATTCAATCAACTCAGTGCAGTGACTTAGGTAGTATAGGGCAGTTTGTTTTAGCTTCGACAAGTGCACAGAAAAAACCTCATTAGCTGACAACGTCTTTCAAATGTCTTATCCTGTATTTGGTTAGCATATAGCTACTTAAAGGACTAGTATGTAACTTCCTGGAGCACGCCACTTGCGTGATTCCACGGAAATCGAAAATTACATGTCATACTTTGGAAAGCAATAAACACAAACAAAAAGAAAAAAAATATGTTTTTTATTTTAGTATCTTTTGGCAAAAAAGTTACATACCGTGGCTTTAACCAAGAATACATCAGTGCATCCTTTCCTGCCAAAATCTTTACTTCTTTTGAAGTAAAAGAAGAAAATCTTTTACTTATTTAATACTTACTTTATTTTGATACTAAGGATCAGACTAAATACTCAATACAGATTGTACCACAGAGCCTGTCATCTTTTCCTTCCTCTGATAAAAGATCATAACCATTCAAGAAATACCTGTTTATATAATTTCTTTCAATACTGGTAGATGTTAAATTTCATATTTATTTATGATAGTTTCCAAATCAATTGGCATCTGCTTTTCAAATTTTTTCTCTTTTACAACCTTAGTCTCATAAAGGCAGGCAGCCAAAGCAGCGACTGGCACACTGGAAAAGCATCCACCCAGCTAGTACAAGCCAAAAAAAAGTTTAAAAATGTTGGACTTGTACATTGCCAGTGCAGCTGACGAAATCTTGACTCCATTATAATGCTGCGCTCCACATGAACACACTTCTGTCCTCTATGGACCCTCTGTTGTCCACATAATGTCTCTATTGTACCATTTGTCCATCTGCTTCCATCATGGTGCATACATTTCTGTTTAATACACTGATGCAGTAAGTAAAACGTCTATAAGCGCGAGCTGTTGAAGTGATAAAATCTTGTTAAAATATTGCTCTTAGAATTGGCAACAGCCAACTCATACAGAAAGTTCCAAATTCCAAGTGCTTTACAGAATAAGAAAAACATTAAAATACACAATACAGCAAATCAAAACATAAATAATCATCATAAAATTAATATTAAAAGAGAAGGGTGTAGAATAAAAAACATTAAATCCTATGCAGAACAGAACTGTTATGTGCTTCCTGGTTCCAGTCAGGACCCGGGCAGCAGTGTTCTGGATGTACTGCAGCTGTGATAAGGCTTATTTGGAGAGATCAGTGAGCAGGCCATTACAGTAGTCTAACCTTCTGGAGACAAATGCATGGATAAATCTCTCCAAGTCTGGTTTTGACAGTATACCTTTGATTTTTGCAATGTTGTTTAAAATGGTAAAAAGCTGCAGATGTTATTGATTTGATGTGGCTGTTAAAGTTCAAGCCTGAGTCCATTATTACCCCTAGATTTCTAGCCTGATTTGAAGGTTTTACAGAGAGAGACTGGAGGTGACTGCTGACACTTTCTCTTTGTTTCCGTGGGCCAGACACTATGACTTCAGTCTTGTCGGAGTTTAGCTGGAGAAAGTTGTTTTGCATCCACACACTGATCTGTTGGATGCAGTAGCAGAATAAATCCACTAGTCCATATTCACCTGCTCCCACTGAGACGTAGATCTGAGTGTCATCTGCATAGTTGTGGTAGGACACATTATTGCTGCGTATTAACTGGCCTAAAGGCAGAATGTAGAGACTGAACAACAGGGGTCCCAAGACTGACCCATGGGGCACACAACAAAGTACGTCCCGTCTTCGGGCCTGGACTTGAACTAGTTTAGTGCAGTGGCAAAGATGCCCACCCAGTCCTCTAGGCTCTGTAAGAGATCGCACTCAAATCTCTCAAATCAAACAGGATCAAGACAGACTTTGCCTGCATCAGTGTTCAGGGGGAAGTAATTTTTCACCTTGATAAGAGCAGTCTCAGTTTGTGGTAGGGTCACATTGGCTTGGTCTCTTGCTGGTGCAGCAGGAATGCTTCTCTCATTCCTCTTTTCTCTAACTGGCTGTACAGGACTCTGTCCAGGCCGGTGCCTCAGAGCATGGAGGAGCTTCTCCGTCATAACTCTCACTCCACCTCTGCTCAAGTGCGGGCCATTTCCCTTGAACAGGTCCTCTTGTTTCCAAAATAGATCAAAGTTCTCAATCCACTAGGTGCATATGTGTTGAATAGCCATGTGTTCAGCTGAAACAGCTGGGTAAATTTATTCATCTTCCTTCTGTGTTGGGCAGAGGTCCAATGATGAATGTCTTAACCTCCACTTGAATAATTTTGTGAAATCCCTTTTCAATGCTTCAGCCCGTTCCATTCTGGTGTCAACTGTACCCACATGCACAATCAGCTGTTACTCCTCGGTGTGTTGACAGAACTTTTGGAAGGAATTTGGTAATCTCATAACCAGTGCAACTGGGACAGGAGCATGTTTGGATTCCTCTGTGGCTCACATCACTGATAGCACCGTCTCCTAGCAGCAGTGTATCTCTGACCTTGACATTTGGCAGAGATCACCCGTCTGCCTATGCTCTTTTGCCAACTTCATTGTTTTTGTATGTTAACATCAGTCTGGGACAATAGTAAAAAATCAGTTTGAAAGTTTTATTTTGGGTGATGTAACGAAATAAGCATTGTCTTTTGGCTTGGCATTTTGGTCTTTTGAAAGTTTTGGGAAAAGCACAGTATAGCTAAACTGCTTACCACTGAAAAACACTGGTAGAGTCCGATGAAGTCCTTTTTCAGATTCTAAAACAAATATCAATGCTTGTATCTCATTAATTTCTTGTTGATAGCTCCAACAGAAAGAATTCTTTTGATTTCTTCCCCCCGACATGTCGCTGGGTCGTCAGTAAAAAAAAAAAAAAAATGCAAACATTTAGTTTAAAAGGCTTGGTTTACTTAAAAGAAAATCATAACTAGACAGATTCTCCAGCACTGAAAGAGGTAAAATGATTAAAAAACAAAGTAAAGAAGGAAGCAGCAGAAGCAAGTAAGGATAGCGTCCACACTCTTCAGAAGCAGCCTAGTTCCATGGTTCCACATCTAAAAGTATGGCATTACGTGGTTATATTTAAAAGAACATATTGTGCTTTTGTCTACTATATTATAATCTATTACATCTGTGTTATATTTTGGACATTTTAAATCTTAATATTGATCTAAAAAGACTTAATAAACTAAACAAGTCTGACTTCTGGTTTGCAGAATTGCGGAGGCCAATGGGAGCCAATACATGCCTGCCCCTTTATGGTATGTCGCTGTAAAAGTCTTCACTACCAAATGTGCCCCTTGATGTCAGCCCCTCTTATAGATAGCTGCTTTTTTATTGTGCTAAAATGGCTATGTTGGCTATGCTGAATCCTAGCAGTGATTAAGAAAATTAAATTGGAGAACAAAGAAAAGAGCAGTGGGCATGTATCGGTGGTGGTATAGATTGGAGAAATGATGTCTTGAATGAAGAATAAAGTTTACTCAAACATACATAAATCACTCTAAATACAGCTTTATGTGGGTAAATTTTGCACAATATGTGCAGTGGAAGCTTTCAAATATTGGTAACTGTTCACATTTGTGCAATACTTGATCCTAAACCAAGAGGGACAACTTAGCACACTTCTGATGGATTGCCTGATGGAAAGCTTTATATGGCATTTGGATCACTAATAAAACAACTAATGTCTCTTGAGCTGAAATTTACAACACAGCCCTAAAATAGATTCATGGGTGGAATCTAGTCTGTGGCTGTTCCGATAGACTGTACATATCTCTGGGGAGCGATGCTGAGCTCTGAGATTTAACCTTTAATGTGGACTGCAGTTCCAATCATCACACTGTGGAACTCAAATCAAATTTATCCAAGTCTTGGTGACAGGGATCCCTGGAGTAGGATTGCGCAATGAAACTAGGTTCTAAGTAGGAACTGACCGAAAAGGTTCAGCAAGTACTGGTACTGAAAAAACACTGTTAGTTCAGTGCCAACTTTTGGTTCCTTCACTTAAAATGGCAGCGTCACTTAGCCAGTAAATTTGCTCATGCATCACGACTGCGCTCTACACAAACAAATGGCACAAACAGCACTCCCACAGGCCTACATATATAGGCACTGGTCAAATATCCAACTGAAGGTTAAAGTGCATATGATAGGTTGGACAACTTTTTCTCTGAAACATAGTTAACATAATTATTAGATTGTACCAGTGACGTGCGGTGAGGTTCATGGCTGGTGAGGCACTGATGTCATCACAATCAGATTTACAAACATAAGCCATGTGTCAGTACATTTGGCCCCAGGTCAGTTTCTCTCCCAGTGACTTGGGGCCAGAATAAAAAAGAATTTCAAAATAATAGTTCTGAAGTCCGTATGAAATAGCTCTAATAGTATGAAATAAAAAACAAGCTGGTTTTGTATTGTTTTTTATCCTTATTCTGGTTCTTCCCCAATTTCATCGGATTGAAGTCATTACATTTGTTACCATTTTGTACATCTCTGTTTGAAAAGAGCGAGTCTTTTGTCCCGTAGTCTGGAGCAAACCATTTAGCTCCTTTAGCGTTGGTCTTCCTTTAATTATAACCTCCTGCTTCGACCGAAAGTCCAGTTTAGAAAACTACTTGAACTTTAATATGTAATCTTCCCCCTTTTAAAAAGTAGGACCAGACAATAAGAAAAAAGTGAATTGCTAAAGTTGACTTGCTAACTCTAAATTGTAGTTTGCGGCCACTATTCTGCGGGAGTTACAAGAATCCCTGGGCTCACGAGCTCCCCCTACCATGAGGCAGGGTAACTGCATACCTCACCCGGCGCCTTTTCACAGCTGCTGAAAGGAGCAGAGCGCACAGCTGAGCGCACAGCAAAGTCAGTCCATGTGAGGCACGAACGGTCTGTGCCTCACCGCGCGTCTCTTCTCAGGATTTCAACGGTAAACGTAAAAATTCAGCGATTTTGAGTTAAAAAAAAGAATAAAATTGCAAAGTTAAATAGAAAATAACTTTATAGTACAAATCACTGGATAAATATAACCATTTCATTTATTTTTTCTTTGTGATGACAGGTGAGACACTGCCTCACCTGACTGCACGTCACTGGATTGTACTGCACATTTTTCTTAGCTTTGTTTAATTTTCCAATTCTGGTGAAGTTTATAATTTTAGTTCCTGGTTAGGCACATGCAGATATGACACATACGCAGAGGTAATTCCATGCTATCTACCTGGCAACCTAATGTTACCAAGGCCCAAAGCGTCACATTAGTTATGATAAGACAAAAAAAAAAAATAAATAGATGATACACCTTTTTAGTTAAATTAATGTTTAACCTGTCCTTCCTTGCACGTAAATTGTCCCTGAATTTTGGATGGAATTTTCTGTGTTGATGACATAGGAAGAGGGCTTAATTTGATCCGGCGTTTGCCGGAACATGTTCCAGTCTCTCTTAATCTTCAACCTCCACGGATCTGGAAAATGTAATTGTTTGATCCGGTAATTTTCCTGGATGCTATCACCGGCAATAAAATTTGACAAGCGATTTTTTTTTTTAAATATTACCGAAGCCCAGCATTAGAATGAGGAATCGTCACAAATCAAAAAACTGCTGCAAGCTCAGTACTGCCGCACGTGCAAACCCTGAGTTCAGCTTTAAAAGTTCTTTAGTGGACTTTTACCACATATTTAGTTGCATTTTATTTGTTTAATTGGTTCTGTATTGTATACAAAACAAATAGATGTTGTTCTTGGGTGTTTTATATCAGATTTTTGATGCATTTTATGAAGTAGAGACTATAACTGGTAGCCTAAATGAGCTTCATTTGACTAGAGCCGAACACTATGGGTGACGTCACACTACCTTAGTTCAAATCTGTATACCATCTATGGTTAAAACTAACATTTTAAAGGTCAGAACGAGAAGCCTGGCAGCAGCAGCTACGGAAAGAGGGGCGGCCATTTTCCAACAGAAAGTGAATTGGAGCTAGAGTCAGTGGAGCTAGCTAAGTTCATTTATATATGATCTAAAGCAATAATGGACATAACATAGGACAGCAACAGTGGTCCACAATTTGAATAATAAAGAAACAGGTGCTCTTTGAATGCTCACTTCTCAGTAAATAGAACAGGTACAGTTCATTATCTCTGTGGTGAAAAACACAAATAGCTCAGAGCATTCTATTATGTGGAGGGGATGACATTAATCAATGGACAAACAAAAGCAAATGAAAAAGACTGTTTGCAATATTTGGAGTGGAATTATTATTAAGAGTTCTTGAAACCAACTTTTGGTTAAACTGACAAAATTAAATGTTAGCATCATGGCTAAAAGGTGTTTTAGCCATAATTGTCTTTTCAAACTACGTAAGGCATTTCATGATGTTTATGACTTCAAGTGTACTGTAGACTTCAGCCCTCATGTTTGGGCATGGAGTGTTACCAGGGCTGGACGATTTGGGAAAAATATTAAATTGTGATTTTTTAGAAGCATAGCAACTGTGGTTAGATTTGGGACTCATATTTTGATAATAGGGTTCTGTTCAAAGTTCACATTTGAAAAGCATCTAGAATTGCCAAAAAAAAATATTTGAACTAACTGAAAACAAGAATCACATTTCAGAACATGTTTGTACATATCAACTATTTTTATGCAGAATACAGATATTTTGTCTTATGTGGAGCGATTTGCTAAATGCATTTGGTTGCACAAAAAGTCACTAGGTGAACTGACATGCAAAATAACTTCGTAGTAGCCTATTTTAGTGGAGGTGGATCACAAAACAAAAAATTACAGCACATCCTGGATTCTCATCCAATGACATCAACAAGTTGAAACGAGATTTAATGACAAATGTTTTATGAGCTTTTGTCATTTGAGGCATTAGACAACAGAGGGGAAGAGGAATGCATTCTCCAACAGGTTCCTACAGCTCCATTCACACACTGAACCATACAGGACTACATTCACACTATACTGTATACTACTGTACAACAAATCACCCTTATGTCATAGATAACCTTGTACCGCACCCAACTGTACAAAAATTCATCTTTAAGTCATAACCCATTTATATTTACTATTGCTATAGCAACACTAGGTGGCACAACCCCTGCATGATTCCATGGATGGAATAACAGTTAAAGCCATACTTCAGAACAGCCTCCATGGAGAGAGTTGTTTTTTATGCCATACTGTGGAAAGGAACAACGTCTCCATCAACAAGCATAAGAAGGCCTGTCCATAGACTCTATCTGCAGGTTTAGGCACTGGTATCACAGATTCAGTTGTGATTGTAGTATCTTTTTTTATAACTGTAAGAGCACATACTACATACAGTTCCTTTCCCACGGTTACATTTTTTTCCAGGTTAACTACAAGTCACAACAACAATTGACACAACACTAAACATCACTAACCCAAAAGGCCTTGTTATGTTCTGTTGAACGGGCCCACCTGTGTTAGCTCCCCTGGGCCTCCTCAGTCCTGTGCGCAGTTAGCCTTCTGTACTGCTGTCCTGCGGAGTCAGTGTCTGGATCTTGTTAGGTGTACCATGATACAGCCCCCTCCTGTTCACAAACCTCCACCACCTGCACAAAAAAACATGAGTGAACCATTATCGTCTAATTGAAGGTTTTTATAGTAACCCAAACACTTTTCCCACTGACTTCTCCGGCCTGTGCTCTGAAATCCTCTGTATTATGCATTATTCAGGTTTTTTAAAAGTACTATTGGACAAACTAATTCAGCTCTGTTCAAACGACTGAGGTGGCTAAACTCGGTTGCTGCCAGCTGCAATTAGCATGTTGAAATGATCTGAACAATCCTGGTGAAGATGAGTGGACATACTATGTAAAATCAACTTTTAAGCATGTTATGTCTTCTTGAAAGATTTTTCCCCTAGTACTACTGCACAATTAGATCACCCTTTTAAATTCTGTAAAATATTGATCTAAAATCTTAATATTAGCAATGGGTCCATTGACTTCCTGTTTATTCCTGTGGCATTACCGAGCAGCATACTTTTATTTACTAGTTTCTATTTTTGAAGAATGGCTACAAAACACTTGAGTCTTCATTTTTCAAGTAACAGTAAATAAAGTACATGGATGTGGACTGGAATATGGGGTAAGTAAACACAGGTGAGCACACAAACTTGAATTTCTCAAACTTGAATCAATCAAGATACAACTTTGAGTAAGATAATGATGAGGGAAACCATTATAACATGGCTAAAAACTCATAAAAGTCAATTTGCATAAAATGGAGGAGCACTTTCCGTATTACCACTGGTAAGACTTATAGACCAAGAGAACAGAACCCAACTCCAGATACAGTACAGACTGTACATGCATAAACTCTCAAGTAGGTTAATAACTGAACTTTGAAATGGGTCAAATTAGCTAAAATCTCATTTCAATATTTAGCTTAATATTTCTTGTATTAAGCCTCATTAAAGTACCCTCTTTCCATTGTACTTCATTTCTAGTGGTAATGAGCTCCTCCACATGTTACAGGGCAGGGCTGGAGTCAGTACCAGGGCAGCGCTGATTGCTCAAAATGCCTGATAATAGTTCAAAGCTTTATCATTTTTGCAAGACAGATAACATCGGGCTGGCTTTTCAAGTAGTTTTAATAATTCACTTTTGATCTATCCTATAATGTACAAATTAGCATTCAGGATGTGTTTAGAGCACAGCGAAAGCAAGCAAGTATTATGCAAAAAATAAATGACTCTTATGCATGAACAGAGAAGCATTGTAAGAGGTCAACTTGTTTGATATGACAAATATGGCTAATGATTTCTGATTTTACGGCTATAAACTACCTATACACTACCTGAAGTCCATATGTTATTACGCCTACAATTAAAGTAGCAAATTAGTGGTGGGTAATATGCCCAAAAAATGTAATCACAATTTCAGTTTCATCACTATTCCCATAGTGGCTTTGGTCTTGCAGAGTAACTAACATCATCTGCAGTTTCTGAAAGTTCATTGGTTAAATCCACCTGTCAGTCACTCAGATCCTGATGGAGGCTAACCAGTAGGCGGTGTGGGTGGGGAGAAGTGTCTCAGTTTTTGAGCACAGAACTGCACAGAGAAGCACTACATCACAATTTGATATCATCAAAATAATAGACACAAATCACACAATTACATTTTTTTCACCCTATCCCCCGGCCCCATTTCACGGACATTTTAAAACATGTACATGGCATTACAATTATTATTATCATTCGATCACAGGGTTAGCAAATTTATATTGTCATTTGCAATTTCCAATTTTGCATTCAGATCTCAGTTTTAATTTGATCATCACAATTCATCTTTTCTCAACTCTGACGAACCAAACTGTCGACAGATAATGAAATCCAGTCAGAGTAGAAATGTGTGTTAGATCACGTTTCACATTCCACTTTGGTTGAGTAATAAGAATATTCAACTAGAACAGGACACATTGTGCAGTGTGGCATCCAAGAGATGTTGATTACTAAACAGTGCAGTCACGTGTACCATAGAAACAGTTATTAAAATGTAAACTAACTGGTTATCTCCATGTTCCATCAGCACATAAAGAATGATGGGAAGATGAAGGGCATGATTGCCTATCCAGCACAGACTACACACTCTGATTCTATTTTACAAAGATATCAGGTCTGGTACCATATCCAGACAACGTGACGGCTGAGTGGTTAGTACTCATCATGTGTCAGAGGAGGTTCAACTCCCAGGCCGCGGGTTTTATTATGTGGACTTTGTTCTTGTCATGTTTGGGTGGGTGGTGTACCCCCATCAGACTAGGTAAAACCCTCCAGCTAAGGTAGTCCTGACCAAGCTTAGCTAAGATCTGGGTCCCCAGGACCTGCACCACCGATTGCACCGCCACCAGTTGAAGGGTGGGTCAAATGTAGAGAAATGAATTCCCTCATGGGGGATCAATAAAGTGTACCACAACCCTAACCTGTCTCCATGTGGGTGTGATTGACAGATCAATCAGTTAGAGAAACACATTGTGTGTTTGTGTCAAAAGAAGCATTGTGGCCAAGAGTAAAAAAGAAAATATAACACAGAGGGCTGAGAAACAACACAGGAGTGCTGTAGAAACAATAAGCAACGCACTAAACTGTGAATCTGAGGTAAAAGAAGTTAAACATTTTGTATGACATACACACAAAAAATAAACAAATGATAGAAAATATACTGACTACACTAAATGCTCTTTATCTAAATGCAAACAGTTGTTCCATTGTCAGGGGGAGAGGAGCTTGGCACGCTCAGGTATGCCCCTCACATATAACAGCACGGCACCACTTTCTTTTGTTGCAATGACCTTTCTGCCGGAGCGTTCACCTTTAAATGGGAACTTTTAGCAGCGTTCATCTTGACATTCAGTGAAATGGCCGGCTCGGGATAACTGGACATGCTTTTGGGAGTATAGTTGTGACTACAAGATGTGTGCAGGTGATATGCTACAAAAGGCACATCCGTGTGGGCATTTGTTCCAACTGGGGGAGGGAGATGAGATGTGAGGCTGAGACACGGCCCATCATCTGTCCGATTTCTGTATTTCTGTAATATACACCATTTTCAGTCTGGAGCACGTCTGCTCCTTTTCCTCTCCACTTTTATATTTTAGTGCAGTTTGTAATACATCTGCACTAAAATTCTCTGTTTTTTTACATTTTAATACTTTATTAAGCAACAGGGTCAAAGGGGTTATACACTGACAAATGATTGTTTATATTATTTTTATATTATATCTTTACGTAACAACTAGGCTATCAGTTTTTGTGAGTACTTCATTGGTAACAGGGATTTCAACTATCTATCTAGACCTGCCACAAAAGTAAATTTTCAAGTACGTTATATTGCCACCGAAAATGATAACAATACATGATGTATAATATTGAAACAATTTTATACCACTGACAGTAAATCTAAAGAAGGAAAATTCCATATTGTAAAAATGTAGCCAGCAATAAATAAAAAGCACAAGCAGCACACGCTGTAGTAGTAATAGCTGTAAAGTGTCATAGATTATAAGTCATTGACCACCTACAGCTGAAATGTTCTCATACAGGTCTAATACAACAAATCAACAAACAACTCTAATACTGAAAAATTGCCTTGTGCAAAAAAACAAGCGCAAAGAAAAGGTCCACATGATATTTACAGAGTATATCATACACTGAATGATGATTAGCCTAGTAATTACTGTGACAGGCTTATGTCTATTGATTAAATGTTAATCGCTCGGATGCGGCAATGAGCATTTATTTAAAAATCTGCAATTTTTTATATCTACTACCAGTGTCATACAATATTTGACATCTAGAACTACTTGTACTTTACACAGAGGGAGGCGGGGCGTACTGCGGTCAAAAGCCAACCAACAAGTTCTGACAAAAATATGAATGGGAATAACCCTGAGTGTCTGCTTGCCATACATATGAACTTACAGTCAATATGCCTCTAAAATGTAAAGATAAGCCTATGAGTTCTGCTTTACCACAGATATAGGGTACATGAGGTGAACAGGAGCGGCCTCAAATGCTCTCAGCTGAAGAACCGACACTGCCTTCAAGCTGCCTTGGAAAATTCCACTTTTCTCCCTTAGGATAAGTCTGACATTAGTCAAAAACATCTGATAATGACTTACTAAAATTAATTAGCATTGTATTAATCTAATTCTTTCAAATAAGACAATTAATATTCGCTCGGAAAATACTTGGTAAACTTAATTATTTTGTACTCACGGATTTGATTTTGTCATTTTGAGTTGTATTTAATAAGCTGGATGTAAAATTGTTGCTTCAAAGTTGTTTTTCTGAGTAAACGTAACTTTTGTTGTAAATAATTTGCGAAATGGAGTGGTTACCTTAGAATGTACGTGATTTTTTTGGTCGCACTTGAACGCACCACTTGCTCCTGTCTCGTGCCCGGTACATTTAATGAAGATGGACGTTTGCTCCTAAAAACCGTCAAAACAGTCACGTGATCACGTAATTTATGTCTCATTTAGCTTCTGACAATTATTACTCCAACAGGACACTTTTACAGCTATAACTAATAATAATTATTCACGTGTACTGCGTAATAAAAAAACAATTTATCCACGTAATAAAAGTATTGAAAGGAAGGCCAGTTAACTTTGAGAGGTCCTAAGCTAACACGGGCACGTTAAGTCTCCTGTCAAAGCCTTGCGCCAATTAACTGTCAATAAAAAGTAGGCTATTTTTTCTTATATTATTTTACTAAAATGCACGTACAAAATAACTAAACCAGTCCTTTCTGAGTAATGAGAGTCCTAACTTGATTTCGGGATGTCTTCTGGGAAAAAAAAGACATTTATCTCCTGACAACTTTGACAACAAGTAGCCTCGTGCCTTCAAACGCAGTGTTGTGGGCGGAAGCATTTAGGGACGTGAAGTAATAAAGTGCTGCTTGGTGTAAACTTGGTTTTAATAATTCTGGAAACGTCTAAAAACATGTTATGCCAGGAGCAGCTCCCATGTGAGCCACTTCAGCCTCGAATTACATTAAACAAGAAGTGGAGTTTGCTATAAAAACATGTTAAAGTGTGGCGGTAATATAAGCAATTAGCAAATAATCAGAAAATGTAGTGCCAGGGTTGCCAGTCACGTCAGATGTAAACGCTGTCACTACTCGTATCGTGTCCAAAATATTCTAAAAATGATGGGACCTACCTCTGCTGGGGGACAGTCCGTGTGTTACATGCAGTCTGCCGGGTGACTGTGCATTCCTCCTGAGCTGACGCGGTGTTGCTCTCTCTCCGTAGGCTTAAGTGAGCGGGACACGGGCAGCACCGACAGCGCTTTAACCTGGAATGACCCGAGCGAGCGAGTGCAAGTCAGGCTCCGCGGAGGGATACACCAGCGCCTGCCCGAAGACCGCCTGCGCTGAGCCGTGAGTGAAGCCGGGCACAGAGGCGCGGAGCCGGGTATGAGCTGTCACTGTCCCCCGCTGTATGTCCGTGTGGAGAGACCCGGGCACCTGAAACTTCAAAACACTGAGCCACAAACGAAAAGCAAGCGAAACTGACAGCTGTAGCGCTCCGTACTGCTCGCTACGGGGACTCAGAGAGCCGAATCAAGGGCAGGAACCGAACAAAATAAGCCTCGCCCTTATAACAAAGTTTTTTTTTTCTTTTTTGATGGCGGTTGGCTGTTATTACAGAAGGCTGCCTGGTACATGCCCACTGACTGAAAGAGAAGGAAACAACAGATTACCTAACATGAGTTTTTTTTTACACTCTCAATCTTAGCTTCCTTCTTATTTGCTCCAGACTTTAAAGTGAAAGTGTGTGGACCCAGGTCTATTTATTAGGCTACAGAAATCAAATCTAAGCTATTGGTTCATTTTGGCATATGGCATTTGGGCTATTAGGCTATTTTGATGCATCTAAAGGCAGTCATATATGCTGATCGTGGCCAATATGTTAACTGTTGTGTCAATAATAAATGACTATGGCAAATCCCAATATAAATATTTCCACCAGAGGAGAGGTTGTGCAGAATTCACTCCCCCAGGACAGTGGTGCGTAGATTATGTCACCATCACAGTGTGAGGGCTGAATGTTTAAATGACATACACTTTTAACACATATTGTTTTGGGGTTTTTTCAGTCAGAATTTTATAACTAACAACCAGATGTTTTTGAAGGCTTGGAAAAGACGTCTAAAATGACCTGACATGAACTCCAATTCAACTATTAGCTTATCCAATTCAGCAATAATCCACAGATAGAGGCTCTCTGGAGCTCTCTATAAAGTAATGATAAACTAGGCTATGTTTGTAGTTTGACTTCTGCTTAAAAACAACATATTACCTCTTTACCTGTGTCTTTTTTTGTGTGTAAATATTTCATTAGCAGTGGTGGAAGAAGTACTTTATTGTGTGACTTAAGTAAAAGTACAGATACAGTTGAACAGAAACAACTGAATCACTTGTATTTTTTGTTTTTTGTAGCTGTTTCAATAGTAAAAATACATTTACTTTTCAGTCCTGTTCAAAAATGTAGTGGAGTAGAAAGTACAGATACCTGCTCTCAAATGTAGTGAAGTAAAAGTAAAAAGCACCCACTGTAAAATCTACTTATGTTCAGATCTAAAATGTTTATTTAAGTACAGTACGTTACTAGTTCTACTTCATTACAATGCACCACTGTTCATTAATTATAACAAAGGCTTATAGAAAATGCTGCTCGTGTGGCTTACCTAGTTTACTCTCCGTGAACTGTTCTGTGCATTTGTTCTGGCTCAGATCCAACTGTGCAAAAAGTCAGTCATTTGGCAGGTTTCATATAGCCTACTTTCTACAACTCCATACAACTCCCTCATTAAATGTAAAAATGTTAAATGGCCTATGTTCCAACCGCCCGACTCTCTTCTTGAAATCATGTAAAGCAATCTATTTTGTTTTCCCTAAATTTAAATAAGCCTTAAATCCCTATTATCCATATATCTTAGTTCTCTGCAATTTCTTTGAAGTTTTGCATCGCATTTGAGTTCCATCGAATGACTTAACCTGTTGCCAGTTGAATAAGCTATCTTAAAGGTTTAATGCCATACTGTGGAACATTCTAGGCAAAGCAAAAACCTTTCCATGAAAATAGAAATAAGGAAGAAATGTGTGGCATATCCTTCAATAGAAAAGAAAAATAGTGTATCTTTAAATGGTCGTGTTACAGCCATGGAAAAACAAGAAGTCAACAGGTAAAATTTTAGTGTTTTGATTTTGTGAATTTTGACTATTAAAATACTTTTCTCTCCCCCATCAACCTCCCCATTGTCTCCCTCTCCTCTACTCTCGTTTTACCTTGTGCGTAGAATTTATGTTGAAGATCTGAACCTCACCTCCTCTGCCGTATAGCTGACTTAAGAAACCATTTGTCTCTGATTCTGGGGCACTGACAACAAAGCTCTGGTGATGTTTGCGGTTGACATCTTTTGGGTTGTCATCCTGCATCAGATGTTAAAACATCAAACACATGTCGAAAAGTAGGTTAAAGGTAAACATGTTATCCAAATGCACCGCAATGGACTATTTTTATACAATTCCCTATCCCATAACTGTTCGTCCTCAGAAGTTGGATTAAAGGATATATACTCTGCTTTTTTTTTTTTTAAAATTGGTTCATGATGAATGTTTGAGTAGTTCTGTACTTTCCTGCTTTTGAAACCTGAGTTCTCATAAAATTACTGTTGGCTTTGTTCTGGCTTTCCTTTAAAATGTTCGACTCTGAGTCATCCACATATGTTCAAAGATGTTGAGTAGCCATTTTTTGTAAAAACAAGAACACAGATGGAAATTTGCAGGTCAAAGCCAGCAGCAGTGAATCAGTTGTGCAGTTTTGAACAAGAAGTCAATGGATCTGTTTCTATTATTAAAGGAACTGTGAGTAGTTTGCACTTGTATTGCTAGAGTCTTAACCTGCAGGTAGAGGACACATACAAGTTTTTCTCATTCTCAGTATATGCACAGACCTTCCCCTCATTTGAAACCTCTAGAATTACAATTGCTATCAGTAAAAGCTATATTTAATTTGATCACCCTGTATCTGGGAACACGTACATCATGCTCATGGAATTTAAACTCTAAATATTAGATATAGTTCCTTTAATTTGCTTTAGACCAATATTGCAGTTTACTAAATGTTAACTGATGATATATGAAGGCCTATATAGGTATAAAAGCATAAGAACCAACAGACAGCAGAGAGTGTAAACTGCTCCTCAGACACGTTGCATACCGATATGATGAAAATGCAGTGGTAATATAATATGATGGGTATTCAATCGTCCAGGTTGAATGAGGTGACTTTGGATAGCGCCCAGACCATATAGAGACATGTGTCTGATCACAACGGTTATGGTCATAAATACCTTCAATAAATGTCAGAGGCAGACATATAATCGTGTCATATAAGTTGATTGTTTCGCCTGTATGTTTTTATTATAGTTTCACACTAATGGGTTAGCCAGACTTTCTCCATAAAACACAATTGCTTAAAGGCTCTGTACCTAATTTGTACATTCCGAGTATCCTAATTATTCACGGTGATGAGTTTATAGGTGCGTTTCACAACTTTCAGAGACCAGAGCGGAGTTTTGCACCCACATTAATGCTCACAACAACTAGCGTGCTAACTGTGCACTTCAAATAAATTAGGGAAAAAAATCTTTAAAAATGTTCCTTTTCATGGTTTCAGGTTGGTGTTAAGTTTTCCTCATGCTGAAACCCACAGATACTTCCCAAGTGTCCAGTGAAAAACAAAAAGCACCTCTTCTCCCAATGCAATGCTGTTGTTCAAACTAGTATTGTTATTTTAATACATCAAATAGTCATCACATATTTATTTTCTATCTGATATTTCTGGGCAAACTAAGGCCACCCATAAAGTGTTGCACAGGGCCTCCACAAAGCAATAAACATCCCTGTAGACCAAATGCATTCAAGAATTAGGAAGAATATTTAAATTTTGCACCAATTTCTAAATACATTTTCAGTTAAGTATAGCTGTATATAAACTGCTTCTCTGTGTTGCACTTTGCCAACTTCCAGCCACAACTGCACATACTGTACATATCATTACAGCCAGGATTTATTAATAGAGCTGAAGATTGCGTCACCTCCAGATTAGATTCTACTGGCGCAGTATGAATCTAAATCTTAATACAGAAGACACAAATGTTTTCTTTGATCTTTAAAAAAAAAAATTTGTGTTATTCAGTGTTTAAAGGAACAGCATGTAACCTTTGGGGTAAGAGGTACACCACCTGCTTGTTTCCATTGTATTTCATAGAATGTTTCAGAGTATGGTGTTTTATTGAGTTATTAAAACTTGAAAGTTTATTGAGTTATTAAAACTTCACATTGCATTGTGATACAGACCTAAAATTAATGTGTTTCAAGTCTTACATAATACACACTGCAGTGCTTTATACACTGGTCTGTGGCCCTCTGCTTCAAATATGTTTTGAGATGTGGCCCTCAATAAAGAAAAGCTTGGGCACCTCTGATCTATGGTGTCATCTGCAAGAACATCTCTATGGAGACAAGCAGGTGGCGTATTTGCGTGGACTGCTCTGCCTGCGTTATGTTGGCCAAAAAT
Source organism: Periophthalmus modestus (assembly GCA_019594935.1). Lineage (NCBI taxonomy): Eukaryota > Metazoa > Chordata > Actinopteri > Gobiiformes > Gobiidae > Periophthalmus > Periophthalmus modestus. The sequence goes on along the minus strand of JAIEZT010001318.1, from coordinate 4,945,699 downwards.
GATTGTTCATGATCTTCATAATTCCATAGAAAAAAACATATGCGTGCTGAGAAGAGAAGCAGTTTGAATCAGATTATGACTCTATTGGACTAAATATACAAGCAAATATGGGATTGAGCATTTCGTCCTCGCAAGATGAGGATAACGAAACTACCCAAGATTACTCAAACGCGCACTAACACAACACCAGACTTGTGTTTTTTAGCAAATAAAACACCTGTAATTAACTGCTAGCTGGCTATGTTTAATGATATCTGGAAAAGACAAACAGGTGGTGCACCCCAAAGCAGAAAAGTTACATTTAGCACCTTTTAATTCATCATATTTATTACAAACATGTAGTGCATAAACAGTAACTTTAAGCCTGTAATTTTTAGTAAGATTTTTGTGAGTGGGCTAACTCTCTTTTACATGGTGCAGTTTTCTATTGGCCCCTTGCTGAGTCATATTATTGCTTTGTGAGTGGAGTGCAGACGTAGGAATTAAATGGTGAAATTGCTCCACAAAAACTCAAAATCTGAATAAGGCATAATAAAACTGCATTTGTCACCACCAATTCAAAACATGTTTTTTGTGGGAGAGTTTTTCTGCTTGAACAGACAGCGAAATTTATGAATACGTCTTATAATGTACACATGTGGTCCAGTTGTGCTTGTAAATGTCTTTTTTATATGAAGCACAGATTGTTTAAATAAAAAGATTACACCAGATACACAACAAAAAACAGAATGGAATTTTATGTTGCACAGATGTTTTTTGCACTGAAGTAAGAAGTCAAATCAGTACGCATGAGCCATGAAATAAAAAGGTATTGTATATGCAGCCACCTTATGTGACTGGAAGTGTCTTGCTCAATGACACAATTAGGGGGAGTCAAACCACCAACATATCCAGTATTTATATTGAGTTATAACAATCATAAATATACACAATGTCTGCTAGCCAGAAGGAGCTGAGTCGAAAGGCAAAGCTCTCGATTTACCTCAATCTACGTTCCTACCCTCACCTAAGGTCATGAGCTCTGGATAAAAACCAAAAGGACAAGATCGTGGATACAAGCGGCCAAAATGGGTTTCCTCCGCAGGCTGGGTGCACTCTTAGAGATAAGGTTAGGGCCTCGGTCGCACAGGAGCAGCTCGAAGTAGAGTCGCTGCTCCTTCATGTCGAGAGTAGCAGCTGAGGTGGCTTGGGCATCTGCTCAGGATGCCTCCTGAATGCCTCCCTAGGGAGGTGTTCCAGGCATGTCCCACTGGAAGGAGGCTCCGGGGAAGACCCAGGACACGCTGGAGGGACTATGTCTCTCGGCTGGCCTGGGAACACCTTGGGGTCCCACTGTAGGAGCTGGAGGAGGAGCTGCGGTGACGGAAGTCTGGGAGTCCCTGTTTAGACTGCCACCCATGCAACCCAGCACTGGATAAGCGGAAGAAAATGGATGGATGGATGTCTGTTAGCATTTTTACCCAAAATATTTTTTTTTCTAAATGGTAAATGGTCAGATTTTTATATAGCGCTTTTTCACCTTCAAGGCACTAACAGTGCTTTATATCAAAGAACCACTCACCCACTCACACACACATTCATACACCAGTGTACACAGACACTGGGGCGAGGGAGGTTAAGTGTCTTGCCCAAGGACACTACCACAGCATTCATCTGTGGGAGCTGGAATCGCACCACCAACCTGTGGATTGGACCGCTCTACCAGTGATGTTTAGATCAAGAGCAGGATTCGAACCTCAAACCTTCGGATCAATGGACAAGAACTCTACGAACTGAGCTACTGCCACCCGCACTTTTTTTTTTGTATAATAATTTAAAGCAAATGTTTTGATTTTAAAGTGATCTGTTAAAGGCATGTTCAGTTGATATCAAATATTTAGACGGAAAAAGGTGACATAAAAAAAAAACAAATACTTGAGGCAAACTATTTCCTCTCTATGGTCGCCCAAGGACATGCAGATCCATTAAACTTGATTTACACCACTTGACCCAGTACACAACCATTTTTACAATAGAAAATGGACCAATAGTTTGCACTAAAATGACCTAGAAAACATTAGGAACAGTAGATAATGCCATTAAAAAGTTGATATTTAGTTTCACTTTAATCTCAAGCATTGGAAAAACACACTGTCATAAATAGACTCAAAACATACCCCTCTCTGAGCATAATCTACTCTATGTGGTTGTAGGTAAACCTTTACAGCATGTGCCTATTATGGTAATAAGGAGGACAGCTGGCGACAATTGAATCCTGCACGATTTCTATTAACCTCCATCTAAAGAGGCAAACACTCTCATCGCACAAGATAATACACACTGTGAGAGCAGCACAAACATTTACCCACATGAAGAAGCACCTAATCCCCCCAGGTATTAGAGAAGCCGCGTGTCCCTAGTGTTCAGTAATAAGCCTAAATGTGCGGTGCGATGTCTTTAGCAGTCTTATGAGGGTTTCTGTACATTCTATAATACCCCATTTTCACAAAACACTATAGAAGTTTTACTCAAGTGGAAGGAATGCAGTCTGGCCCAATATAACTTTTATCTGGAAAGCGCACTACATTTATAGACTGAAGCCCATCACTCTTTAAGGTCTTATATTACACAAAATTGACTCTTGAGAGCTTTAAGCCATGTTAGAATGTAGTTATTTTCTCAAAAACATACCTGGAGTTGTGTTTTGTTTCATTCACACATGTTTGAGTGATCCTTTATTATTAGTCTGTCTGCATCTCTAAACCTCAAAATGCTCTGTTCCACATTGTGATGTCATGAAGTGGTAGTTTTCAAGCTACCGGTTACCTTTTTCTTCAGTAGATATTGGTAATTGGGCTGAAATTATCCAAATGATTCTAGTGAAGGTGCATGGAGTTTAAAAACACAGTGGAGCACTTCCTGTTTTACCATATGACATCACAAGGTGGAAGGTGAGAGTGTTTTCTGTTTTAGAGAAGAACTCTAAATATGCAGGGTTTGTGTGTTAGACATGTGTGAATGAAACAAAACACAACTCTAGGTCTGTTAAACGGTTATAACAATGTTGTAGCTGTTTAAAATGTTTAGAATGGCAACTTTTGATGACAGTTCATCTGGAGGCTCCTTAGGTTCCTCAAAGGACCTGTGTGTAAGATTTTGATTTTAAATTCCAGACGCTTGACCTATCTGTGTCTTCAGAAATAAGGCATGTAAGTGTATTATAGTAGTTTGCCAAGAAATAAATGTTGAACCTGACCATTTATATTATTAACTAGACCCCCAGATCTCACTGTATTACAACAAAAATCAGCATTTTAGCAATATTCATTTTAGCTGCCCCCATCTGTGTTAAATATTATTGGCCTACAGAATGTTGTGATGTTATCTGAAATGTGTTTTTCTTTAACAATCGAGTCCTAAAAGTTTAAACATTTTCACAGTCACAGATGGCAAAACACTTGCAGTAGATCAGTGGTTGTGGTGTGATGTTTGACCATTTAAAAGATTGAATAATTGATTTGAATGGGTAAATGCTCAGGCAACCTCCATAATTATATTATTCAGAAACCAGTGGATACTGCATGTGTACATGTATAATATTTGTAGCTAAAGGCTAGATAAAAACAAGTAATCCAATAACACAATCCTGGTTGACCATAGTAAAAGCACAACCACAGAGCAGCACAGAAGTACTTTCTGAGCCACTAATTTGACTGCTCTCAAGTGCTTACTTTTACATATAATGACAAACATTGGACTCATTTGCAGTTAGCACGATTCAAGTGGTCATGGGCACTGTGGCTTTGAAATACAGTGAACCCAACAAAAAAATACATTTTCAGGATAATATCCAACAGTATTCAACCCAAAGAAGGTGGTTTATCTAAATTTCCTGTAACAATAGTAGACGGTGAGAGTGGCCATCCTGCTCAGTGTATCCATGTCAATCCAGTGCTTGACAATTTTAACAAAGTGCTGCTTTTACAACATACTGTACTGTCCAGTTCTAATGAAGTACTAATTCAGGAACAATTAAGAAATTTTGAAGTTTTCCACTTAAAAACTAAATATTTTACATTTTACATATACGGTTAAACACGACAGAAGAATGTATCAATAACTCAGGTATTTGCTAAGTAAAGCTATATTTGACATTTATTGTGACATTTGGGAGAAAGCACCACAGTCCTAGATCCTCCTGACTCTCCTCCTCTGGCTGGTGTATATGTTTTTTTTAATCTCTCCCAACATCTGCACATCCATCTCCAGGGTTCCTCCAGTATCTTCAGACTCGTGATCCTTAAGATCTTTGAATGCTATTGGTTGAACATCGTCAGTCATTTGTGAAGCTTTGATCCAATTAAGTTAATTTGGTCTTCAGATAATTTATTCAAACAGAAGATTTTTTCAAACCAAAAAAATGCCAAGTTTAGTTTGTAAACTTTATTTTGATATGACTGATTGAAGTTTTGGTAGGTTAAAGTTAGGTTAAACTTTGATCTGAAAAAATGATCTCTTAGAATTAATTAGGTTTTGATGTTTTGGTGGTAGGGAATATTTCTTATGCAGGTCTTGTGTTATGTAGAAATACTTTATCAACATAACAAACTGTGGAAAACATCGATATTCTATGATTTCAATGGCCAAATTCTCAAAATGGTCCTGGTCCTGGTATAGTGGTGTCGTGATGGGCCAACAATCTTTTTTTATTATTTTTTTCTCAGGCTTTAAGGGCGGATTCAAATATTTATGCAAAAAATTATCAATATCACCATCGCTTTTCTTCAACTCAGGAGGAAGCTTTGAAAATCCCTTGAAAATATGTGTGCTTCTCCTCGGGTTCCTCGATATTTCCCAAATGTTGAAGAAGTTTATCCTGCCTCTTGCATCTGCCCATCACTGGTTCTTTGGCTTTGGGCATAAATTGTGTCTGCTTTACTGGTTTTGTGTTCTTATTTTGCGATGTGTCTTCTTAGGTTTTTACTTCTCTGTAGAAATAGCATGGCAAGACTTATGTCGTTATTTTTAATATTTTGGATTCTGGACTGACTGAAGTTCTGATGGGTCTTGCCCCTCAGGTTTGAGGATCATCAGTTTCGGTGCATGTCACCTTACCTCTTTGTCTGTGGCACACTTTGTCTCTTTAGTATGTGTGTCAGGTCATTTTGGGCAGGCGTAACATAGTTGGACTCAATGAGGATATCCATGGTTACAGCTGCTTTGTCTCTTTAGTATGTGTGTTGTCAATCTGATATCCATGTTCCTTTGGAAGAACTATGATATTGGTGGGCTACTGAACTTCAGCTACCTTCTTCTTTTCCCCTTTGTTTTGAATTGTCTTCATTGTTTTTTGGTGGCAGTGGTGTACCAGCTGGTGGAAGGACATCTTCACCATTACAATTGACAATTTCTTCTGGTTTCAGTGGGGCCTCATCTAATTTGATGTTGCCATGGAGATCATTTAGGTCAGGCATAGTGCAGTCTAAGTTTGTGAGAAACCTCGTTAACTACAACTGGAGTCTCCTCTGTCTCTTTATTGTCTTTGTTGCCATAGCGATCTCCTTTGCTGCTTGTGCTTCTGTGATGTTAGTTAGAAGCTCCACTTCAGCCACTTTACTGGGGTCTTCTGTTGAAGTTTTTTTTCGTCCTCATTATTTTTAGGTTCCAGTGGTGCAAAGACCTCCTTCCTTTAAGACCTCCAAGTCCTTAACCTGGAGTTCAGCGTCACTAAAAGTAAGTTCTACCAATTCAGCATGTTGAACAATTACTGCCTCGCCTAATACAGTGTTGCCTTTGACTTTTGAGACATTTGTTGCGCCGAGTTTGTCTCAAAACTATTTGTAAGCGCAAGGGTTTATTTGAAGCTGAAGCTTGCCTGGGCAGTCCATGATTCAACAACTTATACACACCTGACGTATCAGGGGTCTTTTATTTCATAAACCAACAGTCAAAAGACAAAATAGCAGCCGTGTCTTCATCCATGCCACATCTCCATTGTTGCAGCCAGAGCAACCACAAATCACCTGAAACACATGAAGCTAGAGCAAAAATAGTGAGTGCATTACCCAATGCACACATCCCAATTTACACACTCACAACACACGGTCCTGGGGCCTCAGGTCAGTGAGTAGGGTGTCTACTCACAATACAAACAACCAAAACATAAATAATCATCATAAATAAAACAGAAGAGTGAGGAATAAAAACCTTTTGGTTATACGCACAGCCAAACAGAACCACTTTAAGTCTAGATTTAAACATTGTCAGTGTAGAGATGCAAGGTGGACATGTTCAAATCAAATTCGGCTCTAATACCTATAACTGATACAAATTCAAATACTGATTTATCCATCCATCCATTTTCTTCCGCTTATCCGGGGCCGGGTCGCGGGGGCAGCAGTCTAAGCAGGGACTCCCAGACTTCCCTCACCCCAGACACGTCCTCCAGCTCCTCCGGTGGGACCCCAAGGCGTTCCCAGGCCAGCCGAGAGATATAGTCCCTCCAGCGTGTCCTGGGTCTTCCCCGGGGCCTCCTACCGGTGGGATTATATCCTTATACTTAAAAAAAAAAAAAAATTCAAAACAGACTATTCTCCAATCCGAACCAGTTGGTCACCTAAAAGGACTCTCTGATCTGAATCGTCACTACCTAAACCGTCCTCTATCTGTAGATGATTGTAATACCTTAAAAACACAGAACTATCCATTGGCTTGAACCTTTGAAGAGACAGCACAGGCTAATATGAACTGTTAGCTCCACCCACTTCCTTTTCCTCACTGTGATTCTGAGCAACGACAGAGAAATAGTCTCGAAGAGTCACAGGCAGTTCTTTCCATATGGTTCTGGTTTTGCTACATTTTTGTCTTTGATTACAGAATCTAGTGTTTTTGTTTTGTTCCATCCCAACACAGAATAAGCTCACACATTAGTTCAGTGATAGCCCAGAGCTGTGGATGAATGGACCTTTTACAGCAGTGTTCTTACCCGGCCTCACGTGGGATAGCTAACATCACATGCTAACATCACAAGCCTGCAGTCTCTTGCTGTTAACCCTTGAATGAATTATTTAGTTTGAATGTATATCACAGGGATGCTAATAAGTTGTGTTGTAGACTGTTTTTTAAAGGTGCACTGTGTAACTTTTTTTTTTTTTTGGAGCTTTAAACCGATCTATCTTGTGTTTATTCATCAACAGGTATTTTTATTACCAAAATACAAACATTGTGTCACGCAATCTCCACACCTCCTATTCACGGAGCATGTAAAGTGACTCATGAATCAGGTCTGCCCAAATGTGAGTCGATAATCAGTGGGTTTGACCGAGATGCAACAGACGGAGGAGGAGATGCTCCACGCAGCAGCACGCAGTCACTTCAAAGGCTTTATTCCAGATAAACACAAACATAAAAGTTATAGCAATGACTCATCTCTTAATTTAAATGACAGTCTAAATTCTGTTATAGTACTTACACATCATAATATTTAGGCAGTGCATTTTTGCAGATAAGATCATAGCCTAGTTGTTTCCTCGCTGTGTTTCAGACTTGTATTTCGGTATTCAGTACATTGCATTTATGAGAATGAGGGCTCTAAGAGTGTATGAGAGATTCAGATGCCCTCCCTGAGAGAGCAAAAGGTGAGAGGGATGGATCACCGCCCAGGGGGACAAGCGCTTTGGCTCCCAGGCAGAGACAAGTGCAGGTAAAACAATACAGACACATTTGAGGCACTGTTATTCTGCCAGTAAAAGTCTGCACGTAATATCAAAACTCTGCTTGAGTGTGCAGGCCTGAGTTCAGACAGGCACAGACTTAATTATGTCCTTTATTTAGACAGGGAGGGCCCTTCAGAACAAGCTCTCCTTTGCAAAATCTTCAAGTTTAAAAAAAAATGCAGGGAAAATGTGAGGTTTGGGGCTGATTTGAACAGTAGGCTCGTCCATGGACTCGGGCCACTCTGGTAAAGGGTTGGAGCGGCGTTTAATCCCAGTGCTTCATTAAACTAAAGTCTCTCTCTGTCCGAGGGAAGAGTTTTCTCTCAGGTCACATTGTTATTTCATCTTCTCTGAGTTGGATCACAGCCATAGACTGTATATAGAAGTCTATGATCACAGCGTGGACTGAGGGAGATCCAGCACTGCACTGGGTGACCATATGATTAAATGTGCAAATCTGAATGTCATTATTTTATACAATGTAGCCTATTTTCTGATGAGTTTCTGATCAAGCATTTTCTCAAACTCTCTTCTCTTCTGCTCCGCTCCACAAGTGCAGTCTTTTCACTATGACTCCAGACATTGCATAGAGTTCGAGCCAGGGTCCCCGCTGGTGTAGAGATAAGCAAGGTGCTGCGCTTAAGCTCAAGCTATGGAACATTCCAGGCAAACATCTCCATGGAGACATGCAGGTGGAGGACCCTTTATCAGAAAAATATACTGCCTGGCTAAAAAAAAAGTCGCCACCTGGATTTAACTAAGCAAATAGGCACGAGCCTCCTCCAGTTGGTCAGGTCTCGGTTCAGCAACAGTCTGTGCTCAAAGAATGAGGTCAGCTGACTACCTGAATATACTGAATGACCAGGTTATTCCATCAATAGATTTTTTTTTTCCTTGATGGCACAGGCATATTCTAAGATAACAATGCCAGGATTCATCGGCTCAAATTGTGAAAGAGTGGTTCAGGCAGCATGAGACATCATTTTCACACATGGATTGCCTCCACAGAGTCCAGACCTTAACCTCATTGAGAATCTTTGGGATGTGCTGGAGAAGCTTTGTGCAGCGTCAGACTCGACCATCATCAAGGCAAGATCTTGGTGAAAAATGAATTTAACACTGGAGTTAAATAAATCTTGTGACATTGCAGAAGCCACAGTGAATGTGCTGTAATCAAAACTAAAAGCGGTCCAATAAAATATTAGAGTGTCCGACCTTTTTTTTTTTTTTGGTGGCAACTTTTTTTTTTTTTGGCCCAGCAGGGTATATTAATAATGCTGTGTTCATGTGGTCCTCAAGATTCCGAAATTAGATTTTGGAGTTCCAACCTGTTTGCATTCATGTGCTTTATCTCAGAAAGTCGGGATTTTGATGTCACCAACAATGAACTCACAAGCCCCCTCGTTAATGGCATTTGAAAGAGCTAGCCAGTAAGAGTTGTTGTATCTGCTCACCATCTAAACGTTCAGTTATTTGTTTATTTTAGTACTTAATGTTGCATCGGTTGTAGTCTCATAGTCTAGCAGTTGTAGTCTCTTGTCTTTCTTATGCAGATCTGTTCCTCTCTTATGATATGGATAACTGACAGTTAACCCCCAGGTATAATAATGTTAAGTCAAAGAGCTCAACCCGAGTTCTCGAGTTGTAGTGTTTTCCTTATTTGTGTCAGTGTTTTCCTGATTTCCTGTTTGACTTCTGAGTCATGACACACTTTTTGGTTTAAAACATTCCACGGCGTTGTCTACATAAGTAACAGTTTTGTACTTGACTTGTTGATTCTGCAGTTATCCACGCTCAGTGTTCTGTTATTTTTTACAAACTTTTTTTAATAGTAATCCATCATGTTTGTGTTGATGCAAACCAATCATATGTTTCTCTGATTAGATAATCCAGCTGTCAATCACAATCATTGGAAATTGGGGAAACAGGATATGATTCCAGAGCCACATGTCTTTGTATAAAGCACTGTAAAGTGTAAAGACCAGGTAAATGAATAATGGCAATGTGCCAAAACAGTTTGTGAGCTAGGAGCATTTTTTAGAGATGTAAATACTTCCATCTTCCACAGTTTGAAAATCAGGTATCCCGCCTTTAATGTGAGCAGGTTTTCCTCGTCACAGATGGAGCTCTCATTTATAAAACTTTATGTGGAACTCTTCACCAAAAGTGTGCCTATACTAAAAGTGTGAGCTCAAATTTCCTCAACCCAATGCAGAATGTTTAGAGTTTGTGGACCAGACCACTCTTTTCACTGAAAGCAGCCTTTTTAGAGATCTCAAACATAATGTGGAAAGTCATGTGTGTAACATTTTTGTTACATGCATGGCTAACCTAACAAAAATGCTGCGTACATTCTCTTCCCTCTGTCTAAAGTGTCGACAGGGAGGTGTCAAAATGGTGAATGATATGGTGACACTGCACAGAAGCTATATGCAGAACACCTTAAAGGAAGTATCAATGAAATCAAGATGACAGTACATTCTTCACTGTTCAGTCAAACTGAGAGAGTATTTATTTCATTTGCCAGTAAAGGGATGTCTAAGCAGAGTTTAAAGATGCAGCAAGATATATAAAAATGTGGCACAAATTTTTCACTGGAGGAAATATTCAGTGTAAAAATAAAAGACAGAAGTAATAGAAGTTTTGCCCCGAGAAAGTGCCAACAGGGAGCTGTCAAAATGCTATTGTGTCAAAAATGATATGGTGACGCTGACCACACTGAAATAATACAGCCAAATGGGTGGAGGTGTGTGGACTTTAAAAACACTGAAGAATTAAAAAAAAAAAAAAAAAGGAAATTACATCCACAATAGCTCACTGTAAAATATGTTAATGACATTTTGAAACAGGGTTTGGGTTGAGTGGCTAGCATTCAGTCTTTCCAGGTTTGATTCCCGGGTCACACTTTTCTATGTGGAGTTTGCATGTTTCTTCCTGTGTTTGGGGGGTTTCTTCCAGGCACTCTGGCTAAGGTAGTTCTGACCAAACCTATAGCTCAAGATCTGGATGTGGGTCTCCAAGCGTTGTATGGCAGTAGCCCACTGCTCCTACAGGTTACCGCAGTGGCACTGGTTGAAGGATGGGTTTAATGCAGAGAATGAAGTTCCCTCACGAGGGATCAATAAAGTGTGCCTTACCCATCTATAGCACATCTTATAAACAAGAATGTTTCCAATGTGGTGCTCTATAGTCAACAGAGGCCACATTATGTGGGCTTTAAGTGTGTTTCATCTCTGTCTAGACAGCTTATAGTGACTCCATCTGCTATGACATAACTTCATTCACGCGCTGTAAGTACTTTATGAATAATGTGTGTGTGCATTAAACTTGAATGTGTGCTGTGCAGTGGTATCCCCGGTGTGGTGTTTTCCTCTGGCTCTACATGTCTGAGGTCAGCCTGTCTGCCACCAGCCGTGTGCAAAACAAACAAGAGAGGTGACTCCCCCCACCCCCCTCCCTTACATTGCTGTAAATAACGAGTATGTGGAGAGAGAGGGGAGTAGAAAGAGAGAGAGAGGAGAGAGAGAGAGAGAGAAGGGAAAATAGAGGGAAAGAGAAGAAAGAGAGGGAGAAATAGAGAGGTGAGAGAGAGAAGGAGGTAAGAAAAGAGGGGGGGGGAGTGAGAGGCAGTAGAGAAAGAGAAAAGAAAGAGAGAGAAGGAGGTAAGAAAAGGGGGCAGGTGAGAGGCAGTAGAGAGAGAGAGAGAGAGTGAGAGAGAGGAGGAGGTAAGAAAAGGGGGCAGGTGAGAGGCAGTAGAGAGACAGTGAGAGGAAGAGAGGTGAGGGAGAGAGAAATACATTGATGTGATAGAGTGGGAAAGAGAGAGAAAGCAACAGAGGGAGAGAGGGAGGAGAGGGGGAGGAGAGAAGCATCAGGGGTGAGTGGGTGGCGTGAGCTGTCCATGCCTGTAACCATCACCCCATACCAATACACAGCGGCTAAAATAGGACGCTAACATTTTGATATTTTTAAAGACACTGCGACAAAATGGCTACTTATTTTGATTTTAAAAAAAACTGAAGGCATCCAGACATGCAAAGAAATCAACCTGTCTAAAAAATATGACACACAAAAGTTGCATGCTGTGTACTGTGATATCAGCTTTATGGCTAACGATTAATCAATAAATAGTTTAGGTCTAGAGTTCAATTCCTTGGTGGACTTTGCTCATTTATGCTCCACTTCTGCATGTAAACTGATCCTAAGCCTGATGTATTAAAGATGTGACTCCAAAGATGAGGCGAAATCAGAATTTTTATCCAATTTTCAGTTAGATGCAGTTTACTTAAATACTAAATAAGATATCCAAAAGTCCTCCTCTAAGCTGAACCAAGAAATATGTTCCAAATGTTTGTCTTAATACGTATAAAGATGTCTCCAGGGGCTATTCAAAATTGGTATCAGATGACCCTCGTATAGCGTGACACATGACTTAGCCTATAGCACTATGGAACAGAATGTTTGCATACGACCACAGACTGAGCCAGACGTGAATGCTCTGTACTTCTAACAGCTCTGTGCTAATAACGCTATGCTAAACAAACATGGCAAATATTTGCACTTATGGGTTCACAGAGGATGTAACCTTTTGCGTGGGCCTTACAGGGAATGTCCATATTTGTTTTCTCATGTCATTTTAGGACTTCAGCTTAAAGGTTCACTATGTTACTTTTCCGGTCAAACATGTCTCCATATAGATGTTCCTGAATGTTCCACAGTATGTTATTAAATGTACTGTATCTACGCATTCGTTTAATTACAGGTGTTTGCATTAATTAAAATATGTTGCAATATAAACTCTATAATCTGACTGGAATTTGGCCTGGTAGTGCCCCCTGTTTGTCTACACTGAAATAGATACGTCTACTGTGGAACATTCTACTCAAAGCAATAGCATCTGCATGGACACAAGGAGGTGGCAAGCTGTGTACCAGAGAGGTTACATAGTGCAAATCCTTCATAACCAAAGGTCCTGTCTGGGTGTGTGTCCTTGGTGCTCCGGTTTCCACTATAAATCTATATACTGTAATGCACAAGTGGCTAATCCTTCAACCGTGGTACTTCGTAGGTGCTCGCTGCTTCTGTCAGGTGGCCCCAGTGCCGAATGTGCAGTCAAAAATGAAAGAAACATTTTTTGAGATTGTAAATTACTGCATACCATTTGAATTTTACATTTAAACAAACATAACATAGTCAGTGGTCATATTTTTATATAGCGCTTTTCCACCTTCAAGGCACTAACATTTCTTTACATAACCCATTCACACACACACATTCATACACCGGTGTACGCAGACACTGGGGGTAAGCTGGGTTAAGTGTCTTGCCCAAGGACACAACAACAGTATTCATCTGTGGGAGCTGGAATTGCACCGCCAACCTCTGTGTCAGTGATTATTATCCTGCTGGTGCCAGAGAAATTTAAATTTACTGCCACGTTTAACTAAGGGGTTTATCTCTCATTAAAAAAATATGGCCTATAATAAAAATCCCTCAATGTCATAGTGGTTACACGAAGGGAGGAAAAGTGTAATATGTGTTTTGAAATACTTACAGTTATCATATTTGGAATTTTACCATATTACCATTTTGCATGATGTACAGAATATGCATGCTTAAGCCTAAATATCATCTTTTTTCCTAATGGCTACATAAATATGCTATGTGTGGTGTGGAATAGATCTTATATGGACTTAAGGCTAAAGGAAATGTTAGAGAGAGCACACATACAAGCTAATATCTATCTATGCATTTTGTACACAGGCCAAAACGCTCTAGAGGTATGTATTATAGGTTATTTTTTTAAATTTTTATTTATTTATCCTGAAATGGTTAAAGTTATCAAAGGATAGACATACACTCTTGACCCTAACCACTTAATCTCTGTCTATACTTGCCTTTTTCCTTCATTTTCTCTTTCTCATAGTCAGAACTGAATCACATGTAACCTTGTTAGCCCATAATATAATATGATTTTACGTTGCATGACTCATAGGGACATTCTTTAAAATGTCCTGGAACATTAAGAGCTTGGTATGAGTCCAAACGATGTCCTCTCTGTACGTTTGTCAAAACAACACGCCCAGAAGAGAGAACACTGGTGAGTGATTTCTATGAAGATTAATAATAGAGCTAGAGAGGTATGAATTCTGTTGCCGTGGCAGTTGTGGCGGCCATGTTGTGATTGTAAGAACTACAAAATTCAAATAGAAAATAATGTAAAAGCAGGGCCTAACATTCATGCTTTCATTGAATGTTTAAATGGACACACTGGCCTTAATGGTATATATTTGTGGAACTAAAACCTGGAACGGTACCTTTCTGCTTTAATGTTAATTTTGTCATGATTATTTATGTTGCATTGTGATTTTAATGTCTTTCTTATTCCGTAAAGCACTTATCAAAATCAAATTATGAAAGTAAATATTTACACAAAAAATACTGCACTAGTCTATATTTTAGACAGAATTGAAGTATAGCCTATGTTTGGCAAGGCATGTTTATTTGTATAGCACAATTTGTACACAAAGTAATTCAAAGTGCTTTACAGAATAAGAAATACATTAAAATCACACAAATCAAAACATAAATAATCACAAATAATCATCATTAAATTAACATTAAAACAGAAGAGTATGTCATTACACCATATAGACACAATCACTGATAATTATTCTGTTTACTATAACCAGATTTCAGTGTGGTGGGCAAAGAACAAAATTGAAAAAGTCAAAAAATATCTACAATTATAATTAAAAAGTGCAGTTCCCTCTATATTCGTGGATTTCAGCTTCAGGACATTTTTTTTTACACTCAAAAGATACAATGTTAAGTTTGAAATTATGGTGGCATCATTCTGAAAGCCATGGATTAGTTTGTGTGAGTTCTTGATTAGACTAGATTACACTCACAAAACTACTGCTGGACTTGGATGTTTGTTGCTATGGGTTACCATGGTAATGAACTCTCTAGCCTTTATTAAACACTCATTGGGTGAATTTACAGGAGTGTAGCACGGCAGCTGCACAGTGGGTGAACGGGGTCGTCTGAGGACACACACACGGGCTGCAGACTTGTGCGTAATGTCCGTGCCAACTTTACGCACACGTCCAATCCAACAGCTGCGCGCACGGGGCTGAAGGCGAGGTATTCACGGGGTGCCAAAGAGCGCCTCGTTTCCCTGTACACCGGGTAGTGGATAGATAGACTGTGTTCCTAATAGAGTACAAGCTGTCACCGCAGAGAAGACCGTGAGCGCCTCGGGACGTGGAGCGACTCACTGCTGCGCCCTGATTGGTCAAAACATTCTGGGATACAGCCAAATTATGCAACAAACAAACACGAGTGTGCGGTTGTATTTTGACGCCATCTAGTGAAAAGACCAAGGAAGCATGACCAAATAATAAACTGTAAATTAAATCTTATAGAGTCGTAGGCTAGTCCAATATTTCCAAACCAGCCAGGTCCGCAACATTTACCAGAGCATTGGAATGGTTTCAGATTAAACATGTGAAAACACGACATTAAACATTTGAATAAAAATGCTCTTTGTTCATGTTTGTCATCAATATTGTTAAAAAAAAGAGAAAACATAGCGTACTGATAGGACCCTCTGTGCTAGTCAGAAGAACAGCAGGAGAATGCAATCAAACTCAACATCAAGATATCATACTGTAAAGATTTACAATACACAAAAACTAACACAGTAGTGTTACAGCAGAGTAAAGCTATAAGGCAATGTATTCTTTGTACAATAAGTGGCTAAAACTATGGTTATCCAGCGTGCATTATGTGGAGAGATTAATTAAGTAAGTAAGTAAATAAAGTCAGCATTGTTCACTTTACTGTCTGACAGCAGCAGGAAGGAAAGATCTGCGGTAACTATCCTGCACACAGTCTGTCACTCAAGCTGCTCTCCAGAGCAGACAGGCCATCATGCAGGGGGCAACACTCATGGTCCAGCCTAGATGTGAGTTTAGCCCTCCTGTCCCTCACCTCCAGAGGAAAGCCCCAGGACCCTCCTGTCTCCCACCTCCTCGGGACAAAACTGGACTTCTTGATGACTGTCCACTTTCTTCTCTTCCCTCTCCATGATGCTGCTGCTGCAGCAGACCACACTGTACATGGCTGATGCCACCACAGAGTAGAAGGTCCTCAGGAGGTCCAGCTCTTCCTGTACAGTGCATCTGTGTTGTGAGTCCAGTCCATTTTGTGGTTCAGATGAACAGTGTCAACAGTGAATAATGAAATCTGTGTACAAGTTTATGATAAGTGTACCTTAAGTAGCATTAATAAAGCACAGGCAAAGACTTAATTCATAATGAACAAATAGTTTATTAAAAATGATTCAGGCTTAGTGGCATGTTGGGGTATTGATTCAGTGGTTCCTAAGCCTGAGTCATTCTTAATAAACCATTTGTTCATTATGAGTTATATCTTTATGCTTTATTAAAAGTGCAGTTGTGTCACCGACAGCTGCTGATGTAAATGTAAATGTAAGAGCGCTGCCGCAGAAATAATGAATACAATATAAACAACTGAACATCTGCTTTATATTTTGTTGAGCGCTAAAAAACAACTCTAATTTATTTTACCGCTGTCACTCAACTGAGAAGTGTAACTCAAATTTCTTTGAGAAACCTTTTAACATTCCACAAGCTTTCTTCACCTTTACAGCAAAAATACTAAATACAGCTGTTACCATAGCAATGCTTGTCCACTAGGGGGAGTAGTAACACTACACATGGATTTCCCCATGTCCACAATAACACATCAGATCAGGGCCTAGCGTTTGTATCATGTCCTGGAATCTGCCCTGAGATTGACCCTGCCGTAGTTCCCCTGAGCAACGCATTAGGCCTGATACATGAGTCCTGCTGCACGCTGATAAGGATTCACTACAAAAACCAACAACCAGAGGCAGAAATCAGTGTAAATCTGCTGTTTAAATCAAGATGGACCAGGAACCACATGTGTGTGTTGTAATGGAGACAATCAGGCCCTGTGTAAGAGGACATATGTGTGTTTCAGGTACTTAGAATAAAACATGCAGTACATTATTATTTTACATTTTGTTCATCGTAAACCTCAATATTGATCTAAAACAGCTCAATGATAGAAACCGCTGCACTGACTTCCAAAAGTGAAGAACTGATAGTGGCATTTCATTGTAGCAGCAGATGTCCATGGTTTTATTGTTGAAAAATGGGTATATGACATTTTTGAACTCTGCTACATGTATGACCCGGAGTCTGAATGTTTGGAAAAATTGCAAGTACAGAGCAGTAGGCCACCACAGAGTCCAGACCTTAACCCCATTGAGAATCTTTGGGATGTGCTGGAGAAGCTTCGTGCAGCGTCAGGCTTGACCTGTGACCTTTTTTTTTTTGATGGCGACTTCTATTTGGCCAGGCAGTGTATATGGTGACTATATATGTTTGTAATAAGGCCCCTTCTTTCTCATACATAATATCCTAAAGTTTTTAAACGTTAAGCATTCTGTGCATGACTTTTATTTCTTTGTTCAGGTACATGTCCTTCACATTATGCACTGTAATGTAAAGCAGCTATCTGACACAAAAATGAGACTGAAAGGCATTTTGCTAAGCGATTAAATAAAGAAAGGGTTAAGTGAGCAGGACAAGCAGTTCAAAATTGGGCACAGCGCTTTTAAAAAATGAACCTTTCTTATTGAGATGCCCGAGCCAGCTAAGGTGGCTCGGGCATCTGCTCAGGAGGCCTCCTGGACGCCTCCCTAGGGAGGTGTTCCGGGCATGTCCCAGTGGGAGGAGGCCCCGGGGAAGACCCAGGACACGCTGGAGGGACTATGTCTCTCAGCTGGCCTGGCCACCGGAGGAGCTGGAGGACGTGTCTGGGGTGAGGGAAGTCTGGGAGCCCCTGCTTAGACTGCTGCCTCTGTGACCTGGACCCGGATAAGCGGAAGAAAATGGATGAATAGAAATAGATGGATGGAATGTTGAGAAATGAGTCTCAATACAAATTAAATTAAATCATTTTTAACGATCAGATACTAATTGATACCACAACTAGTATCGAAACTATATACCGGTATTCATTAGAGCAGATATTGTGTCACATTCACAGAACAAAAATGAACCTTTCCTGAATAGATTTAAAATGGTCTTGAACTGTATCAGAACAATTATAAGACCACATAGACTAGTATACACCCATGGACCACTATAGAACCTGGACGACTGAAGAATTACACAGTTACAAAGCCCATGTGGTAATATAAAAGAAAGTACTATGATTTAATGTTGAAAATCACATTCTATTGTCTAAAGAGTGTTTTTTATTATCGCAATGGTATTGGAATCAGTATTGAGTATTGAGCTTATTCCTTAGTGTCAAAATCAAGTTTGAAATTTTAGTAACATCATCAGAAATTCAACAGTTCATAAGTTTCAAGAGGTGAAAAATGAACGGGCCATTGACATTTTAATTACTAATTTCTTTGAATGGCCAAAAGTCCTCAAAATGGCATCTATAACCGAAAAAACATGTTCCTGAAGCCTATGAATACAACCTACATGTCCCAAACAAAGCTGTAATTCTGCATACCTCTACATGTCGAGTGATGGATGCTGAACACTCCAAGAATCCGTCAACAATCTTTCACATTCCTATGACCAATTCTTCTGTCTGACCTGTCCAGTCTGACTTTGCTCTCTCTTGATTACCTGATTACCTCACATCCCCAGGCCTCCGGAGTCTAGTCCAGATCTGATTACCTGGACCGAACCTTAATGAGACAATGGCCCCCACCTCATCCATCACAATGAAGGATCCTGGTGATTTCTCTCTGTCAGTCTGGATGTGATTAGAGTGCCACAGTTAGCGAGGGAATATAAAGGGGATTTTTCAAATGTGATGAAAACTGAAAACTGTCAGCAAGTGAATGATGGATTTGACAATATGAACAGGAGAAGAGTGGCGTTTTTGAATGGAGGCTACAGCTGTCACAAGCGGAATGGAAAAGATTCAAATTTGTAGGTAAAATTGTTGAAAATTATTTACGAAAGATATGGAGATGTTTGTTTACCTAGTTTGCTGCCTGGCAAATCCAGAGTGATATTTCTCTGTTTCAGCCTGGTCAGCACTCCCTCTGTCACGCCTCAAGCCAGACTCAAACACGGCTGTCCGATCAGATTTGTTTATTTCAGTGACATATATGAAATGAAGGAGCTCACTGGTCATCTATCATTCTGCCACAAAATGCGTTTAGTGTAACAATGGGCGATACTGCAGTTTTTGGTATTGATACGATACCAAATGCTTTGGGGGATAATTTTTTCTTTCTTTCAAGGGTCTTTTTATAAGGCAGTAAGAGGTCAATGATGTGTACAATACTTATAATGTATAACTTTATTCAAATACCAAAAAATTTAACAAAATTACCCCAACCACACACCTAAAACAACAAACTACAGACCAGCTGCACAAAACAGAAATTAACAATAATAATAATAATAATAATAATAATGATAATAATAATAATAATAATAATAATAATAATAACAACGATAATAATAATAAATAATGCTAATAATAATAATAATAATAATAATTGATAATAATAATAATTAATAATGCAAATAATAATAATTGATAATAATAATAAATAATGCAAATAATAATAATAATTGATAATAACAGAATATCATTTTGGGGGGATTTTTTTTTTATTTTTATACCAGTCCTCAATACTGGTGAAGAGATTTAAATAAGGATCAGTAAAGGACAAATAGGACACCTGAAGAGACTGGGTCAGTCCAAAATGTTGCTAGTGAAGGTGTTTTGTCACAAAACAATGAAAAAATTTTGATTGATCACTCTCATTCCTAGTTTAGTACTTTGCTCATTGATTCTGCAGAAATCAGCTGTGTTTTTCAGTTCCTAGTGATATTTTTTCCCCTTCCTTTATTCCTTGTAAGCAGCCATATTCGTTTTGATACAGATGGACCATGGTTGTTCCTGATTGGTTTATTCACCTGTCAGCCATGCCTTTCTGAACTCAGGAAGATTTACCTGTGACTAGACTCATAACTTTGTAAAGTATTAGAGAAGTGTGTATTTTGGATCACAGGCAGCTTTTTGAAAAGTTTATTAGAAACTTGTTATTAGAAAACGGTTTGTCCCTCCAGTGCTGCCGTACCTGTTTACATGGCAGCTGTGAGTGACAGTGACAAAATAGTTGCTGTTAATTTGGCTTTTGCTATTTTCATCCACATATGTTTTCAGTTGACAACAGCATGTCCCTCTAGGGCTCCTGTAGGTGTCCTTATGGTCTCAGTGTGAAACTAAAACTTGGATAAAAATGTACAGTGTAAAGGTTTATAATGTTTCTAATGTTGAATCCATTATAGTAAATATATGATATGTGCAACAAAGCATTTACCCTATGCAATATAGAGAGACTGGAGGAGAAGATGGAGAGGTTGGCGAGGTTGAAAGTTCTGCTGCTGCGGTTGAGAGGTAGATTAGTACAGTTATAAGACATGGTAGGTGGCTCTCCCCTCTACGTTTCCACAAGAACAAATTTTGACGTGTGAAAAATGTATACAGAATTTAACCATGATATTAAGGAACACAAATTATGTATTATTTCTGTAGATATTAGAAATTAAACGCACTCTTGGTCACCTTTGCTTTGACATCTCATGTTTTATTATTATTATTATTTATTTTATTTGGTTGGGACAGTGCATGTTGATGAACAGACATGACATGACAGACATGAATGTAAACACGCCGGATTATAGCCAGAGGCTAATTTCCACCCGTTGTCCCAAGGGCTGGGGTAGGTGGGTTAAGTGTCTTGCCCAAGGACACAACGACAGCATTCATCTGTGAGGGCTGGAATTGCACCGCCAACCTTCGAGTCAGTGGATCTAACCTCTCAACCAATGATGTTTATGTAGAGAGCGGGATTTGAACCGCCAACCTTCGGATCAGTGGACAAACACTCAACCTACTGAGCTACTGTCGCCCAGCCTAGAACCTAAAAAAAAAATTATTTTTCAGGTTGCGTGCTCCTCACAGCGGAAACTGCTTATGGCAGTAGAGGAAATTAACATGGGGAAGAAAATCCAATGTTAATAAACAAGTAATGACTGCAATTTAACATAAATGCTTAGAATGAGTCTGATGATGATTTTTGACTTAAAGTGCACAGGGTTTCTATCTGTGACACAACAATCTTGGGAAAATTCAAATAAAAAAAGCAGTAAACACTTTTTCTAAATTGCTGAATTAAATGGTTAACACAATGAAACACGATGAGTTATCTGTTTGATCCTCTTAAATTCAAATGTACTACCACAACAGTCCTGCTTCTACTTATGAAAGTACATAATAAACAACCCATCTGTCATTTATTGAACAAAAACTCGACATAGAAATAACTATTGTGACATTCTTGAGGAAGCATGTGAACAGAAATGGGACGCAGCCTCAGACTTCAGCTTCACTCTTCTGGTCACTTCCTGATGCACGTGTTCTTCCTACTGTAGATGTATAGATGGAGTGTAAGCCTGGATGAGCCCTCTTTATCCTCGCATCAGCTCAATAATCTCTCCGTTCTCCATGGCTGGACCGCCTCTAACCTGTCTAACCTGTCTAACCGACAGCCCGTGTCAATCAATGACCCTTGGCACTCAACATCGATCCATGGAGCTAACAACACATTTGTTTCTCATAGAAGCACAGGGCACTCGGGAAGCATTTATTTAGAAAACCTACATGGCACTATTAATGCATGAACAGAGACCGGGTCGAGAGAAGCAGCAAAATGTATGATATGAACTAATGTCCAAACAACAAGCATCTCTAAATTAGGTCACTAATGACACCTGGGACAAGTGAGCATGTTTTTTTTTGTACACTTTTTATTGGTCTAATCACTAACACTAGTAAATAAAATGTTTTCAAAAGCACTGTGGGCCTGTAGTTTTCAGGTGTAGGGTCCACACCTGTCTGTATGGAGATGTGGAGATTGTTTTACTTGGAATGAGTATGCAGGCATTAAACTTGCCTATATTCCTTATATACAATTACAAACACAGGTGTATCCATGGAGACTATTATATTATGATACTATAATGCTGCACTGTGGAATATTCCAAGCAAAGCAATGATTTCTATGTTTAAAAAAACACAATTTAGGGGTAAAAGTGACCCAGTGGTAGAGCACTTTTCCAACAAACCTGAAAGTTTGCAGTGTTATCTCCACTCTGGCCACTACATACTTCTTGTTTTGTCTTGAAAAATGAGACAGTGATATGATGCGGTCGGAGAGGCCATTGGCACACAATAGTAGCCATGCATCTGTCCGCCCCAGGGCAGCTGTGGTTTACATGTCAGAGTTAGCTGGTTGAAATGTGAGTAACCTAACATAATGCATTTGACCTTGATTGTACCGCTTGTATCTTTGTAGATGTCCTTCACTTTTGACTCTGTAAACATGATAAATTTCTCTGCATTTCATCACACATTTGACATAATCTCATTTAGTGATTGAATCTTGATGGTACGATTTGAGAGGTGCACACTCCCACAGAATTTGAAGTTAGATTAACACTGATGAAATACTTTGTAATTTGAGCAATTAACATGCATATATCTATTTAGTTAAAATATTATAAAGCTCAAAGACTGAACAACTCCAAAGAAGCATGTCATCTTCTTCTAACTCAGTGGTTCCATATATATATCCAATGTTTTTATGAAATTATGAAACACCAGTGTACAAGCGTTCAAACATATTAAACGCAAGACAAGACATGCCCCCTTTAAAGTTAGCAAACTTAAATTATAACTCCAAAGAGCATAGGACACAAATTGGGAAAGTTTTGACAGTGCCTCCTTTAAACGTTAAAATCCTGCTCTCTGGTTTGTGTGTAAGTACCAGACCTACTCCAGCAATCTGAGACAGTCTGAGAACTGCCTCTCTCTGAAAGATGAGGCACATTTGGGCGGCTGGAGGAGCTGAAATCACCCACTAAAAAATGTAATCCTGTGAATACATGCAGAGGACAGTGGGGCTAAATGGTGGAAGTAGATATGCAAAACAGATATGAATTTCTTAGTGATACTAGAGACAATAATATCATCTAGTGTATTTGTTTATGTATTTGAATGTCATTAGCTGTATCCAGGGGTCAATTTAAAAACTACTTAAACAATTACTTCTTAAAAGGTTGTGAGTAGTGGTAGCTCAAGTTGAGTAGCTGTAGCTTTGATTCCTCGTCAGACAAATTCATAGTGTCATTGTGTCCTTGGGCAAGACACCTTTATGATTCAGCGAGGCTCTCTTACATACCTACTAACTTTATTCAACACATATTATGCGTTCTTGTAGCTTTAAACATGTGTTTGCTCACCTTAAAATAACATCAGTTGGTAAATATACTTTATAAACTACATTTCAGTTTCCATTGAGGCATTTAGGGGTTGGAGCTCCCTCTACTGTCAGCAGCAAGAATGAACAATCAGTAAATAAAGAAGTTGGGTCCTCCGCCTCAGTGAATGCTATAATAATAGAGCCACACATTGTTTTGAACACAATATGACCTCAGAATGTGTCCGGAGTTTTATCTGTGATGCAACAAATCTGGCAAATTGCAGAACTAATAACACATGTTTTAGTTATCAGAGGAGACTATGTGTTCTTTAGTGTAGCTATGAGGTCAGCGCAATTACAAATGATTAAAAAACTACACCTTTAGCCTTAATAAATCAAAGACTTAACTAATGAACAAATAGTATTAATATCTTATTAAGAATGTTTCATGCTTAGAAACGTAATTAGAAGGTTAGGGTTAAGTGTTACGGTTATGTTCTTAAGGTGTTCCTGATCATTCTTAATAAACAATTTGTTCATTATAAATTAAGTCTTTTGAGTTTTATTATCAATTTTACCAGTACTTCCCTCAGCTCATAAAGATGCTGAACCTGTACCTTTTACTGTCTTAAAATGATGAAAGAACCAGTTCATTTCACAGCAGTTTGCAGTGGTCCATAGTTATTCCTCACTTACTTTATGCACTCTGAGCCTCCTAATTATTAATGTGATGAGCTACAGCTGCTTTTCGCAACTTTCAGAAACGAAAGTGGAGTTTTGCTGTGATGGTAAAGCTAACAACAACTAGCATACTAACAGTACAGTAACAGTTCCTGATTGACAATAAAATGCTTTCTAATTAGGTGCAGGCAATACACAGTGGTCTTATTGTGATCTCATGAGCTGATTTTACTGTAAATCTGTACAGGGGTAAGACAAATTTTGCTGAAATACATTGGAAAAGTCAAGTACAGGACCTTTAACGCGCAGACACATTCAGGCAGTAGTAAATTGTCTCCTTCAATAGACGCCTGTAATTCTTTTGTTGATGGGAGCTGAGAATTTGTCCTGAAACATCGTCCATCCCGCGAGATCCTGGAGATTCACTGTTGTTGTCCAGAGCGTTCGATAGATGGACAGATGAGGTGAGGGTTAGTCAAAGGCTCAGACATAATGGAGTGGACACTACATAAGGGGAAGTGTTGCATCATTCATGACCTACAGCACCGGGAGAGAGGGATGTGTATGGGAGTTTATTGACAGGAGCAGTGCAACGATGGTAATCTTAAGGGGTTCTCTGAAGACAAGCACGTCAAGTTACAGGTCAGATCTGTAGAGAGCATAGTAAGAACACATATTTTACTGTAATTCACCAGCAATTGACTACATATATTGAAGTTTCGGGTAATAATTGTAGCAAGGTAAGTTCACGTGCAAATGGCCAAGTGTGATAAAGATTTATAACTAATGGTCATTGTAAATATAAGCAAATATATTCAAAAACACATTCAAAAAATAAATAAATGCAAATGCAAACAACAATGACTTGGATTATTCTAAGCCTTGACAAATCCAGAATGATATCGCTCTGTGTTTTTTATACAATCAGATCTGACCAATCAGATTTTTTTGACCTTGCTCATTGATTCTGCAGAAATCGTCAATGTTTTTCCCATTCCCCAGTGATATTTTCCCCCTTTATTTTATCCTCGTCATATTTTTTTTTTTTTAATGTATGGATGTGCGTTCCTGATTGAATCCACCTGTCAATCACACCCAACTGAACTCAGGGAGAGTCACCGCTGACCAGACTCACATCGTAAAGTATTGTTAAGTACGTGTGTGTTCTGGATCTGGATTCTGGAGGTAGGCAGGTGATATTTTCTCATTTCTTCACATCAAGACAGCGATCAATTTATTTTCAATTTACAAACTCACTTGCAAATAAATAACCATGCAGCTCAGTCTCGACTCTCTCACTCTGCAACAACGTCTTGCCACCCACCAGCTTCCCAAAACCCCAAACTCCTTTCCTTCCATCTCTCATCTCCACCTCCCCTCCTCTCTTCTCTACTCCCCAACACTGCCAGGTTGCATGGGAGACTAATTGAGTGCCAGTGCAGTCTGTGAATAAACCCCTCTCCGTAATGGTCTTGCTCAACGGCGTGGGGAAGCGATAAGGAGCCGTAGGTTGATTTCCTGCTATACTGAGGACTTCCTACACTCCTATCAGCTCTCCCCCCTTTCTCTGCCTGTCTGCCCGATCCCATACCCGACAAGAGGAATGCTCACTCAGGCTTTAGAGCTGATAACAACATCATCTTAGCCACCGAATGGGTCCTGAGGAACATTAGGGAGTCAATGGCAAACACTACGATATGGGAGGAGTGCAGGGGGACAGCCAGAGGAGCAGAGAAAGGATAGTTGTAATGGATTCGAAGGGCATTAAGGGTTGCATGGTGTCGCTTAAAAATATGGGAGTTTGTGAGGCAAAGATATGATTAAAAAGGGTTAATGTTGTGGAGAAATAGAGCAGTGGAAAAGATAAAATGTCGAGATTTTCAACCAGAAGTGAAAAGAAACAAAAGTAAAGATTTGTGATGAATAAAATGGATAAAGTTTGGTATTTATATCCTAGCAGAGAGAGATAAGAGATGTCAAAGGAGACATACTCTGCTTTTGTTTGGTACTTAGTGTTGAACTATAACAAAATAACATAAGTAGATCATTATGTTTTACTTTTTGTACCTTGTTAAGTAAAAATAGAAAAAAAACTCCTGCACTCCTTGCTTCCTGTAAACTGCAATCTTGATCTAAAATAGCAAAATAATAGAGACTAGGAATAAAGACTCTTCCAGGAGTGACATGTTTAGAACTGTGTGCACGCAGCCTGGTGCTGATACTAACATTCTACCCCATTCATTTTAATAAGACTGCAAAATTAAAACATTCATTTCGACATTTAGAGACAGAGCACACAAATATGTTTTTTAAACTTGGCGAAGAGTAATACTAGCAAATATCTAACATCCAGCTCCATTTTCTTTAGTTTACTAATGTGTGCAGGGTTTGTGGTGCTAAAAAAAATTATTAAATTACTGTCAAACTTTTGTGGCCTGCTGTGTTTTTGGTGCATTATTGTCCAGCATAACGTCAGATTTATGAAATGTTTATTAGCCTATGTAGTCATTAGAATTCATGTTAATGTTGGGGCTAACCACTAATAATATACACAAATACTTGATGGTTTTGTAACAAGGCTCTGATGTTACTCATGTGTGGTCGAGAAACTGTCAGTCGTCAAAATAGTCCTGAATTTTCATAGTCTGTGATTTTTGGAGGCCAATGATAATTCTTCCTTTGAAAATGCGTTCGAGCTACCGTGTGGAATGATGTCAGCCTTTAGAATGCAGGCGTTAAAGCAAAGCTCTAAAAGGTTCTCCTTTCATAAGCAAGCAATATCCTGCAGAAGTGGTAGCAGCTAAGCATCGACAACCGATTATGAACTCTGTGAGACAGAAAGGGCAAAAAGTCAACATCGTAACAACTTTTCTAGTTTAAAGAATATTCTTTAAAAAGATGAAAGTGAAATGTAATGGTAAGAAACTTGAATACATCCTTGAATGATGCACTGGACAGTACGGGAAAGGTGGCTGAAAAGGATCATCCCTATGCTCTAAACCAAATTATTAATGTCATGGACGCTTTTGAATTGAATTGACATTTGGAGAGTGAAATAACCCCAAATCTATTCTATATACTTGAGAAGACAAATAGTATAGAATAAAATAGAACAGAATATCTTTATTGTCTATGGAGGCAGAAATTCATCATTTGACCAAAACAGGCCAGTCAAAAAGTCTTTTTTTAATCTCATTTTCATGAAGTCCCAAAGCAGTGGACTCTTCAGTAGAGGATACATTGTACTGGTTTAAAACTCTGGGTTTTGGAAGTTCAACCAAAGTTTCCTTCAGGACGAACATTTTATAGATAAAACTAATGATTTTATTTTATTTATTTTATTAACACAATATTGTTTCAGCTAACCCACTGATGGTTTGGGAAGCTTTTAAATGTTGTTTCAGAGGCCACAGTATTAGTTTCTCCTCATGGATAAAAACAAGTGAAAATTAAAGCCGCAAGCGGCATCGAACGGCCCTCGCGGGCCGGGCTTCGCACTCGGCCGACCGGGCACTCCCTGTAGGTGGCGCTAACGCGCCACATGCCTCTGTTTATTGTGGCTTTGGGCTGCATTTGCAGCCAAACCAAGCCAAAAGACATTGGGAGCACTAATGCACAAAATGCACCAACATGGGTTTTTCCAGGCATCGCCATGGCAACACCGTGCAAAATACAAACTTGGCACCTTGGACTTTTTTGATGGGGATGATGTAAAGAATCACTGTGGCAAATTTCACGGTCTTCCTTAAAGGTAATAAGTCGTTAGAAGACTTTGAAATGTCCGAAAAATGTGTAAATTTTCCCATTAGGATTACATGGGGGTTTTTTTCGCGCATCGCCATGGCAACAGAGTGAAAAATATGACATGGGTGTGATTGACTTTTTTGCTCAGGATGATATGATGAGTCATTGTGCCAAATTTCACTTAATTCCATGAAACTAATGTTTTTCTCATGAATGGGGAATTTTCGCAGCATTCCCATTAGGATAACATGGGCACTTTGGCGCATCGTCATGGCAACACGGTACAAAAAACGACATGGGTGTGATTGACTTTATTGATCGGGATGACGGAAATGTAATTTTGTGTGATATTTCGTAACATTTGGGAAAACAAAATTTTGGGGCCCTCCATGCAAATGTATTTGTTGTTCTGTAGGGGGCGCTATTGCACCAAATTGTTTTGTTTCATAATTAGCAGGTCTAGGCCAGAAAGTTTTACAACTGATTCGAATTTGAGCTCAATCGGACTTTTTTATGCGCAAACGGGAGCAAATTTTGACATTTAAAAATTGCAAAAATTCCGATGGAATTTTGCGGCTTCGCCCGCACGGAAACCGTTATACGTATCAATGTAAATTGGATATAACTTTTGATGCCCCACTTGTCTAGATGATGTCCAGTGATTTTCAGCCCTGCAGGTGAAGCGCCTTCAGAGGAGTTGACGAAAATGCGACGTCAACGAAAATGCTGACTCGGCATTTCGGAATTTTCAATCCAAGATGGCCGACTTCCGGTTTGTCAAAGGGCGTGGCCATAATAATATTTTTTGTTTGGCATCACTTGAAGAATGTGTGTACCGAATTTGGTGGTTCTACGACAAAGTTGACGTCGAGGCGTCTCCCATTGACGCAATGTATTTTGACTTTTGTAGGTGGCGCGCTGTCGCGCCATTTTTTTTATGCCCAATAATGCACCATATAAAAAAATAAATTTTTCGCCACTTCTGAATTTTGGGCAAATTTTGGTGAGTTTTCGAATATGTTCAGGGGGTCAAATTCCTGCTCAAAGAGCAGAAGAAGAAATAAAAAAAAATAAAAAAATAATAATATATTTTTAGCAAAAACAATATATCCGAAACATTAGAATGACATATTATACGTTTTTTGAAAGCTCTTGACTTTCCCCACGTCACCGTGGGGTCTATGGCGAATGACGGGCGCGTCAGCGCCCGTCATTCGCCATGACATCGGGGGCCCGCCACTGACCTCCCATTGACTTCCATTCATTTTAGCAGTAATAAAGATGCCCCATGCCTGCGGCATGGGTTGCTGGGATAGTGGAATCAGGGCAAGGTCGCGACCTCAGCCGAACTTGTGCGCTGCGCGCACAAGTTCGGCAAGACAGTTAGCAACGATGAGTGCCTGGGCTTCGCCCAGACACTCATCGTTGCGGAAGCAATAGGCCCTACGCCCTGTAGGGGCTCGGGCCTAAATAAAGAGCAAACCCTGGCATGAGAGATTGAAAGCCTTACCTCAATAACAGAGAACTCAGATCACCCAAGACCAATGAAATGATAAAATAAAATAAAACTAAATGAGTTAACAGAGTTAATGGAAAAACATTTCTCTAAAAGTTATCTGCTCAAAAAAGCAGAATAGACGAGAAATGGTGAAAAATGTACAAAGTTCTAAATTATCAAAGGAAGAATACTTTAAAAAATAGTTTAAATAACAAGAAAATATTAAATTCTAAAGATGAGATTTTGAAATATTTGGAAATTGACTATAGGGATCTTTTCTGTGATTTCTAACGTGATCTGGATGACCTCTTCATTTTTTTCTCATAAAGAAAACATTTTCACCATGTACAGAAAGAATTTAATCTATAGAGGAGGATCTCTATGACATGGTCGGGTCATTGAAGGGAAAACACTGGGTCCTGATGTTTTTTTCAGCAGAGGTATCTTAGAGGTATATCACACTTTTTCTGGTCTCATGTTTTAATTTCTCTTACCAAGCTGCTTATCTAAGTGACACCCAAAAGGAAGAAATCATCTCACTGTTTTTAAAGCAGGAGGCTGGTGGACATCATAAAACCCCTAACATGATTAAAACTTGCGGCCAACTGCTTTAATGCTACGACACCAAAATATTTAAAAAATGTATCACCCAAACATTAAAACACATCATGCCAAATATTATACACCATAACCAATCAGGTTTTCTAAAAGGCCGCTGTATCGGGGACAACATGAGATATTTATTAGAAATAACTGAAAAGTATGAAAAAAATTATTCATTAATGTTGATTTCTATAGTGATACCAGATGTATGATAATTAACAGCAATTAACATTGGCCACTTCTCTGACTTGGTGACACTGAGGGGTACCACAAAGGTGCCCTCTATCACCTTATCTGTTCATAAAAGCTATGGGATTATTGGTCATCAAAGTGAGATCAAATGACGTTATAAAAGGGTTAATATTTGGGAATGTGGAGTCAAAGATCTCTATGTATGCAGATGACACAAGTTTCCTCCCAAACATTCTAGCCTGCATCCATTATTGGAACTTTTGGAAACCTTTTCCACTCTTTCCCTCAGGTTTAAAATAAAGTCATCACAAATATAAAGTCCTAAGAACTGGGAGCCAAAAAGGAACTGCATTCAAAATACAAAGTAATGTATCACTGGAATGGACTGATGGCACAGTTAATATTTTGGGCCTTGAAATTCCACAAAAACTGGAACATCTCAAAGTAAATTCTAGTAAAACTCAAAAAGATAATAATACTCCAACCATTAACCTTATATGGACGAATAACACTTTTAAATAGTCTCTCTCTATGTCTCTCCTCAGACCATCACAGAGCTTCTTTAGAAAGTATACACAAACAACATTTGAGTTTATCTGCAATATTAAGCCAGAAAAGATAAAAAGGCATGATGATTAAGAAGTAGGGGGTTTAAATTATTAAACCTAGAAGGACCATGCTTCTCGTTAAAAGCTTCTCAGAAAATGTATGAAAATCCAAATTGTATACAAGTATCTTATTAAAACAAAACAATGAGATTTTTTGAAAGGAACTGTTCCTATATATGCAAATGAAAAAAAAACACACTTGCCTCATAAAGGATGCTTCAGTGTTCTTAAGAGAAGCTCTAGAGTGTTGGCTACGCTCAATCCTCCAAAAACATGTTGAAATTTTACAGCACATTACATGGCTCAAATAAAATATATCAGTTGATGGGAAACCCTTACTTTGGGAGATAGTTTCAGAGAATGGAAGTGTCTTCATAAATGGAGCTTTGGGGAAAATGGTAGATTACCAGAATATCATGTAAGTGGTATCTATGGAAACATCTGCTCCCATCATGCATATAACCAATTTACTGCTGCCTTGGGAAGGTGAACAGTGAAACAACAAAGTTATTAGTCTGTTAATCTTTTGTGAGGAACAGCAAATGGTCAAAAGGAACAAGGATAAACAAAAGTATTAATCACTTCTATTTAAATCATAAGTTATTGATAAATATTCCATACAGAACCTATAAACAATGGGGAAAAATCCCCAAAACTTTACAATGTGATTGAAGGGTTTGAGATATGCCCCCTGTTGGTACTGTTGGGTTTTGTGGGAGAAACAAAGTATAAGGATATTGTAAATTTAATTATGATTTAGTTTTAATGTGAAAAGTGCCAAATCTATGAATATTACTGGCTTTTGTTATTTTGTAGAACA
This sequence comes from Periophthalmus modestus, assembly GCA_019594935.1. Taxonomy (NCBI): domain Eukaryota; kingdom Metazoa; phylum Chordata; class Actinopteri; order Gobiiformes; family Gobiidae; genus Periophthalmus; species Periophthalmus modestus. Next base: position 4,914,495 of record JAIEZT010001318.1, on the reverse strand, counting down.
TTGCTATAATTTAGAAGAGCAATGTTTTCACTCTGAAAAGGATCCAAAATATCACGAAAAACGGTGAGCACAAATGTTCATAGCTGGGAGAGAAATTCTGAAGGTTTTGTACTGGCGTGTTGCCATAATTTTTGGTTTGGTGTGAATATAGAAGTTTACCTGTTTCTGTTAATTGTTGTTGTAGTGTTGTCAGGTGTATGACAGACACTTACTGATGTGATGTGATACTAATGGTATCATTGTTAGTATTACAATAAAAAATAATGTATACGTAAGTTTAAGTTTGTTTGTGTTTATGCATGCACATGCATTTATACACATGTATATGGATATAGGCATGCATATATATATATAGTGTGGTGCTCCGATGACCACGGGCACCACTGAGGCCTTAACTTTCCAGGCCTTCTCCAGCTCTTCTTTGAGCCCCTGGTATTTCTCTAGTTTCTCATGTTCCTTTTTCCTGATGTTCCCATCGCTTGTTACTGCGATGTCCACCACAACGGCTTTGCTCTGCTGTTTATCCACCACCACTATGTCCGGTTGGTTCGCCATCACCATTCTGTCAGTCTGTATCTGGAAGTCCCACAGGATCTTGGCTCGATCATTCTCCACTACCTTTTGAGGTGTTTCCCACCTTGACCTGGGGGTTTCCAGTCCGTACTCTGCACAGATGTTTCTGTACACTATGCCCGCCACATGGTTATGCCACTCCATGTTTGCTTTCCCTGCCAGCATCTTACACCTTGCAATTATGTGCTGGATTGTCTCAGGGGCCTCTTTGCTCAGCCTACACCGTGGGTCTTGTCTGTAGATCTGGGCGTCTATCGCTCTTGTGCTCAAGGCCTGCTCCTGTGCATCCAAGATGAGTGCCTCTGTGCTGTCCTTCAGACCAGCTTTCTTGTACTTGTGGATCTTGGATGTTTCATCCTGGACTGTGGTTCTCACACTCACTAGTCCTCAGCCTCCTTCCTTACGGCTCGCGTAAAGACTCAGGGTGTATTATAAGGAACTTTCTGGTCTTAATATCTGTGGTCTGTATCTCCTCCTTTGGCATAGCTGTTTATTGCCTGGGTCTTGTTCTTGCCATTGAGCTGACTCCTTAGGACTTGGTATATGCCACATTTCATGGTCACTTGTGCAAGTGGCTTGCCATTGGCCTCAATGGTGGTTTTCCACAACCTCATTGAATTTGCAATGGAGGCTCTTAGAGTCCTGTTGATGTTGTACAGCTCCAGGCATTCAGTGATCCATGTGTGTGGCATTGAGTCATAGGCTTTCTTGTAATCAATCCAGGCAGTGCACAGGTTGGTCTTATGGGTTCTGCAGTCTCGGGAGACTGTTCGGTCTCCCAGGAGCTGGTGTTTGGCTCCCCTGGTGTCTTTGCCGATGCCCTTCTGTGCTGTGTTCATGTATTGATCCATGTGCCCATTTATCTTAGCCGCGATGATGCCTGACATGAGCTTCCATGTTGTGGAGAGACAGTTTATTGGCTCATAGTTGGATGGAGCTGTACCCTTTGAGGGATCCTTCTGGATCAGGATCGTACGCCCTTCGGTTAGCCATTCAGGGTGAGTCCCATCCATTAGCAGCTGGCTCATTTGTGCTGCCAGGCGCTCATAGAGAGCAGTGAGCTTCTTTAGCCAGTAAGCGTGGATCATGTCAGGGCCTGGTGCCGTCCAGTTCTTCATACCTGAGACTCTTTCCTGAATGTCTGCCACTGTGATGGTGACCGGATTCTGTTCAGGGAGGTTGCTGTGGTCTTCTCTCAAAGCCACCAGCCACTGTGCATCGCTGTTATGTGATGCCTCCTTCTCCCATACACCTTTCCAGTACTGTTCGGTTCCAGCCTTGGTGGGTCTGCTCTGGTGTTATTACCCTGCCATTGAGCGTAAACTTTCGCCTGTTGTGTTGCGAACAGACAGTTTATCCGTCTGGATTCATTATCTCGTGTGTACCTCTTTGGCAGCTGGCCAAGGCTTGGAGCCTTTGTTTGGCAGTTTCCCGTGCTTCAGGTATGGGCATCTGGCTGTACCTCTTGGGTACTTGTTTCACTGCACCTCTTTGGGCCTCTGACAGTTGGCTCACTTTTCCCCGCACTGCCTTGATTTTACCCTCTAACCGTCATTTCCATTGTGGGTGTTGTTTCACATGGCTCCCATGGTTGCTCTTATAGCCAAGCATCTCTAGGATCACTACTGCTGAAGTGTATATCAGCTCATTAGTCTCTGTGATGCTTGAGGTAGGGATCGCTCTCAATGCTGCATTCACATCTCCTAGGAGACTTTCAGATGGTACGTCACTTAGCCTCTGCAGGTGCCATCGGGGTTTCCTTGAGTTCAAGATCTTATCTTTCAGGCCAGTCGCTGCCTCGCTCAGCGTAATACCTATTGGGGCTTCATACCCGATCTCCGGATCAGGAGATGATGATGATGTTAACTCCCCTCTGACCTGGCGTCCCGGCCAGTTTTGATAAAGAATGTATGGTAAAAGCAAAACATTTTTATTTTTTTTACAGTATGCCAGGGTTACTCTTTTGGCCATGAAGAAAAAACATTCAAATTATATTAAAATTGGTGTCAGCCTTGATCACCTAAAGTTCTAGATAAAATCAGATTTGGTTAAACGAGTAAAAGCCCAAAACTAGAGCAGTGGGATTAACAAAAGAAAGTTCAAATACTAAACATCAGTTTTTTTGCTTGAGTTTATAATAGATATTGTGCAAATATTAAACACCTAAACTCTGCCCATGGCCACATTTCAAATGGAACTGCTAAACTTCAAATGACATTGAAGGGACTTTTTTGTGTTCAATTTTTTATATAAATACATAACTAAATGTTTAAGTTATAGGTGCTGTGCCCAATTTTCACAATAAAAAACCTAATCCTCTTCTGCTGTAAGTTTAGAAGCATTCTTCACAACTTGAGTGTTGTTTAATTGGCTGTAATACCTTAAATAACAAATACTAGTCCTTAAAAGGCAGATATTATTTCTATCCTATCCAAAACAGATAAGCTATTTTTGACTTTAACCTGCATGATACTGTGTCACGATCCTTCAGCTCCCTCCCTTCACCCCTCCATCCTTGTGTTTTTTCACTTTGGAAGAGCTGCTCTTGCTTGCCTGGGAGGAGCCATGGTTTAACACCAGCTGCAGCCTGTCAATACTCACCTGTGGTTCATCTCCAGTCAACCCATATACACCCGGCTCTACCACCGCTCCCTGCCAGTTTGTCTATATTCCCTCAGTTGTAACTTCTCTTTGTGGCTCTTTTGAGATTACTCTTTTTTTGAAAACTCTTACCTTTGGACCTTTTGTAATTTGAATTGTTCACTGTTTTCAGTTTCTTGCTTGGCCATCTCTGCATCTTACCTGCACCTGTCGACACCCCCAGCGCAGAACCTGCCTGCACCTGTGGACCCCACCCCATCACCTGCTAATAAACCATATAAATCTGTTTTGTGTTTTTGGGTGCTGCTTTTGGGTCCTACAACCTGCCCCTTTGCAACATACTGTGTCTTTTCCAAAACTTTGTGAAGACGAAAATGATAAGACAATGCAAATATTGTTATATCATCCAAAATACAGCTTTCAAATGGATTTTTACCACTGCCAGAAGCGTGTTGGCAAAATACCACAGACAGACATGTGACTGAAAGGTTTTTATTCTGCACTCTTCTCTTTTAATGTTAATTTTATGATTATTCATGTTTTGATTTGTTTGTATAGTGATTTTAATGTCTTTCTTATTCTCTAAAGCACTTTGTGAATGAATTGTGCTATACAAATAAACTTACCTTGTCTAACATGAAGCATTTTTCTGTCCAATAATCAGGAAGTGCAAGTGTTAGCAAGCTCTTTACCATGGCTGATCTCTGAAAGTTGTGAAAAGCGCTTGTATACTCATCCTGATATACTCATGTAGATGCTCGAAATGCATAAGGTAAGTGAGAAGCAACTTTGGACCACTGCAAAATCAACAAATTCTGTGTTTTGGGTTCTTAAAACTGTTAAAACCAAGTACAGCGCCTTTACATCTTCTAAGCTCTCTTTGTAATCACATCACACATTAGCTTACACCGCCAGTTCTTAGTGCGCACTCATCTCCCATTCTGCACCTGAATATGGCGTCTGTATTTAGCATGTAGCTTGCTAGCGCTCCTGTCTAATTATTTCGCCCTTCGGCATCAGCAGAAGGTGATGGAAAAATGAACCCAAACCGTGCAATCGCTGTAATGTTTGAGAAAGTGGGTCAGAGCCTAAATGGGATGTTGTGCACCCCTCCCCCTCATTCCCCTCCCTTCACAGCGCGTTCAAAAATTCTCTCTTCTCCTGTCTGCGGAGCTCCGAGGGAAGGCAGGCGTATTCTTAGCAGACTATCAAAAAGAATATGAAATTGACTGTTTGAGATATCTATGATGCTAACGATAAAATTCAACCTGCAAGACGGTATTCCCAACTCTTGTCTCTTGTCTTTTGTTGCCAGCCAATCGCAGCTTGCCTGTTTGTTTTTCATAGAAGTTTTGAAGGGCAAATGAAAGACATTACTGAAATGTACTATCATTGTTAGAAAAATTGCATTTCTATGGTGTACCAAGGGCACTCACAGTTTTTGTTATCTTGGCCTACATCATCAGAGGTATAATACTCCCTACAATGGCTGGACTGGACAACACTATCACAATATCTTGAGGGTTCATGTCTCCAGGTCTGTACTGAAGGTAAATACACTTCTCCTGTGTTCTCTAAAATAGTGTGGTCCTCAAGATGGTGCCATGTGTGGTTGTCCTGGACTTTTATGCTTTTTGGTTTTGCGCTAGAAATCTAGCATCATGCCTCTTTTCTTCAAATCTTCTACCATTTATTCTACAATAAACAATAATTACAGCAGATAGTAATGAAATACAAGCCTGTGACACTTCTGACGCTCAAACATATTATCAGTTTAGAGTAACAATAGATCAGTTTTCATATTTCACAATTTTGTGGTGTTTCACTGGTGTGCGGCTGGTACAAGTTTTTTTTTCTAAAATTAAAGCATGCGGCTTTAAATCAGGTGCGTTTTGTAGTCCGGAAAATACGGTACTTTTAAAGAGCACTATATAACCTTTTGATGGAGTTTCTGCCACCTGCTTGTCTCCATGGGAATGTGATAGTGTTAAACTTGCTAACCAGGCCAAGTTACACGAGAAGCAATGGTTTTGAGCAATAAAACACAATAAAGCATGATAGTTAAGTCCTATATGGCGGAACATTCCGAGCAAAGCAACAACATCTCCATGGAGACAAGCTGGTTACATAAACTGCACCTTTTGTTTTGTAAAGGTACATCTTCTCTGGTTAAAGGTTGCCACCTGCTTGTTGCAGTGCTGATGTTACTGCATTGTTTCTAAGGTTGCACAATAAGGCATCAAACTTTTATATGTCTATGAAGACAAACAGCTGACACCATCATCACAAGTTACAGGTCAGATCTGTGGAGACAGGATGCCACTCATAATATGAATGCATAACAATATATAACACACACAGACACATACAAAGACACATGTATACACACACACAAACACACAAAGACACATGTATATATACAGACACACAGACACATGTATACACACACACAGACACACACACGTACACACACACACACACACACACACACACACACACACACACACACACACACACACACACACACACACACACACACACACACACACACACAGATCAATTAAATCACAGCATTCTTAACATCTCCATTGCGACAACCTTATTGTGTAACCTGAACCAGAAAAAGTTCCATATTGCACCTTTAAATAGTGTGTTAAATAGCTCCACTTGTTTTCTCAAGTGTTGCCCCTCTGTCTAGTACGTGCGTGTGTGTGTGTGTGTTGTGTGTGTGTGTGTGTGTGTGTGCGCGGCGCCTCCTAAACGGCGGTGTCAAGCGGTGCACGGTGTCAGAGCGAAGAGCGCGCGCCCCTTCGCTTTGGCTCGAGACCCCCGCGCGCTGCTCCCCACTGCTCCCACGCGCTCCCAGTGCACACTACAGTATAACCGAAAACAGTCCGTGCGTAAAACCAACTGTACACCTCTCCGTTCGCCCTTGTGCCAAAAAGGACATCACCTCTGCGCGCTTAAGGGAAATATTGGAACATCCTCCTCTCTCCTCCGCTGTTCGGCTGTTCTGGTGCTTAAGGAAGCGAAACTCGAGGACGCACGTTGAGGGATAGAGATGTCACAAGAAGAGGCGACGTGCACGTAAGTCTCCCACACGTTTTTGTGTGGACATTTTATGGCGAAGATGGACAAATGTCGTGCGTAAAAGTTAGGCGCTTTTGGCTGCAGGTGGCACGTTGTTCCACATGGATCATTTGGGAATGCACTTGACGCGGAAGGCTCAGGTGACAATATGCCGAAACCTACTTGATTTTGGGACACGAAAGCTTACGTTCTTGTTGTTATTATTAGTTTGATTTGTTCTGAAGGCTTGGTAACGCTGCGTGTACCTGGAGCTTTGTCTAACGCAATGTCATTACCTGTTGAGGACGGAGAACTGACCAGCGCAAACAAGTGCGTAATTATGGTCAGCAACTTTATAACACGAAGCGGTTGTTTACGCAGGGATGGCTATGTGGATATGGCGCAATACTGAATTCTCTTATTACAAATCCACTAATTATGAAGAGCATTTTTTTTGAGAATTCACCTTATACCATACATGACACATCCATGGGCTTTAGAATGGTGAAACATGTTATACCTTTTGAATGGCTTGGTTCTCAAAATGTCACCCATAACAGGAAGTTGGAACAGTGCATGAGGTTAACTGTAAATATAGTAAGTAGAAGTTATTAAGTAGGCTTAACAAAAAGTGAGTATATTAATATTCAAATAAAAGGACACATTAATAAAACCTGTGGTAAAATAATAAAAACTATGAAAAGCAAATATAAAGATTCTTGAGTTATATTGTCCTTCAAAAATGTAAAATATGAATGTGAACAAAAGCTTCTTTAGTGTATTCATTTTAAGTCACAATGAGAAGGGAATCTTTAACAAAATACTTTTCAGTCATTTCTAAGAAAACCATACATCAAGGCTGCTGGTGCTCGGACACATCAGATCCTTATATGTTCTTATTTCATTTTATTCAATATTTAAAAAATAATAACTTGTGTAAATCTAGTGTACATGTGCATTCACTTGAACTGTATAGCTATGAAATTATATCAAATGTACAATATTCAAACTGTATTTTATATCAAAGTGACTTTTATGTCATTTATCATTTTTTGGAGGAGGAAAGTCAACTGCTCCATAGAGAGAGAAAGGTTAAGCCATACTCCAGAACATTCTCCATAGTGATAGATAAGTTTAATGCCATGCTGTGGAATCTTAGAGCCAAAGGAACAATATTTCCATGGAAACAAGCAGTCCAAGTAAGAGTCAGGTTTGTGGAGATGCAAGCCCGCTCACAGTAAAGATGCATGTTCTTCAATTTTTTTCATTACAAATAAATAAAAACTAACAAAAAACATGCTTTTATTTCAGTCTGTGTTTGTCATTCATACACTGACTTTAAACATAAGCTACATTATGTTGTTATATTGTGAATTTTCTCAAACTAATCTCTAAAGTTATGGACAATTGATTTTAAACTTTAGTTTAAAATGAAGCTTGAGATATTCCAGTTTTCTTTAAGTTATGTGTGTTTTTAGCGACTACTTGGCAGCAGTTAGTTATGTGGGTTGCAAGAATTCTCCCTGTGTGCAGTACAGTACACATTCTTACAGTGAGGGGGCATGCTTTTCCACAGAGCTGACCTGTAACTTGTACCATCACCTACTTGTGACATAGGTGACACGATTAATGCCATAACATCCTCGGTAAAGCAATAACATCTCCTTGGAAACATAATGCATCTTTAAGTCTTTGTTCATTTTGACTTTGACAAGTAAAAGAGTAATTTCCTATTTAGTGAGAATTTAATAAAAGAAATTGAACTGATATCTCTAAAAGGTATTAAAATATTGCAAAAAAAAAAAAAAAAAAAAAAAAAATCATCATTGCAATATTAAAAAGATGTATCAAATTTGGCTTTTGTTTTGCAAATCGTTCTCTCTGTTTAATTCATGCGCCTTGCTATTGTCTTCTATTGTCTGTACACCACCTCCAGTTCCCTCACCCCCATGTCTCCTTGCATCCTACCTCTGCCGCTCGGAGCTCATTCCTCATTCCTTTCATGCCTCGCTTGAATCATTTGATGTCTCCTATACCCTAACCCACATCCTCCTCTCCTCTCCTCTTGTCCCTCCCCCCCTCTCTCTCTCGCTCCCTCCCTGTCTCCTTTCTCTTCCTTCCTAATGTCCCATGATTGACTTGTGAGTCTTTTTAATTAACCCACTTGTATGCAAGGTGCGCCCGAGTGTCCCATAACCAAAATGACCACCAGGGGGGGTCGGAAGCGAGGCCGTGGCAAACACCAGAGTGCAGACAATGGGGGGAGATCTCAAAGTCAATGCAGAGATAGGTTTTATAAATGGTAGCTGTCACTTTGCTTAATTGAGAGGAAACTTATGCTTGACAAAATGCTGAATTTTTGCCGACGTCTAGTGCTGTGGACAAGTTGAACACAAACAAATACAACAACGGCAACAACTACTACTACTACTACTGCTACTATTACTGCTACCACTGCTACTGTTACTACTGCCATTACGACTACTAATACTACTACCACTGCTATTGATATTACTACTACTATTACAACAACACACAACAACAACAACTACTATACGGTAATGGTTAAGTGACTTGCCCATAGACACAACAACAGTATTCACCTGGGGGAGCGGGATTCGAACCGCAAACCTTTAGAACACTATCAGATGAGCTGCTGTCACCCCCACTACTTTGAAGCAACATTTTAGCTATAAATAAATAAACAAACCAACAAATAAATTCAATGCATCAAGGAAGGTCACCATAATAGTTTGGATACTGAGAGTAATTAGAATTAAAAGATAGAATTAATAATAATAATGATAAAATGAATAATAATAAATAATAATAATAATAAATAAATAATAATAATAATAATAATAATAAATAATAATAATTAATAAATAAATAAATAAATAAATAAATAAAATAAATAAATAAAAATAAATAAATAAATAAAAATAATAGAGTGTGTGACTTTTTTTTAATCATGACATTTTAAAAAGCATACAAAATTCAAAAGAAAGGACTGTGAGTAAAGTCTAACTAAACGGGACAAGTAATGCTAAATAGGTTGATTTTCCCACCATCAAGGCACTCATTCACACACATGTTCTTACATCAGTGTACACAGACAATGGGGGCAAGGCGGGTTAAGTGTCTTGCCCAAGGACACAATGGCAGCATTCATCTGTGGGAGCTGGAACCACACCACCAACCTGCGGGTCAGTGGATATGATGTTTACGGAAAGAGCAAAATTCGAACCCCCAACCTTCAGATCAGCGGACAAACTCTGTATCAACTGAGCTACTAAAATAAGGACAAATAAATAGCCTGAAAATAAGAATAAATAAATAAATGTAAAAGATTGGACACGGTGATAAAAACGTCATCATCAGTCACTGTGAACTTTGAATGATCACAGGGGGAAAAAAAAAAAAAAAAGAGATTGTCGTCTGATTAAAACATTCAAGATTCAACATTAAAAAAATGTAATTAATGAAAAAAAAAGTGGACATGGTGATTAAGACCTCATCTCCACCATGAAATTTTAATGACCGCAGAAAAATATCAAAGGCGTCGAATGCGAGATGCGATAGCCCCGAGTCTTCCTACATAAATAATGCTTTTAAATCCGTCAAACCCAATGCTTTCATGTGATCAAAGCTAATTCTAATTATTCCATACGTATCACATAATATCCCATAATTCTTGGGCCGGTATGTTCAAAGAAAGGGCAAAGTTCCAGGTTTGTATTTTCAAAGTGTCGCATATAGCCAGCTGTGTTCTGATTTTGGAAGAAGTGGGAAGAATAGCCAAAAATTGTACTTAAGTAAGAGTAAAGTTACTTCAAAATAATATTATTCAAGTTGAAGTACAAAGTAATGGTCCGAGAAGTGACTCAAGTAAGACAGAAAAGTATTTGGGAAAACTACTGCTCAAGTAAGAGTAAGTGTACACTGCTTAAAAGTTACTCAAGTACATGTAACTGAGTACTACCCACCTCTGGATTTTGGTGCTACATTTTGACATGAGACTGCATGAAATTCCACTCATCTGACAGTAGGGGGCAAAATGTTCTCGAGCATTAAAGTGCAGATGACATTGTTGGAAGGACGAGCTGTGAAAAGACGATGATGATTCTACAAAGGAAAAACTTTTGAAATGTGTCTAATATGTCTTTTATGTTTTGACTCTGGTTGGAAGTCCTACTCTATAGTTTTATAATATCCATATGAAAGGGTGGCATTTGACATTCGTTTTTTAACAGGGGCACAGAGGGAGAGAAGGAGAGGGGGAGGAAGAGGGGGAGGAGAGAAAGAAAGAAAGGGATAAGTGGTAATATGATGAACAAAGACTTACTTCATAATGAGCAAATAGTCCATTAAAGGTCCTATATTATTCAAAAAGGACTCTTGTGAAGTTGAGCCATTGTTACGTCTTCAAAAACACACCTGGAGCTGTGTTTTGTGTTTTGTTTCATCCACACATGTTTGCGTAATCCTTTATTATTAGTCTGTTTACATCTTGAAAACTCAAAGTGCTCTATTCCACCTTGTGATGTCATGAAGTGGTAGTTTTCAAGTAGAGATTGAAAATTCCAGGGCTGAAATCATCCAAATGGTTCTGGTGAAGGTGTATGGAGTTTAAAAACGCAGTGGAGCACTTCCTGTATTACCACATGACGTCACAAGGTGGACTACAGTGATTTTCTGTTTGAGAGAAGAACTCAGCCTAAATATGCAGGATTTGTGTGTTAAACATGTGTGAATGAAACAAAACACAACTCCAGGTCTGTTTTTGAAGAAGAAACAACATTATAACATAGACTGGAAAAAAGCACAATATAAGACCTTTAAGAATGAATCAGGCTTAATAACTACTTCACTTTTTCAACACAGTTTGTCCCCTTGTCTATATGGAGCTGTAATTGCTTTAAAATGTTTCGCTCTATGGCATTAAACTTTTCTGTCTGTCATTTTTTAAATTACAGATGTTTGTATTGTTCCAGAATACATTAAAAACATTCTAACTGTGAGTGGGCACGCCTCTCCGCAGATCTGACCTGTTACTTGGTCTGGTGGCATTTCCTGCAAAAACCCCTTACCATTCCGGGTCTTTTTGGTGAAATTGCCTATGTTCTGACCTCTCCAAATTAAAATGATAACTATCATTGAACCGTCAGGAGTATTTACACAAGTTTGGGGTCTTTGTAAAGGTAACATCCTATAGTTTTACCCTCAGGTGTCAGATTCACTGTAAGTTTGTCTGGTAAGTATTTATACACTTTGGAACACACATAAAAAAATGATTTTTCTCATCCTCATTTCAATTGAAATTATTGTTGACCTCTCACATTTCAGATTTGAGGTCAGTCTCTAAAAAAAAAGAGATTTGTACACTCATTTTATTATTACTAAATCCAAGTGTTTTATGGAGGGACTTTTGATGTATCCAAGTTTATCCAAACCTCTCCAAATGCCTCCATTTGGAGAGGTTGGATAAACGTTTGGAAAAACTGCAATAACTTTTGAATGCTTCAACCCACAGACATAAATAAATTTATATAGCACATCAAAACACAATATAAAATACATATTTGTTTATGGAATATAGTCAAAACAAGTGGCATGGGTCAAAAAATATATATATTTACAAACTCCACACACTTCAAAATTTAAACAAACAGACACTGCAAACAGCAGTGAAAAGCACATTGTACATGATTATGACTTGCCCACAAAATGGTGAAAAAATGTCTTGTACCATTGCTTTGTTTTGTGCAAAACCTGGTAACAGCTGATGAGAGCATCTGATAACTTCACCCTTGTGCCTAAAGAAAAACACAAACACATTAGTAACAAGAAAGTACAAAATTGAGAGGGGTGAAGTAATATTATATCATATACATATTCAGAATCATCACACAAAAACAGTAAAGGACGCACAGTGATGCAGGATTTATGCACTGAGTGGACCTGCCTCTCTACACTGTACTCTACTGTGTACAGTAAAACTAAACTATACACTCTTGTTCAGCTGCTCATTGGCTGTTAGTGTAAATGCTAATGTGTGCACATCTTATATTTTTACTTGCAATAATGTAAACTGCAGAATAAAACACCTTTCAATCAATAGACAAATGAAGTATAATTCATACAGATATACACAAATGTGCCAGAGCCCATGGTTCCATGCGCACTGTGCACAGAAGTGATGCTAATGATTACACACGATATATTTTATCTACAATTATGTAAATAGCAGAATAAACCAGGCTTACCGATCCGGAACAGCATCCAGTCCATCAAAAAAGAGTTGCCTCTGGTGTAACTTGTACAAACATCCACAGTGTCCTCGGTCGCGTACTGCCTTTGTTTTATCCGTTTCGTCGTGTTTTGAACGCAAAACTGTTGCAAAATCACAGTGCCTAATTTTAGGTACGCTTTACGCACGAAAGGCCGTGATGCATTCATTTTGGTTACGCACTGCTCCTGCTCCGTGTTTTTACAGAAAACCACGGCATGTCATACATCCTCGTGTTCAGCTGCTCATTGGCTGTAAGGAGAAAACATCACTAGACGTGTGTGATGTAACTGGTTGATTCTACACGGGGGAGAGTGGGGCGTACACTTTCAGTCACCTGTAGCGCTGATTCGCTGTCTTGGGCTCCAGTAACCCGCAACCCCCACCTTATTGGACAACACTGGTGTCAATCAGAAGCTATCAAGTTTGTTTATCACTGAGAAACTCTCTCTGAAGTTTATTATGCATGAAATTGACAAAAGAAATGCAAAAAAAATGACGGAGCAGATTTCACTTTCCTGCAGCAGATTGGACATGGAGGATCTAAGTTATTTTGTGGACATAATTTCTTGACGGGATTATATTCACTGGACCTCTACGGAAAGAATGAGACCTATTTTGTGGGAATATATTGATGTTTGACAAAACCAGAGCCCTCAAAGTTAAGTGAAGTCCAAATCCACATTTTTGGCTTTTCTGTAAAAACGGCTTTCCTGACAGCACTGTGGTGACTTTAGGTGAAAATGGTTTGCATATTCGGAAAGATGAGATCCGTAGCTTTCATTTGATGTGTAGATTGTTTGTGTGGGTGACGCAGAAGTGAATGTACATTGCTGTAAAGTTGTAAGGAAAAGGCGACGGCCCGCGGGTGGGCCGTCGGAAAGGTAAGTGATTAAACAAAAGAGCAACAAAGGTTAAGTTTAACTAAGAAACTAACTTTACAAATACATGAAAAAATCTTGACAACCAAACACAGAGTCAGTACTGACACAGTCGAGTGTCTCAGAAACAGAGACATTTCCACATTAGTGACGCGACAAAGAGACATACACAGAAACAGCACACTGTCCACCGAGGCCAGCAGCCCGAGCAGTGCACTGAGGCTCCTTAAACGGGCGGAGGCGGCTGCAGGTGGGCCACAGGATTCCTCAGGTGGGAAAATGATCCTTCAATCTGCAGTGAGGACTCACACAGCCAGGATTACACTGGGAAAGGGGAAAGATTCAAACACAAATACACACAGAACATAGGGCTGATACAATAAACTGGGAAGAGCATAAGGGCTGGGGCATAACAAGCTGCTATTTTATGTTTCGCTGTAATCACTTTCTTACCAGATCCACAAAAGCACAAAAAAACAGCACTGGAGATTGGACTGGCCCTTTTAACACCTTAATATAACGCAACAGTATTTTTTATATCAAAGTAGAATTTGTTTATTTTCTTTCACAAAAGCAGCATTTACAGTTAGATTAAAGAATAAATTGGATTCACTCCACACAGATGACTTCAAAAGTAGTTCAACAAAAGATAATCAACTGACTCTGATATTTACTGGCCTTGGCTGCATTTATATCCCATAGAGCTCATTCTTTCAAAGGCACATCCAATAAGACGGCATCTCTTCATTTCATGTCCGCTTATTGACATGTCGTGCTAAAATGACTTTACAAATACCTCACAAAATGGACTTTTGTGAGTTTCTTGTCATGTTGAAAGGCTAGATAAAAACATACCTGGAGCTGTGTTTTGTTTCATTCACACATATTTAACACACAAATCCTGCATATTTAGGCTGTGTTCTTCTCTCAAACAGAAAACACTGTGTTCCACCTTGTTATGTCATCATGTGGTATTACAGGAAGTGCTCCACTGTGTTTTTAAACTCCATACACCTTCACCAGAATCATTTGGACGATTTCAGCCCTGGAATTTCCAATCTCTACTGAACAAAAGGTAAAAGGCAGGCGTTAACTTGAACACTGTTGCTTCATGACATCACATGGTGGAACAGAGCATTCTGAGTTTTGGAGATGTAGACAGACTAATAATAAAGTGTCACTCAAACATGTGCGACTGAAACTAAACACAACTCCTGGTATGTTTTGAGGAGGTGACAACATTATAACATGGCTTAAAGCTCACAACAGTCAATTTTGCGTAATATAGGACCTTTAAATAAGAAAATATACAAAAAACACTCCGTGACACATTCCCTTGTTTCGTCTGTGCGCGTCTAGCAGTGACGGATATGCTTTCAAATGGGCAAAAATAGCGTTTTTGTGTGAGGATTGGCGGGTTCCTGTGGGTTCCTCGGTGTTGTCATATTGTCAGCTCTTCTGTGTGTCTTCTATATGTGTCTATATGCTCCACTGTAGAGCCTGTGCTGAGCGGGATACAGAGGAAGAGGAGGAGAGGAGACAAAGTTTGAGCTCAGGGGACAGGGGGAATCAAAAAGAAAGAAGCAGAGAAGGGAGAGGTGAGGGAAAGTTGCTCTTGTGAAATGGAGAGAAATAATAAAAAATTTACTGAACAGTTTTGTTAATGTTTATTGGTGTAAAGATGTTGATACAGGTTTATAACGTGTACTCATAAACCAGTAGTGGATGAAGTACTTAATTTTGTCACTTAAGTAAAAGTACAGATACAGAGGTAAAAAGTTACTCAAGTAAAAGTAAAGATATCACATGGAAAAAATCGACTTAAGCAAAAGTATTTAAATACCTGTTTAAAAATGTACTTTAAGAGTAAAAAGTAAAAGTATTAGTAACACTTTATAATAACTATAGCTTTAACCTTAATAAAGCATGAACAAAGACTTAATTAATAATGAACAAACACTTAATTACTAAATAACTACTCAATTACAACCTTAATTAACATTTAAGTAGCAATTAATTGGTCTGTGTGTATTTGTATATGCATATTTAAGGAGTAACTAAGTGTGAAATAAGTATGAGTAACTATAAACAACACAGGCCAATTAATTGCTAATTACGTGTTAATTAAGGTCATAATTAAGTAGTTATTAAGCATGAATGGTTATTTATTAAGTGTTGTTCATTATTAATTAAGTTTTTTTTCATGTTTTATTAAGTGTTACCAAAGTATTTCCCACAAGTGTTAATTTGTTAAATGTAGTGATATTGATAAAAAAAAATAAAATAAAAAAAAGACACATATTTTGGTCCACAGTAACAATAAGAATTTATTTCTTAATTTTTCTTATAAATTACTAGGAACATGATAAAATAACTCCTCAAATCATATGAAAAGTACTTTTTACTTTTCAGTCCAGTTAAAAAATGTAGTGGTGTAGAAAGTACAGATATTTCTAGTTCTCAAATGCAGTGAAGTAAAAGTAAAACAGGTCAGATCTGTGCAGAGGCGAGACCCCTCACAGTAACAATGCACCGTTATAAATAAGATAAATGTAAGATAGATTAATGCCAGACTGTGGAACATCTAATAAAGAAATAGCATCTCCATGGAGACAAGCAGATGGCATATCATCCCCCAGAAAAGTCAGATAGCGTGTTTAAGGCTGTTGCCTTAGATCGAGGAGGTTTATGGTTCAATTCCCGGAGTGAGAGTGAACTTTCTATGTGAAATTTGCACATTCTCCTCATGTGTGCACAGATTCTTTTGGGTTCTCTTGTTTTTCATACCTCTATAGAGTATGTTGAAAAGTTTCATCATCTGATCTACACATTGCAGTTTTATTGTGTGCAAATTCAGTATTGATTGACTGCTCATCCACCAACCAGGAGGCCACTGGTTCAAACCTCCACCAAGTGCATCATGTTGTTGTGTTCTTGCACATGACGTTACACAGAAGCCTCCAATCACAGACATTGTGCCTGGTAAAAGACAAAAAGATGCGGCACAGTGATGGAAGAAACCTGTTTACTTACCTTTTACGTGAAATATGTCGATTTTGATAAAGATTTGTGCTGAATTTTGTTCAACAGAAATAATTGAATCAATTTTTCTTTTTTCTTAGCTGTTTTTACTTTGCTGTGAACATGATAAAAATAAAACCCTCAGCCTTTTCAGCAAATAGGTTTTTTTTTGAGTCCTGTTCAAAAATGTAGTGGAGCAGAAAGTACAGATACTTGCTCACAAATGTAGTAAAGTAAAAGTAAAAAGCATCTACAATTTTTACAGTACTTTACTAGTTTTTCTTTGTTACGTTCCACCACTGGCAACAACTATACAAAGCTTTTTTTTTTTTTTTTTTTACTTTTTTCCTCTTTTTGTTCTTATTGTCTTGTATCTGGTCTTTTATTTTCGCTCTATTGTCTGTACAAACTTGAATCTCTGACCTTTCGAGCTTGTGCAGCAGCTCTTTATCGCTGAAGACAGACTTGGTTGAGAAGTGTAAGTGATTGTTCCCGGAGTTTGTATTCTCCAGAGCCAGGCACGCTCACACTGATCCACATATGTACTGTAAATAACCCACTGCATCATTAGTGCAGCTGGATTGTGGCACATGTTACACCCATCAGGGGGTATACGTGTCGGGTGTGTGGAGGGGCGCGTGGAGCTGTTGAACTTTCCTATAGTTAGATTTCGAACAAAGATGACTGAACTGTTAGGGGAAGAATGGAAGTTAACTCGTCTCTGACATCAACGACTCTGCAGCACGTTTGTCTTTTAGCGGGTTTAAAGTCCCAGAATGCAACTTTTCAGTCAAAATATAGAAACAAATTAAAAAACGCACATCCTTACTCTGACGGTGCTTGCTTCTCCACAAACCTGATTTCTATCTTCACCTCCAATGGAAAGGTGATGGAAATGTGCCACACTACAACACTACCTCCATAGAGAATGTTCAGAAATATGGCTTTAACTTTCTGTTTATATGGACTCATATGGGTGACATGCCACCTCCAGAAAGTTACACACTGTACTTTACGGTGGCTTTGTCAGAGTCTGCTGTAAAATCCTGGTCTGTTTAAGTATCTTCAAAACCACAGCATTTAGCATTCAGTGTTTTCTTACAAAAGCAAAATCAGCTAAAAAGTTCATGGAAAGGTTTTTTGATGTTTTGATGCTTTCTTTACAAATATCAGGCGAATGCTGACAAGGAGACACAAGGAAGAACGGACAAGTATTAGCGTACATCAGCAAACAACATTTATAATAGAAATAAAAGTCATGAGCTTTGGGTAATGAAAGGACAAGATCATGGATACAAGCAGTCAACAAGAGTTTCCTCCTCAGCGTGACTGTGCTCACCCTTAAAGAAGAGGGTGAGAAGCTCTATCACACAGGAGGAGCTTCGAGTAGAGCCGCTGCTCCTCCACGAGTTGGTTGAGGTGGCTCGGGCATCTGCTCAGGATGCCTCCTGGACGCCTCCCTAGGGAGGTGTTCCGAGCATGTCCCACCGGGAGGAGGCCCCGGGGAAGACCCAGGACACGCTGGATGTCTCTCGGCTGCCCTGGGAATGCCTTGGGGTCCCACTCGAGGAGCTGGAGGAAGTGTCCGGGATGAGGGAAGTCTGGGAGTCTCTGCACAGACTGCTGCTCCCACGACCCGGCCCCAGATAAGAGGAAGAATATGGATGGATGGAAATAAAAGTTAACTCTAGCTCAAATTACAGTGCTTCGAGCAATTTTTCATACAAATTTTAACAACAGTTACAAACGTTAGCTACTTACCTGTATTCTCCCTGTTAAAGATCCACTGTGAGACTTGTTGGAGGCTCCACCACCTGCCTGACTCTATGGAGATATTATTTTTCTTGTAATGTTCCACAATACAGCTTTTATAAACAGTAACCCTATTTAGGCCTATTGGTGCCTGTTTTGTCAACTGTTTTAGGATAACTAGTC
Source organism: Periophthalmus modestus (assembly GCA_019594935.1). Lineage (NCBI taxonomy): Eukaryota > Metazoa > Chordata > Actinopteri > Gobiiformes > Gobiidae > Periophthalmus > Periophthalmus modestus. The sequence continues at coordinate 4,896,126 of JAIEZT010001318.1, read as the reverse complement.
AAACCTGCTCAAATGCATGGACATCTGTAGATTGGTGCCAATGCTACTCGAAGTTACGTGAAAACGAACACCCGCTCATGTAAAAATCCCCATATTAAAGTATATACAATGAATAGTGATATTTAGGTCATTTATTTGATCTTCCCAACAGCAACAGTATTAAAAAAGAGGTTTAGTGTCACTAGAAGTTCACCAGATGCACAAAAGTACAAAAATCTCAAGTGAAAGTTGGTCAGCCATTAGCCGAGATGCCACTTTTAGCAAATTATTATGTGAAATCAGGTTTACACACTCAACAATAGACTTTTAGCACTGCTTTGACCTCATGTAAATGTGGTTGATGGGTTGGTACCATCTGACACCGTCTTGATTATTCATAATTTGCATTTTTTGAAGGCTAATGCTAACAGCTATTAGAAAAAAACACAGGGACTGGCTGCAGTGATCCAAAATCTTCCCAGACTAGCTGAGTTGCTACGTGGAGGAAAGCATTAGCACTGAACATGTGTCTGCTAATTCTATGTCTATGCTCAAATGTACGTCATAATTACAGGGGAGACATGAGTAAGATGTAGAATGGATGGATAGATGGGCCAAGGAGAGGATGAGGTCTTTGAAGCCGGAGCTAACTCTGGGGATCCTCGAGCCTCCAGGGGAACGGTCCTCTCGCTCGCCCATCAATAATGAATGAAAGAGAGATATCTTGTTGGGTGGAAGACTGGACTTAAGCGGCATACTGATGCACTGCACCCGGCCTTATGTAAACGTTACATCAGGGTGTTTGCCGCGCCTCATTACATGGATACTGCCCTGTCGAGAGGGAGGGAAGACAGGGGGACAGAGGGAGGAGAGAGAGAAAGAGAGAGGGGAGAGAGAGAAGGAGAGAGTGGAGAGAGAGGGAGGAGAGAGTGGAGAGAGAGGGAGGAGAGAGAGAAAGAGAGAGAGGAGAGAGAGAAGGAGAGAGGGGAGAGAAGGAGGAGAGAGATAAAGAGAGTGGGAGGAGAGAGAGAACAAGAGAGGGGGGAGACAGGGAGGAGAGAGAGAAGGAGAGAGTGGAGAGAGAGAAGGAGAGATGGGAGAGAAGGAGGAGAGAGATAAAGAGAGTGGGAGGAGAGACAGGGAGGAGAGAGAAGGAGATAGAAGAGAGAGAGAGGGAGGAGAGAGAGGAGAGAGGGAGGAGAAAGAGAAGGAGAAGAGAGAGAAGGAGAGGGAGGAGAGAGAGAACAAGAGAGGGGGAGACAGGGAGGAGAGAGAGAAGGTGAGAGAGTAGAGAGGGAGGAGAGAGAGAAGGAGAGAGAAGGAGAAAGAGGAGAGAGAGGAAGCAGAGACAGGGAGGAGAGAGAGAAGGAGAAAGAGGCGAGAGAGGGAGGAGAGACAGGGAGGATAGAGAAGAGGAGGGAGAGAACGAAAGACAGGGGAGAGAAGGAAGAGAGAGGGAGGAGAGAGAGAGGGAAGAGAGAGATAAGGAGAGAGAGGGAGGAGAGATGGGGAGGAGAGAGAGAATGAAAGAGGAGAGAGAGGGAGGAAAGAGAGGAGCGAGAGGGAGGAGAGACAGGGAGGAGGGAGAGAAAGAGAGAGAAGGAGGAGAGAGAGAGAGGGAGGGGTAGAAAGAGTAGGGTAAAAAGAGAGAGAGGGAGGGAAATATGAGAGATGGAAAGGGAGAGAGTTCGGGGAAGGGTGGGAGAGAGAGAGGTGACGGTGCATGTTGGTTAAGGCATGAATTGCCCAAAGGAAATGTAGCTTGTGTCTTGTAAAGTTATTTACTGTAGTTTAGGATAGAAACACATTACTACACCAAATATGTGTGGGTTTCTGTCACTAATGTGTATCATGATCACCATCACCAAGATTTCCATATTTGGAATTCCGACTGCGAGTATCATAGCAACCAAAGAACCACTTTGGAGCGAAGCTGTTGAACGTAATGCCTCCCTTCCTGCCCGCACCACTGGTTTGGCAGCAACGCTGTCAATCAAACCTGTTGCTAACGCTACTGGGAGCAACCTCAGGGAAAGAAGCTGGCAGCTGATTTGTTTCCTATTAGTGTTGATATCTTAATTTACTGACACAATTGTGAAATAAAATACCTGGATACCTCATAGAGCGGGTCAATACGAATATTTTAAGGCCAAAATGACGAGCCTGACAGCAGCATTTACGGAGAGAGAGAGAGGCGACAGTTTTCTAATGTAAACTGAATTAATTAGATCCAGAGTTGAAGGAGCGTGCCCATGATCACTTTCTGTTTGGCTAGCAGGTTAGCTATCTCCATTTATATATACATGTATGCTCGTAGCCCCCCATTCACACTTATTCAGTTCTTTGGCCCGCTGTAGACTGGGACAAGAGAGGTCTGACAAGTTTTGGGACAAAGACAATTTGAATTTGATTGTTTATATGACGCACTCTGATTTCTCTGTACATGTAAACTAGTGACTGGGACAACCTTCCATCTTGAGGTATATTTAGGACTTCTTTAGTTGGGAGAATTAGCATACCGTGCACGTGTCGCAAACTTGGTGTAGGCGTGAAAGCCCCCTAAGGAGAGAATGACTTTTACTGCATTATGTGACTCCTTAATGAAAAACAAACCTGGAGGTGTGTTTGGTGTCAACCCTTCAGTCTCTTCTCACAATCTGAAAATGCCATTGCTTTGCTGTCTCATTTTTAGAGACGTTGTTTTGTCTGGGCATCTTCACCAGACTTGTTCTAATCATTTCAGGTCTCGGCCTTTATTATCACACAGTTAGTTTTACCTTATTTCAACTATAGCCATGTATCAAGGCCTGTCACGATAACACATTTTGAAGCACGATGTATGTCTGAAGAACATACAGATGGCAAAAGATAAGACTGAAACTAATTTATGCCACTGACACAATAACTCTAAAGCAGAATTATTACCAGAAAGCTAGTCTTAAAAACACAAACTGCAATAAATAAACAGCAGAATGTAAGTCTTAAGTAGTTCGTTTTCTATCTATAATGTGTCATAGAAGTTATTTATTCAACCATCTACAGCTCAAATCTCATCGTAGAAGGGAAAAATAACAAAAATTTCCCCACTAGTACTAAGAAAAAGTCCCCATGATACATTTAAACCCCCAAAAATCATTGTTCCATCAAACATTCAGTATATTGAACGGTAACTCCATGTTGTGATCATCGTGACAGGCCTAGTACATGTATGTCTCATGATGAAACTTTCTTACACAAATGTTTTATGTCTGACTTTCTTATTCTTGTAGAACACACTAGCAAAGGTACTTTCAGATATGGGTCAAATAAATGCTGAAGAATGAAGGATGTTTCAGCGTTCTTGAAGCGTGACGAATGGTACTGATTACACACATTTATTTCAGCCCTCAGGTTTGTTTCACTCCAAAGAAAGTCTTGCTAATAATCAACTTCATTCTTCATGCTTAGCAGCTTGGGTTTAATCACACTTTAAAGCCACAGTATGTAACTTTTAGCCAGACTAAAATAAACACATGTTGTTTTTTTTTTCTTTTGGTCGTGTTTACTGGACTGAAAAATGTGGAAAAACAGCACAAACCTGTCCACGGAAATATTGTTCCTTTGGCATAAAATCTATCTATGTCTATGTAGAATGCATGGTTTTTAGTGCTTATTTCTATAGAATGGCACTTCCAAAAAGTTACATACTGTAGCTTTAAAATGTCTGGGGAGGGTGCAGGAACTATTTGAGGAGAAAACCATTTCTGAACCAATTCTGAAGCAAACCAATGCAAACATGGTGATGCCGATTGATGAACTTCAGCCTAAAATAAGGACTATTTTGTTTTTTGTTTTGTGCATTTGCGGACAGTTAGATGTCTGTGCTTTTCTCTCAGCTGGATGTAACAAAAGTTAAATTCTTTGTGTTGTTCTGTTGTTGTATTGCCTCGACCAATCAGATGCAAATACACCTTTTCCTGAATGCTTTCAGCGAGAGACGTTCCAGATTGATAAATGTGTAGAACTCATTTCAGAGTGCTACTTATTAATCTGGCACACCACCTTCCAACCAAATCTTCCACTCTGACTTAGAGGGGGCAATGTAAAATCAATAATTCACCTAATATTACAATTTCACTTGCTGTGGATTGCAAATGAACTGTGGTAGAAACGCATAAATTAGAAGCGACTGGCTAACCACTCTGCCGCAGTCCACTCCTTATCTTCCCCGTCCACTCTTCAAAGCCTATGGATCTCACCTGCAGGAAAAACACAGAACACTTCATCTCATCAGCACATGTTGAATCCCCGACAAAACAGCGCATGAAATGGTGATGACAGAATGTGAGGCTAAAGCTAATTCCATGTGATGGTTCTATACCCGGGACGCTCTTTCATGTGCGCTCAGACTGGGATTCCTCTATACAGCAGAAGTTATTTGAAGGGCATGATGTCCCACTCATCTGCTCATTTACAATGCTAATTAGCCTAGCTCTCATTTGAATAATCCGTGTGCTAGGCAGCGCTGTGCTATAGGATGAGACAGGAGGAAATTAGCAGGTGCAATTCTTTGTCTGATGTGAAACTCAAGTCATCGCTTTGCCTGGAATGTGTCACAGTTTGTAACTTGGCCTAGTGGCTTCAGGCTTGTCTCTGGTGGTACCATCATTTTCAGACTATAGTGCGCCCCTGAATATATGCTGTACCAGCTAAAAAAAAAAAAAAAAAGTATTTTGTACATATATAAGCCTCACTTGAATATAAGCTGCAGGTTTTCATGTTGTAACATGAAGATATTTACAAAGACAGTACATAGAAGTTTTTTTTATTTATTTTAATTTAAGACATGCTTTTTAAAAAACTGTGCCTGAAAATCGGCAGTGCCACACCAACACGTCATCAACATGGGATGTACATGCCTGCATGCACCAACATGGGCCATCTGCTATTGTTTCCTGTGAAAGCTTTTGTCGTCTTTTCACATTGACTAAGTTCTTCTCGCTGCTGCCTCCAAAGTCGCACCATCGAGTCACGAATGCCAAGCTTACGTGCAGTGGCTCTATTTCCTTCTTTGACACCAGATCCATTGCCTTTAACTTAAAATCTGCATCATTTGCATTTCTTGGTGTGTTTTCCATGATGAGGGTGTGCACAAAATTACAGTTCAAAATCAAAACTAGTGTATTCTTCATCTTTCCCCACGGCTGTCTCACTTTTGGATTTACTGGTAGAGAGTGCCCCCTGGAGGCCATTACCCAGTAAAAATCTATAAATTAACCGTTATATAAGCCACAGGGTTCAAAGCATTGGAAAAAAGTATCTCTGCATTTTAGAGATAGCGAAGTTTATTCCACACTGTGGAACATCTCCATGGAGACAAGATGCCAAGCTCGTTAAGTTACATGTTCACTTTCCAAAGTACAGTAACTTTCTGGAGGTGGCACTCGACCTGAAGATTCAAAAGAAATAGTTACTTAGTTAAAACAATACTTTGGAACATTCTCCATGGAAATTAGGATAAAACCTAGTTAGCCTTACTGTGGAATATTAAAGCCAACGGAACAACATTTCCATGGAAACAAGCAGGTGAATGCCCTTGTTCGGGTTCAAATACGAGTCAAGTCTGCTCACAGTAAGGACACATGATTTTAAAAAAAAAAAAAAAAGCTTTTATTTTAACATTACATACAGTTTTTTATTTTCCCTTTTATTTACTTATAGATTTCGTTTATGGCTTTAATGAAGCAAGGACATTATTTATAGATTTTTTTTGCCTTTTGAGACTTCACTTTTATTTAAAACCACAGTATAAGGTTTGGTCAGTTTTAAGTTGTTTTTTTTTTGCCTTTATTGCACTGAAAAAATTCATCCCTACTGTGAACAGGCAAGCCTGACTCTTATTTGACCCAGCGGTGGGCCGTTTCATGCTTGTTTCCAAGGAAATGTTGCTCCTTTGGATATAATCTTCCATAGTATTCCATAAAACTTTGAGTATTTCTACCAGCACACAACAGCCTAATTATCCCACTAGTTCCTTAGCAACATGTACTATAGAGGTAGGAATAATGTAACTATACAAAAAAACAAAAAAAAAACATGTATCATCTATTATGAAATCTACTTACCACATAATCTGTGTGCACCGCTGTTGCGTCCTGCCCCTGTTTGCGCCACATCCCATTTTCACCTATAGTAAAAACACAATCCCATAAAACACACGACGGGAAAAGTTGGCGTCTGGTGCAACTCAGCAGTAAACTTTCTTCTCCATCTCCACGTGAAGAGGGAGGGCGGAGGTAGGCTGCTGTCAGGATAATAAATAAATAAATGAAAAGATGGGACTTATATTTGACATAATGGGTACTGGAGCGCTGCAGTCTTTTTCTAATGGGGAGAGCTATACACTGGCATCTCCTCCTCACTCCTGTCTCTGTAACAAGCGCTTATTACCGTACATTTGCTCAGCCCAATTAAAGGAAATATTTGGGTAAGTTGCACCCAAAATTTGAAACTGATTTTTGTATTTTTGGCTTGCTAGAAGTTTGTGCAAAGAATGATAAAATGTATAGTAAACCGCAAATGAATGCTTTCGGCAATAAGCGTTTTTTGGGGGGGAGGGGCTAATCTGAAATGATGTTGTGATTTGGTACTGCACCATATTTGGATTTGCTAAGGATTGAAAATGATTTATTATTTATACTCACTGCGGAGTAGACAGTGTTTTGCTTATAGTGGTTTGTTGTTAGCTGAATAAATTTAACAAAACTCGTTAACATATAATGAACACCCCCATTTTCACCTACTAAATCTTGGGTTGCAGATTCAAACTTTTATGCATATTGGCATTGTGTCTTTGGGCAAGACACTTTGTTCTTTCACGTTTGTCACAATATTGTTTTCGTCATGATTGAACTATCAGCAAATGCCAAAAAAGTCCAATCTAGATGGGTCATTGGTGCAAAATTTATTTCAAATTCCCCATCTATTTGTTCATTAAAGGGCCCATATTACGCTGTTTTCTGATCTATGTTATAATGTTGTTTCCTCATCACAAACAGACCTGGACTTGTGTTTTGTTTCGTTCATTTAACATTTAACACTCAAACCCTGCATATTTTGTTCTTTTCTCGAATGAAAAACACTCCACCTTGTTGTTCCACTTTGTGATGTCATGTGGTAAAAGTTTTTAAACCCACTACTAAACTCACACTCACCTTTACTAGAATCATTTGGATGATTTCAGCCCCTGGATTATCAATCTCCACTGAACAAAAGGTAAAAGATAGCTGTAGAGTTGAAAACTACCACTGACTGACATCACAAGGTGAACCAGTATTACTCAAACATGTGTGAATGAAACAAAGCACAAGCCTGAGTATGTTTCTGAGGAGGTAACAGCATTATAACATGGCTTAAAGCTCAAAAGAATCCATTTTGTATAACACATTATAGTTTAGATTCAAGTGGACTTTGTTAAAGGCGTATGTCTGCACCTGTCAGCAGCTCTTCAAATGAGACACTTTGTTCCAAGAGGCACATTTGTTGTTTCTCATTTTGTTTTTACACTCAGGAAAAATGTTCCTGTGTTCACGCACTTAATAGTTTTCAAATGTGATTTATTATCAAAATCATTAAAAATTAGAACGAATGACCTCATATGTGAATATCATTTTTCTCATAATGTAAAAAGATAATTCTTTGTTTTTACTCTCATCACGTCCCAATCAGCCCAAATACCAAAGAAAAATGTATAAAGCCATGCAAGAGCTCAGGTCTCAGGAGGTTAAAATAACTTATTAACGATTGCCTTGTAAATTGAAACACATCGCTAAAATAGTGGAGAAGACATCTGGAGAAAGTAAACCTTGTGAGCATAACTTCTTATATACATTTTCTCAAGGTACTCAGCCACATATTTTCATGTAAGAATTTCTTAGCAATATTAGTATGAGTAAAAAAGTGGTATACAATGATATGATTTCAGATTTTCCCCCTCTTCAGATCCTCGTGTGAGTGGACGATATCACTCCCACACTGTACCATCCCCTCACCTCTGTTTGAACCTGTGCGTCTTTGCCTGTGCCAAAGCGCCCGTTGGCACAGCTCCGCACACATTCTGCCAACCGCCTGTGGGCTGCTCTGTGCCCGCGGAGGGGGTAGTCCTGGCAGAGCGCCCCCTATCTCCCCCCATCCACCACGCACCATCCCCTACTCAAGTAACAGGGATTCTGGTGAAGGCGTAGACAAGGAAATCACGAGTAAATAGGATAGTTATTGCTGTAATGCATTAGCTGAAAATACTTTAATAGGCCTCACTGTTAGCGCCAGACCTTCCAACATCCAATTTCATCTCTGTGAGGTTTTTGCTGATTCACACTAAAATGAATACTTATTTAAAGATCAGGCAGTGGACAAGGAGCTGCGAGAGAATGTCACAAAGAACATGTTAAACACTGCACAAATAAAATTAATACTTCACCAGAGGACACTTCTGTGCAGGGGTGTAGCACCAAATTCTGGGCCCTAGGTAAAAATCATCTTTGGGGGCACGCACTACATATTGTCTTAGGATAAATGCATATTACAGACTTTGTGAGGGGCCACTTCCTGCACTGGGCCTTGGGTAAACAGCATCCTTTACCCTCCTACGCCGACACCCCTGCTTCTGTGTTTAGAAAGAGAGATGTTTGTGTCTCAATGCTAATGCTAATTTTGAGGCATAATTAATACTAAAACAACACCACAAACTTCCGTATTCTACATATAAAAATAATTATGTTGTCTTTATTGTAATTAATTTGCATTTTAATAAGCTGTTTATTCCATGTTTTCCGATTTGAATAAAAGTGACTGTTAGCTTTGAGACGCAGGGAGCTAGCTAGTGTGCTCAAAGTAGCTGTGCGCAAAGATTACTCACAATATTTGTCTTGCTATAAAACAAAAAAGGTTCATTTGGTTTCAGAGAATTTATGTGTGGTCTCAGTATTTATTAATTAGATTCAATTCATTATTAACTCATTGATTCAATTAGTTTATTAAGAAGATCAACTTCATTTTGGAAGAAAAAAAAATTCTGAGCAATCACAGCAAAAAACAAAAAACTCTGAACAATTTAAATCTTTTTTTTTCTTCTTACAATTTACTTTTGATTTTACTTTTTTTTTTTTTTTTTTTTTAAATTTCACATCTTTTTTTATTATTTATATTCCTTTTTTTAATGTCTCCCTCCATTGTCAGTAGAACAGTTCTAATAGCCCAAAAAACTGCACCAACTAGTACTGGAGAGCTGCTGTATTTATTTTGGGTTTATAACCAGAGACTCCAGACGATTCCCAGTATCTCCACAGATTTGATCACTGATGTGTTAGTTGTGTCCATGACAGTTGTGTCCATGACAGTCAAATTACCCACCACGTTTCACCAGGAGCGGAGTAAAGGAGAGGGGAGGGGGCGGCAGAGTGGTTAGCTGCTGCTGCTGAGATTTATGGAGCGCTACATTCCTCACATTATTTTGGGGAATTTTCAGAAGTCAAATGCAGTTCACCGGGAGGCCGTGACCGTGCACCTTGGCCTGTCCTCCTCCGTCTTCATGTTAGCACACATTAGCCTGTCATAGCTCTGTCAATAGCTTAGGCTTTTGTTTTTTCCAGTTTACTTCCCTCGTTTGTCTTCTATACTAACTTTGACACCCAGTTAAAGGTCTTAAATATTATGCAAACAGACATTTATTTTGAAAGAGGACATACTGGGCACTTAGCAATGAATTATCATCATTTTGCATTTGTTTAAAGTTAACAGCAATATGGATTTAACAGCGTAATAATAGTAGTTGAACCATTGACTTCCTGTTCAAAACTGTACAAAGAGAATTCACATCTTCAAAGTAATATTTCACCAGGGTTGGATGGTAGTAGTATACAAAAGTAAAAAGTACTGTGCTTAAGGACAATTTTTAGTTATCTGTACTTTGCATAAATCAGTTTGCACTGAGGTGGGAGAGAACAGCAATTTCATCTGCGCTATTCATCTTGTATGTATATGCACATTTGACAATAAAAGAAATTGAATTGAATTTTACAGTGAATACTTTTTAGTTTTACTTAACTACATTGAAGAGCAGGTGCCTGTACTTTCTACTTCTACCTTCTACTCCACTAAATTTTTTAACTAGACTGAAAAGTAAAAAGTACATTTCGTTATGGTATGAGAGAGGTTATTTTAAAGCTGTCAATGGTTACATCAAATGTGGCGCCTGAAAAACAAAGAAATCTATTTGGATCGCTCTGATGGAAGAAAAGTATCAAGATACTTTGAAATAGTAAAATCTTTTAATCAGAAGTACATTTTTAAGTGGGTACTTTAATACTTTTACTTAAGTTGATTTTTCCATGTGATACTTAAGTATTTCTTGGCTTCTGTATCAGTACATTTACAGAATTGAGGACTTCTTCCTTACAAGTGTCTGTGAATTCTTCAAACTAAGTACAGGGATAGGGGCAAAGATAGGGGGTAGGTGAAAACAGGATTTTTCTAAGCTCTCAAGCCTCAAAACCAGGGCAACTGGAATACTCAAATATGCATGATTACACTTTCAGTACGCTAAAGAGGAATGTTGTACTGATGACTTTTATAGCATTAAAGTGTATTTTTGATTAATATACCACCATCAACTTAAAACTCAGATTAGCTCATACTCGCTCAACATCTGAAGATAGGTCCCTCGGTGCTGTTCTGTGGTCGCCCAATGCCCATGGATGCCTCTGGATGCCCCAGCAGCACTGAAAGATGGGTCAAATGCAGGGACAACAAAGCTTAATGCATGATCTGTACCTTAATACGTGATCTAACAAAGAAGAACATGAAGTTATCTGGTGTGAGAGAAGATGCCGAAGATAAGAAATTCAAAATTCTTTTCAAAAGGGTTCATGCAGTTTGATCACTGAACCATACGATGTAAATGAAACTGAATTATAAGAACCACAGCGCTATCACAACACAATCAGTTAATGAAACTATTGCACATCACATTAGGTTTGTGAAGCTGTAGTGTATTGTTTTGTATCATATTTTTGTATTTTTATGGAGAATTGTTGTGGGAGCATGTGTGACATAGACTTATAGCTCCTGACATTACTCAAACATGTATGAATGACATATAAAACCTCTTCAGACATGATTTTTGATGAGGGCATACTATAACCTCCTAACCCTGTTCTAGGAAACATGAGAATAACTTGGTGTACATATCTGTTCTTTATCCTGATATCCAAGGAGCTCTCTCTCTCACTCTTACTTTTCCTTCCTTCCTGGCCTCGTTGTAAAAACTCCAAACACGTACCAAGCATTTTTTGTATGATTATGCGGTGAAAAACTTCTCCATCTTTGCTAGAGGCCTGTTTTGGTGTTTTAATAATGATGACAGCTTGGTTTTAGATTGCACAAATTTCACTAGTGTGTTCAAGCGCCTTGTTCATCCACTCTACACACTGAGAAGCAACAGCTGCCACATTTGCCTTGGGGCAGACTAACGGAAACAAGGCTGCCGATCAGCCAGCCTGACAAACCAAGATTACACCATGTATCTAGTCTATTCAGTTCAGTTCACTTGTTTTTATATTTAAAAGCAACTTCAACTGACCAAAGTGCTTCACATAAAAGGCAATAAAACATTTGATATTCTGTGTAGCTAGTGTTAAATACCAGGGAGAAGAGGTGGGTTTTCAGTCTAGTCTTAAACTGCATTAAAGACTGAGAGGATCTGACAGGCAGAGGGAGGCTGTTACACAGTGTGGGTGCTGACACAGAAAAGGCTCTGGGTGGAGTATAGCGCTGCAGTAACTCCCTCAAATAAAGAGGATCCACAGAGTGCAGACGTTTAAACACGATCAGTCAAGTCTACACATTATATATAACTTTTGTGTATCTCACAGAGTTCTCATGGGCATGACTGACAGGTGGATTAACCAATCAGAGAAAGGCATGAATAATTTAGTTGCTTATCTATGTATTTCCTCAACACGTTCATCTTTGTCAAAAGCATCTCATAGCTGGTGTGACGTGTCTTGGTACATGTCAAGGCTTTACTTAAAGAGGGTTTATTATGCAAAATGTACTTTTTTGAGCTTCATACTGTGTCACGATATTATAGATGTCAGTTTGAGTATCATGTTTGAGTTTCTTGTGATCTTGCTTCCTTACGGCTAGTGTAAAATTGTGTCCAGTGCTCCGCCCACAAGCCTACATCACCCACGCTCCCACATGACAATTTTTCCGTAAATATGCAAAAGCACGATACAAAACATACACTATAGCCTGATGTTATGTGCAGTAGTTTCATTAGTAGGTAGCATGCTGATTGTGTTGTGATTGCTCTGAAGGGGGAGTGATTTAGCACAGGGAGCAAAGGGAGGAGGGACTCAAAAACATCAAAAACTAAACTTTTAAATATGTTAAAATGTTTTCAGCGCATATAGCATTTTGACAACAATAAAACGTAACATGGTGATCTAAATATTTTATGTGGTAGCAGTTAATACCCCATAGAAACAACCCTTCTTAAATCTCTTTACTATATTGTCTGATGCATATATGTTCTACTAAGAAAACAAGACAAGAGAGAAATGTCAAAACTAACATAGGGGCCTATTTGAGAAATGTAATGGAAAGGATAAAAAACATACATTTAGAAAGCATGAGATAAAGCTAATCTGAATCTATTCACACAGATAGTTTAAGTCCTGAATGAGGCTTGTGGGTAATTACACACTTGTCTAATGCTATTTTCTTCTTTTAATTGGATTTTAATTGGTCACCTTGGCATTGGCATTTCTCATTTTCTATCATAAAGTAATGTCTCCATTTGGATAACACACTTTAAAACTACATATCCATTTCCAGCGTGGTATTAAGGCGTTGGAGCTCCCTCTGCTGTCAGCTGTGGGAATGACCTATGAAAAAATTATTTCATTGGTCATTAGCTACATGAATGCTATGCTAATTGAGCCACGCATTTGTTGTGAACAGAATTTGACCACAGAAAGTGTCCAGTAATGGTTTAAGGACTGAAAAACTCTGAAAAACTGGGGGAATGAAACAAAAAACACAACTCCAGGTATGTTTTAGATGAGGAAACAATGACACAACATGGTAAATATAATGGTACAAGCTCAGGGAAGTCAATTTTGCATAGTATGTGTCAATTAAACCTCAACAAATCCATAATAAAGATCATATTTGAGAGATTTTAGTTGGATCGGAAAAAATCTGCACTGTGCTCTATGTGCTCTCACTATAGGTTACCAATCTCCATGTATGCTTTCATCACAGTTTGACAACCGCTGCTTCAGTAGGATGAATAATACATCATACCCAGCACCCAATCATGTTTGCAGTCATGACCTGTTCTTCCCATAATCATGTCTCACTAACATACGCTAGCATTCCTCTAGCTAGCCCCCTGAGCCCTCCTCCTCTCATCTTCCTCACCTCTCCATTGGTCCATGTCCTCTGCGTTCTGACTGTGTTCTGACTGGCTGCTCTTCACACCTGCGCCTCAGTCTGGTCACGTCTCCGCTCCTCAAAGCTCTCCTAAACTCCCCTCCCATCATTCCCTGCTTCGGGGCTTTGATCTCGAGCGCTAACGTCCCGTCACAATCCGCGCTAAAGCTCTCGGACTTCACACGGCCCCTCCCCTCCCCGTCCGCAACTGGGCATGGTGGGATACGTGGAGGCTTTCAATCGGGGACTTGATTTGGAGCTCTTTAGTGAGATGGACTCGGGAGGAAGAGGAGACAAAAGGCAGAGGCAGGCCGTAGCAGAATACAAATGTGTACTTTCATATTGTGGCTCTGGAGGATGATGGAAGCTTATGGGCCAAAGCTGCAGTGGTACAACAGAGCACAGTTCCCACGCTTCCTGGAAAACACAATGTAAATGTTTTAAATAATGTACACGGCCTGGAGGAACTAAACTACTGGTATTTTGTGTCTAATGCTAATGTAGCTATCCTCCTGGGTGTTATGGTTAGCCTATTACTGTATATTCATAGGTGACCTGGTAAATATGGCATCGGTGAGAAACTTTTCCTGATCTGCTGTTGAAGTGATCATAGGTATTTTCTTTTTCTTGGCACTTCTTAGCACAGAAATAGAGAAAAACTATCTGAAAAGCAGTACCCTACGCTAACGTAACACATTTACCAGTATATTTATTCAGCTACATGAAGCATAGACAGAACTGAATACGTTTCTAGTATGTTAACATAAGATATTAACAGTTAATCAGATAACTAAAGCATAAAAAACAAGCTAACAAGTTTACTCTTGATCTCACTCCAAATTGTGTCGCTTCTGAACTCCATCAAGATGTGAAATTATATATTTTAATAATTTCACATATAAGTCACATCTGAGTATAAGTTGCACCTCTTTACAAACTATGAAAAAAGTGCAACTTATAGTCCGGAAAATACAGTATATGTAAGCTTCAAGCTTGATTTTGTCCATGCAGAACCTTCATATGAGGCCTCTGATCCTTTTATTGTTCCAGCACTACACAGCCATTGTTTTTAGCTTCATGCAAACTGCTGTCTGACAGAACATTTCATTTGTTTATCATTCATGTGTTACAAGTAGTTCAGTGCCATATTAGCCATAGTGATAATAGTACAGACTCCATTCTCTGATGTAGCAGCCTTACTGTTGTGGGCATGACACTGTTGAGCAGTTGACGGCTGCAGACACATTTTGGCCCTGGACATGGCACAGGCTCAAAGTGCCGCACAGAAAAGCCACAGTCGACACAGGCACAAACGTCAGTGGCACCAGCAGGTTGACTGTTCACATACAGGCCTTGTCTCCTTGCTGGAACTTTATATTTCAAGACAACTAATGCCTGGAGATATTAGACATAAACATAATTGAAGTGATACTACCACAAAACCAAAGCAGTGTGAAGTTCTGAATAATGCACCGTAATACAGGACTTGAAGGACAAATGCAGAGAGATAGAATACAAGTGAAATCTGCACACACCTCTGGATTATTACGACCTACTGCAGAAACCATTTACTTGTGTATTATCCTCCATACATTAGCCCTCAGTGTAAGCTCCTGTGACCTTATTGTACACTGATCACATCCAAATCAAAATGTCTTCTCAATCCCCCATGCTTGTACAATAAAGATTAACTCCACTGACACATTGATAACCCATGACCCCTCTGTGACCTCTCTGTGACCTCTCCTCTCGTTATTGTACCAGACTCTGAGTGATGGACTTACTCTCACCAATGATGTTTCTCCATCCTGCCCAAAGCTGTCTGAATAATTCAATTTGTATCCACCAAGGCTGCATTTGTCATAGCTGCCGCGTGCTCCTGGGCGCTCTACCCAGAATGCTTTGCTCTGTACACTTTGATTCTCCACATCAAGGTTTGGGCAGGCTGGGTAGCGATCGGTCCACTCGCTCACAGTGCAGGTATTGCCATGGACTTGCTTGGGAAATGTATTGGATTAGATGAATGGAATAGTGATGTAAGTTGTGAATTTGAAAGTGTGGTTCTGTGTATACGTATGTGGTTTTAACTATTGGGTTTGAAGTTGGGTTTTGACACAAGAAGGAGGACAGGTAATTTTGGGGCTTACGAGACCACATCCGTTAAACTTGGGATATACCGAATTATGGAAGCAATTTTGAACCCCGTTTGAGTTTAAATTAATATAGTGAGCGGCCAAATTATAGTGCAAGGTTCAGATACAGCCAATGGAGGTTCTGGTTTGCCAAATTGTGGAAGGTAGAACTTTCTATCTGAAGTTTAGTGAAAAATCTGTTAGTTTAGATCCTTGTCCCGTATGACATCCTACTCTTTGCTGGTGCTACATGAGTTGCATACAAAAATTAGAGATTAGCAATTCCATCCAAATGATTCTAGTGAAGGTGTATGGAGTTTAAAAACTCTGGGGCACTTCCTGTATTACCACATGACATCACAAGGTGGAACAGAGTGTTTTCTATTTGAGAGAACTCAGGGTTTGTGTGTTAAACATGTGTGAATGAAGCTCTTGAGGTCAAAATACGTTCATGATCCTTGCTGTCTGAATCTAATTAGAAAGCATTTTATTGTCCGATAATCAGGAAATGTGTGTTAGCATGCTAGTTGTCGTTACAAACAGTCACGCCAAAAACTCAGGTCTGGTCTCTGAGAGTTGTGAAAAGTGCTTATAAGCTCATCCCAGTGAATAATTAAGATGCTTGAAATGCATAAGGTAAGTGTGGAATAACTTTGGACACTGCAAACTGCTTAAAAAGAGCTAGTACTAACCAGAATGCAGTAATGTCCTGTGTATAAATATCTACATACTAACTCTCTACTTCATACAGCTGAGGAAATGAAACAATTGGTCTGCTAAACTAAAACCAGACATCAACCCACAGCAGTGAAAGGGGTCGTGACCTGAGGATGACCTAGCCAAAAAGGTCAAACTGGGGTCCACAGACAGGCGGCCATGTTGGAACTGTTTAATGAAATCAGTGTGAGTTAAAATGCTAATGTTGAGCAAGGAGGAAGTTAAGTGGCATTGAAATGAATGGAAAGCCAGGTTCTAAACAGGAGACAGAGACGGCAGTGCTTTAGTCGTTATTGGATTAAACCTTAATCTATTTACGTATATAGGAGTATGTGCATCGTGCGTAATGGAAGGATTCTATTAATTTGTGTGTCATTCTTTGTGAGTTGTTAACATTCATAAATGTGAACGAACCTTTTATGATTTCCTATTGGTATGAGATCAACGTGAGCTTTTTAAAACTATAATAGACTCACTGGTGATGTAGTTTTTCTATTAGCAACATAATCTAAGCATGATTTTTTTACAATTAAGGGTCACATATTACACAAAATTGACTCTTGTGAGCTTTAAGTCATGTTATAATGCCGTTACTTCCTCAAAACCCACCTGGAGTTGTGTTTTGTTTCATTCACACATGTTTGAGTAATCCTTTATTATTAGTCTGTCTACATCTCCAACGTTGAAAATGCTCTGTTCCACCTTGTGATGTCATAAGGTGGTAATTTTCAAATTAAAAAAAGCTACATTTTACTTTTAGTTTAGTAGAGATGGGCAGTTCCAGAGCTGAAATCATCCAAATGATTCTAGTGAAGGTGTATGGAGTTTAAAAACATAGTGGAGCACTTCCTGTATTACCATATGACATCACAAGGTGGAACAGAGTGTTTTCTGTTTGAGAGAAGAACTCAGTGTAAATATGCATGTGTGAGTGAAACAAAACAACTCCAGGTATGTTTGCGATGAGGAAACAACATTATAACATAGATCATAAAATAGCGTAATATGGGCCCTTTAAAAATATCTTTACAATTTGATAATTATGACCATTTGAATGTTTGAATTACTATTTATCTGGCAACCCTAATGTGTAGTCCACGTTTTAGTCCAATCTGAAGTTTGACTGTCTGTAGGTCTTTGTTGACACATTGGAGTGACAGGTTCATAGTTGTGTTCCTCACTCCTCACTCTCCTCATAAAAAACAGCTGTGTACACAAACCATGGTGAGGATTTCATTTTAAAGAGGTCCAGGACGGGCCCCGGAGCCGAGAGCTGGAGGAGGCCAATAAAGAGCAGACAGAGCACACCAAAACATATAGATTTACTAGATTTACGGGTCCATGTTTGGGCAGGGGATGTGTTTCCTGTCTGCAAAAACAACACATGTCCACATTCACACCAAGTTTTCACACTACGTTATTAAAGGTGTACTGCGTAGTATTTCTCATCAGCTTGCCTCCATGGAGATGTTGTTTTCCTTCGAATGTTCCACAGTGTGACATTAAACTTATCAGAATTTTCCTTGGTAAAAATACTTTGGAAACATACATTCTCTTCATGAGCAGGGCCGAGATCTAAACCTGTAACTTTACCTGGTGTTGTCACCTGCTTGTCTCCATGGAGATAGATAGATTTAATGTCATACTGCAAGAAAAGCAATAACCTGGAGGTAACCTGGTTGTGTACCGGAAAAGTTTTGCATTGTATGTTTAAATATGAATTTGATATGAGTTAAGTAGTTGTACAAACGTTTGTTCAGTTGGAAAAAACGATGCAGATGATCTATTTTACACCTGATGCCCTTCCAATCTCATCCATCCTAGCACTCTCACCTCATAGCAAGAAGGTTCTGGGTTTGATTCCCACGACAACCAAACCTTTCAGTGGAGAAAATGCAAACCAAATTTACCCAAGGCTAGAAAATACCGACACCTAAACCTTAAAAAATGTGCATGTTCTCACCGTGTTTGTGTGGGTTTCCTCTGAGCATTTCCAATATTCCCCACCAACAGAAAACATGCAAGCGTAGCTCAGTTGGTAGATCGTTTGTCCACTGATCTGAAAGTTGACGGTTCAATTCCTGCTCTCTGCGTGAAACATCAATCATTGGTCGAACAGTCAGATCCACTCATCCACAGGTCGTCATTGAGCATTTACCATGTGACCACTGACATGCACCACAGGTAAAATCCTCCAGCTACGTTAGTCCTGACCAAGCCAACAAGATCACGGAGATGGGTCCCCGGGCATGGCACTGCAATACTTACTGCTCCTGACAGGTTGCCCCAGCGATATTGAAGGATGTGTCAAACGCCCGTGCCGTAACCTTAAGAATGACCTCACTATCCTCTTGCTAGTGGACAAATTCTCACTTTCACTTCCAAACCTTAGTCTTACAAATCCATTCATGCCCTGAACCTCCATGGAGCCTCCCTTTCCCAAGCTCTATTTCACAGTACTGGCAAGAAGTGTTCGTAACAAGTGTGACTCTGCTCTGAGTGGCTGTGTGGTGCAGAATGACGAAATAGCTTTGTAATGTGAGAGCTGTCCATTGAGAAGTCTCTTATATTTACTGTTAAACTAGCTGTCGGCTCACTTAAGTGTCCTTGAAATAAGAAAAGAGAGTTAACAACTATAACTCCAGCACAATGTGAGCCATTGCCTTTTAGTGCTACACAAAGGGCCAGTGTAAGTACAAGTGCTAGTCTTTTTATGCGCCATCGAGATCTTGTTTATGACACTATACCTGGACTTGTTGGTATATCTTTTTAAGTGAGCTAGTGTTATGTCATGGTTTAAGTTAAAAGTACGGGAGAAATTATATGTAGACAATTTAAATGGCCCATATTACACTATTTTCTTGTCTATGTCATCAAAAAACATGCCTGAAGTTGTGTTTTGTTTCATTCACACATCTTTAACATGCAAATCCTACATATTTAGGGTTCTCTCAGATGAAAAACACTCAGTTCCACCTTATGATGTTATGTGATAATACAAGATGTGCTCCACTGTGTTTTTAAACTCCATACACCACTAGAATCATTTGGATAATTTCAGCCTTGGAATTCTCTACTTAATTTCTACTGAAGGTAAAAGGTAATCATGAGGTGGAACTGAGCATTTTGGGCTTTGGAGAAGTAGACAGATAAACCAGGATTGCTCAAACATGTGTGAATGAAACAAAACATAACTCCAGGTATGTTTTTGAGAAGGTAACAAGATTATAACCTAGCTTAAAGCTCACAAAATCATTTTGTGTAATATAGGACCTTTAACATACCTGTAGCATTTCTGATGTAAGGAAACACCCTGAAGTTCTCCTGATTGTAAATGTATACAAAATTTGCATTAGAATTATTGCTCTTACGAGTTGGCATTTTCCATTAGTTATACAATATTTCAAAATGTGCATTAAAAATAAGACGACAGAATTACGCCTGCAACTAACCATTATTTTAGTAGTAGACAAATTAACGAGTTGTCAAAAGATTATTTCTATTATCCATGCATCCATCCAGTTTTTTCTTCCACATATCCAAGGACAGCAGTCTGAGCAGGGACTCCCAGGCTCACCCTAGACACTTCCTCTACCTCCTCCAGTGGGATCTTGAGGTGTCCCAGGCCAGCTGAGAGACATAGTCCCCCTCATAGTCTTAAAAAAGGTGAAAAAGGTTTCATTCTCACTTTCTCAACTCATTCTTTGCATCCTAATGATTGACCTGGATGAGTTTAAAGGAGCAGGAGCGCACTTCCTGGTTCGTAGAGAATAAAAAATGCTTTGTTATTAAATTCAGACACCAAACCCAAAGAGCTGATTTTATATCTATCTTAGAGCAAAACTAATTGTAATTATTCATTCATAAAAATTGGGTACAGCTCCTTATAGCGACAGTATTTTAATGTCACTTGGTAGTAGTTTCCATCATTTCACTGAACTCTCGGGGTTATAATCCTTGAGATAACAACAAACTAAATTCTATAGATTGCAAATAGTAAGTTTTTGTGCCTGTTGTCGACATCCACACCACCAAAAGCACCATGGTGTTTCTGTACAGTGTAAAACCAGCTCATAAGTCCATCTGAGCCGCTGATGATTGTTCCCTCATTTAAATTGACGACTTGAGTGAATATGAAAATGGATATTTCCTGGAGGAGGTTGCACACTGCTCCACTGAATTTGTCGATAATATGAAGAGGTTTTGTCAAAAGTCGATCAATACAGGGAGGGAGGCCCATTCAAACCCACCATTACATCTGGAGCGCGCAATGTCCCATATTTCTTTCCAAATGCCAGGACTGGATTTATGCACGCTCATCAGTGTTAATATCTCATTTAACCAGTTAATGACAAAGAAATGATGACTTAAATTTTTTCATCTGTCATTTTTTGCACAGCTTTGGTGTTCTGGAGAATAAATGGAACTTTTAAAGGAATTGGAAAGACATCACAGATTGAATATAGTTTTCTAACATATTTTGGAGTCATACCTTAGATTTTTATTATAATTCTTGGACTGTCATTTACTCAGACTGTATAGCAGATAATGAAAAGAGTATTTGTATTAGTAGTGGAGTCACAACCAGCGTGAGGAACGGAAAATACATTTAGATACATTTTACACTTGACTTCTTAAAGTGCACCTGTTATGCAAATCAAGTTTTAATCATGTTTTAATCATTTACCCAGTTTAAGTTGTATTTAGAATGATTCATGCATGTTTAAGTGATCTTTATTCTCCTGTATTCTAAACGTCATTGCACCGATTTAATCCTATTTTCACCACCACTGGCATATGCCCACTGCTCTTACTTCACGTGTTCTCCAGTTTTATTTTCTTAATCGGTGATACTCAGCCTTGCGTAGTCATTTTGGTACAAATGGAACAAAATCTGCGACTCGCTCGTGTGATCTGCAGCAATCCATAGAAGAGACCGACAGCTACACGACTCTTTCTTGTGATGATGTTTACGGCGACGTCAGCTCCCAATTGGCAATGCGGTTCTGTAACATGGAAGTCAGCAGATTTGTCTCTGATTAAGTAATTTTAGGTCAGTTTTGGTCATAATGATCCACGGGTGTCATAGATTATAACTATTTAGACGACATAAGCACAATACGTTTTCTTTAAAATGAATAGTAAACTTATTCTCTAGTGCAATAAATATACAGTGGTCCCTTGCTATATCGTGGTTCACCTTTCATGGTCTTGCTGTTTTGTGGCTTTTTTTTTGGGTGCAATTTTGCATGTTTTTTTTTTTTTTTTTTTTTTTTTACAGCAGCATATAAGCGTGCATTGTTCTGCGTCCTGATTGGCTGAGGGACTGTAGACCATTGTGTTCTGCGTCCTGATTGGCTGAGGGACTGTAGACCATTGTCCATCAGTCTCCTCCGTGTCTCCTGTACAGTACAGAGTGTGTTCAGACAAATTTACATAAATGTTGGATTGCAGTGTGACTCTGAAGTGCTGTATGTTTGAAAGTTTTTTCCCCAACAAAACCCACAATGTCGATTTGACGTTCTGCACCAACAAATTTCAGAAACACTTTGGACTCAAAAGTGTTTCTATACACAGAGAGGTGCCTCTGTAGATACCGCTGGAGCAGAGGCACGAGAACAACACATTTAAAGTGATCATCGAAGAAGAGGGAGATACGAAGGTTTGAACTTTGAACAAGAGAGAAATGTGAGAAAATGTTATTTTGTTTGCGTTTTATATTGTTTTTGCTAATGCATCTCTATGGACACGTTTAACTTTGGCGTTCAACTCCGAGTTCTATTGAACACGTTGTTGGGTAAAAACCATGAAAAAGCATCGTTCTGTTGTTTCTTTATGTGGCAATATTATTAAGCGAGGTGGCACATTTGTGTTCCTCATGGTTCAAACTCAGGCCGTTTGTGGCCTGTCCAGTGCTTTTCTTCATCTGTCTGTGTTGTTCGGTCTCCATCCTAGCTTGAATCTTATGTTTGTTTTGCCATCATGTTGTATATAGAAAAAGAACAATTCTGTGCTATAGTCAAGACTCCGACTTCTTGATTTCATTGTTGATTTGCCTCCAGTACATCATCCACATACCAACCCAAAAGATCGATCCTTTTAAATGAAGAATAGCTGTGAAAAGAAAAACTCACAGATTCCTGCACTTTTGCAAAACAGCCTGAAATCAAAGAAAGAAAACAACTCTTACCTGGAGTTGTTGTTATCCCACTGGCATTGGTGGAGTGAAAAAAAAATCAAAAATCAAAATATTGGTTTAAATAAAGTCTTAAGATCTCTGCTCTGCTGAATGAAACATTTTTCCAATCCAGAATGCAAACTTTCATACAAACTGGTGTGATTTATGATGGAACTTTCCAACTTTTTAAAAACCTTTTGTAATATGTATTTTTTCAGATTTTACTTTTTCCAAATCATTAGTGCTTGCATAAAATATTTTGTACTTGAACTTTCTGAAGTCCATATGAAGCGTTGACATTCTGAAAGAGCTGAGGGGCATGAGACAAAATCATTGGTGGTGCGGAGATTCATTTGATGCAGTAAATGTCAAGTTTTAACAAATTGACGATGTTATCTCCTGAAGAAACAAAGTCATCGATATGTCATATGTTAAGGGCCTGTTCCCAATGTTTTCCATGTATCTGAGCAAAATGTGTCTTGCTGCAGTACAGATACTGAACACGCCGCTCTTGAAGTCAAAAGACGTCCTCTGTGTGCTGTCTGCATCTAATTATAAATGTGTTTTATTGTCTGATAATTAGAAAGTGCGTATTTTGCATGCTAATTGTTGTTAGCATTACCGTGACGGCAAACTCTGCTCTGGCCTCTGAAGTTGTGTTAAGCGCTTATAAACTCAGCGTAGCGAATAATTAGGATGTTTGAAATGCATAAGGGTAAGTGAATAATAACTTTGGACCACTGCAAACTGTTTGAAGGGCCCATATTACGCTATTTTCTGATCTATGTTATAATGTTGTTTCCTCATCATTAGGTTGAGTTCTACTCTCAACAGAAAACACTCTGTTATGATGTCATGTGACAGGAAGTGCTCCACTGTGTTTTTAAACTCCACACACCTTCATTAGAGTCATTTGCATGATTTCAGTCCTGGAATTGCCAATTTCTACTGAACAAAAGGTTAAAAAATAGTCGTTAAGTTGAAAAATATCGCTTCATGACATCACAAGGTGGAACTGACTGTTTGGAGGTTTGGAGCTGTAGACAGACTAATAATAAAGGGTTAGTCAAACATGTGTCAATGAAACAAAACACAAATCCAGATATGTTTTTGGTGAGGTAACAACATTGTAACATGACCTAAAACTCACAAGCGTCCATTTTGCATAATTTAGGCCCTTTAAAAAGAACTACACTACAGTGTTTCTTTTCACAGATTTCACAGAATGTTTGGATTTGAATTTGAATCCATCGTGATCACTGTGAACATGATACTAACAGATGGATGAATTGTATTGGCGACAATTTATGTACTGATATGATTACAATGGGAGAATCTTTCAATTTACATGTTAAAGGTATACTGTGTAACTTTTTGGTCCACTGCATGGAATTAAGCAAAAGACGAAGTTTAAATCTGTCAACTGGACAAATCGTTGTAAGAGTGAAGATGTTTTTCGCTGCTCATCCAAGCCACTTCTTCAGTTCTCTATGGAATTAACTTATGAAACATTTTAAGTAACAACTTACAAAAAAAAAGATTCTCTCTCTCTCTATATACAAAAACAATTTGGTGAAATATGTGACATATGTGCCCTAGTACATTTAATTCATTTGATTTTTGATAATAATTGTAAAAATGGATTTAATACAAATACAATATGTAAGTGGTTTATGTTGAACGATTCTAAAGCAGAAAGGGACAGCGTGTTTTTGAAAAATGCTTTAGTACCATTTTTTTAAAACCAATGGGGATTCAAATAAATACATTTCAAATAAGAAAGCATCAAATTCTCCAGTGCTTTGAAAACCACAATAATATAGCTTCATAACCCACATTTGACTGTAGTGGGACCTAACAATCCGTATCATTGCTGCTGTTTTTCACAATCCTGTCCCTATCCGCGGTGAATAGACTTTCAAAGACTGCATACATATGGGTAATGCTAATACCATATGTGGAGTGAATCCTGGGGTCACGCGGAGACAATAACCAAAACATCCAAATAAATAAACCGTATTGTGTCTGCTAGAAAAGATAAGTCTGGCTTTTTTATAGGTGCATTCAAATCTCCATTCTAAAATACTCCGCACTGCAAAAAAAACACAGTAATAAATGGCCACTTGTCTCAGGAATATATGAGTACAAAAGTTCACATTGAGGTAAATGCGAGTTCAAGGAAGTATCCTGCTGTTTTGCAACGGTGGATGGCGATTCTTGTTTTTAGAAATGTTTTTTTTTTGTTATCATTGCGGACAAGTGGAGGCATTAAAAATAACCTGGAAAATAACGGGAAAATAACATCCCCGGAAATTTTAGCAAGATAAAAGTTAGATGTTCTGTTTTGGAACAACTGGACAAGGTTGTGACATGCTTCAGCTGCTTGCTCTTGATCCATCCTTTTGTGACCTGTAGATGATCCTGTATCCACTAAGCTCTGCTCTATTGAGTCAGAGCATGCAATTTAAACACAAAAATGTTTAGATTTACTCTAATGAGAAGGTATGGAATTCAAAAAAACACAAAGGACCTTCATGGGTTACGTCAAGGTAATGTAAAACAGCAGTTGATGAAGATGGAGACAGATTACTCAAACAGGTCTTGTTGGAAAAAGAAATTGTATTTTTTGGTATGTTTTGGATTATAACATAAATTCTGTAAAAATGCAAATTAAGCATTTCACATAAGGCTCGCTGTTATAATAGTTGAAACATTTGTGAATGGCTGCACAGTGTCAGAGTCTGGGTTTGAACCAGCAACCCTGGGATTCAAAGCCATAGAGATAATGGATTGCTGGAGCTTCAGGTTGGTTTCTCTGTTCACCCAATCAAAACTCATCCCCAGTCATTCAATAAGACAATTAAATGTTGCGCCAAAATAATAAATGTAGTTTATATGTAGTTACTTATAATGTGTGATGGTTCTTGCCTCCCAGCTACAAGGTTGCGGGTTTGAGTCTTGAGTCACCCTGGCCTTTCTGTGTGGAGGTTGATATTTCTCTGTGTCTGGGTGGGTTTCCTCCGTCCCCTTCGTTTTTTTTCTTCCGCCTCATCCCAGAGCATGCACCATAGGTAAAAACTAGACAGGCTGCCATGGTGCCGTTGAAGGATGGGTCAAATGTAGGGGTGAATTTTTTTCCCTAGAGGGACAAGTGCACTTTAACTTTGGCATTGTTAGATAAAAAAAAAATCATTTAGCTGCTACTTATATTTGGCACTTCAGTTTGTCCTGGTTTGGGCGCTATCCAGGATGGAAATTGGACGAGCATTTTACTGTAACTGCATTCAAATTTACTTTTCCATAAGCTCCTCACAGCGGTCCAACATCCACTAACGCCTGAGAAATGGTCTAATCTGGCAACTGCTGAAGGGACTAAACTGGCAAAGCTGTAAAATCCATCCATCATCAAAAACACCATGATATGTATAAGTTGAATAATATACAACAACATTTGCAGCCTCCACGATTCATTACATACAATTATACTTCAATCTTTTATTATGTTTATCATAATTCTTGAAGCCATTTCACTGTTATTTGTTTATATTTTAAAATTCAACTTTGCAGAGACCGATGGCACTAGAACATTCAAGGTATCAGAATGCATTATATTGAAATGTTTTAAATTAAAATCAAAAAAAGTTTATGCCTGTGGAAAACAATACATATTTTTTACTAAAAGTGTTACTTTTAACCTTATGAAGTCAAAAAAAAAAAAAAAAAAAAAAAAAAGTTTTGATTTTGTGGCATTTTCTGCAAAAATGGGCTTTAAAAAAAACATTTTGGAATTATATTTTTTAAAACTAATATCTATAAACAGCAGAAGTGGGTCATACTTGCACTTTATAGTAGTAAGCTGTCTGATTTGTGTTTCTGTCCTCTAACTCCAAATTTTATACTTTTTATACTCCAACTTGTGTAATTTTTTTTGGGCCACTACTTAAGTAACATTATTTTAAGTAGCAATACAATACTACTTTACCCACCCAGAAGAATAAAACTCTTTGTATGCATATTTGGATAATATTTCATCAGCTGTTTCAGAGCTGCTTGTCACGTTCTCTTCCAGACTCATCTCTAAACCTCGACTCCTAAAAACCCAAAGCGTTTTTTGTGGGCAAATATTTCTGAGTGAAAAGTATATGAAATATTAAACATGCCTGTGAGCACCCTCCATGGGGAACTGAAGAGCTGAAGAGTTCTGCTTATCACTATACTCACGTCTTTGTTACTGTTTGAACTCAATCCACTTTTACACAAACAAATTAACACAGCTTTGACTTGACCTGAATTCATTGCATCTTACATTGGTTTCAACTATTCTATGAGCAATTCAATAAATAGTTAAAGAAGACCTATTGTGCTTGTGTCTGCTTTATAGCTACAATCTGTGACACTACTGGTGTGTTATGTTATACAGTTTTAAATCGAAGTATTTATCTAAACGGCGTAATAAAAGAAAAAACCTGCCGATTTCCATGTTAGAGAACTGCAGAGTCCGACTGGAGCTGACATCACTGTAAAACATCATCACAGCAAAGAGTCAGACCTCCCATCGATACTTGCACATCACACGACCCAGCAGTGTGGGTTTTTTCATTGAACCATGCAAAGCTGCTGAATCTTACACATATCATCAATTATGAAAATAAAACTGAAGAATGGAGTAAGTACAGAGCAGTGGTGTATGCTGGTGGAAGTTGTGAAAATGGGCATTGATCGGCAATATGGCGTCTGGAAAATAATTGTTTAAAGATCACTCAAACATGTACAGATCACTCCAACTACAACTTCAGGGAAACAACTATAACAAGTTGATTTTGCATAATAGGTCTGCCTTTAGGTGTGTATACTGTCAAAGCAGACTTATCCAGAGAGACTTATCCACGCGTTTGTCTTAGGTTAGACTACTGTAATGGCCTGCTCACTGGCCTCTCCAAAAGAGCATTAAGACAGCTGCAGTACATCCAGAACACTGCTGCTCGGGTCCTGACTAGAAACCAGGAAGTACTTCACACATGCATCCTGTGCTCAGGTCTCTGCACAGGATGCAGAGACCTGAGCTCAGAGAATAGACTTTAAAGCAGCTCTGTTTGTGAACAAGTCTCTCCATGGACCCAGCACCAAAGTACATCTCTGACATGTTAGTGCCATATGAACCATCTCACACTCTGAGGACATCAGGGACCAGCCTCCTGCTGGTGCAGAGTCAGGATTAAACATGGAGAATCAGTGTTTCAGTTTTATGCAGCTAAAACCTGGAACAATCTTCCTGAAGATGTGAGACAGGCCTCGACTTTGACAATGTTTAAATCCAGGCTCAAAATGGTTTGGATGTTTAGCTGTGAATGACTGAAAGGTTTTTATTCTGTACTCTTCTCTTTTAATGTTCATTTTATGATGATTATGTGTGATTATTTCATGTTTTGATTGTTGTTATTGTGATCTTAATGTCTTTCTTTACTCTGTAAAGCACTTTGAATTACTGTGGGACATGTGGACATATCCTGCACCACTGTTGCCTGCCTCAGTGTTGGTTCACTATTGAATTCATTCCATATAAATTCAAACTCTCTAGTAACTAAGTTCTCATTTCTTTTTGGAGGGCAGTTGTTCAGTGGTTGGACAGTTTCACCCACCAACTCAAAGGTCACTAATTCCATCCCAGCTTGCATCAATAGCATACTGTAGCTGTTTAGGTTCTGATTTGCTTTATATATTATTCTCTGCATTTGACCCATTCTTGAACCAAGTGCCACAGGGGCAGCTGTCAGGAGATCTGGTCAGGACTATCTTAGCTGGAAGATTTTGGGTTTGATGGAGAGTGCTCAGAGGCCTGAGAGGTGAAACCTGGAACTTTCTTGCTGTTAAGCGTGAGTGCTAGCAACTCTGCCAGTGTGCCATTTCTGGGCAAGACACTTCACTTCACCTCGTATGAATGTGATGTATTTTGAGTGATCTCGCCGGTTGTCAGAGGAGTTGATGGAGCAGATTGGCAGCCCGCTTCTGTCAGCCTACCCCACGGACCAGCTGTGGCAATCGTAGTAGCTAACCATCTCTAGGTGTGGAGTGAATTTATTATTTTGGAGGTATTTTTGTCACGTTAAGTCTAGGAACATCTCATTGCTTCCTAACCCATTTTTTTTGTTCTCATTTTATTTGTTAGTTCTCTATGTTTCAGTACAAAACTTCTGCCTTCATTGACCAGCATTGCAGCGCCCGTTCTATCACACCACGGACATCTCTTCATCTCTCTTATCATTAGCCTCCACCGTTATTTTGTTAAGTCCTGCCATCTCATTGCTTCCAACCACTCGTTTCAACTGTCCCTGCTGATGGCAACCTTCTGCCTCTCTCACACCACACCGATTAGTCTCCACCGCTGCCCTGCCCACCCAACCATCCTACTTTCTGCTGTGGCTCCTCAAACCGACTCCCGCCTACCACTCCACGCTAATGCTTTGACTCCATGACTCCGCGGATGTGCCCCTAACGGCTAGCTCCTTCATTTGCTACCACGCTAATATCTCCACTCATCACCACTCAGTTTTAGCCCGCTACGCTAGCTTGTACATTTTCTCTGTAAATATGCATCCGGGGGCATGTTAGCTGCTGTTGTTGGATTTCATAAAAAGATAATGAATAGTTAATGGAGGAGAATGGACTGTGCGTTATAGCACCAGTGGGTAATTCATTTTGTGTCCATACTACCTCGTTCCATTTGTCTGACGTGATCAAAGGGGGAATGACCATTACACAATATGACAGACGATTATGGTGCGTTTGGGAGGCCCGATGAGAGAGGCACTTGTCATGGTTAACAGTCCTATACTGTTCCCTCTGGGGGAGATGGGTTTTTGCTTTAAATGGCTCCCTAGCTTTGGGTTTTAATACATTACGATCCTTGAATATTTTTTAACGATTTGCAAATTGAGCTGCTGTGCATTATTTTCAGAAACACTTGGATTAGATTCTGTGACAAATTTAATCTATTCATCCAAATCTCAAAAAAACAGAACCTCAGGACCTCTAGAATTTACTCACTGAGCTGCAGAGGCTGCACTAGCACTGATTCAGGATTGGCTGCACAGGTGCTGGTGTTTAGTGATCTGAATCAGAGAGAGTCCTTTTAAGGTTTAAAGCTAATGGATTTTCAGCTTGAAACTGGGCAACCCTAATGAGAGAGTCATGTGAGGCTCATTTTGACTGATTCTTGCTTCTGATTCGATAATCGTCTTGAGAAACAAGACAACAAATAACATAGGTCATCATATCCAATATTTTTATAAATTAAAAATCAATCAGCATTACTTTTCATTTGAACACACAGTTACATAATATTTATGGAATATTACATCAAATCTTTACATACAGTTTCTTTAAATTAAACTACTAAAAATATATGTATTTGTTTTGGATCAACATAATTAAAATGACAAAAGGTAACCATTATTTCAGGTTAACATTTCATCTTTTGTTTTTCGAAGGAAATTAATTCTTCAAATGTTTGATGCCGTACACCATGGTTACAGCTTGGCTTTGCTTCCATATGTCATAAACACACCTCAAGAGATAGGTGTGTTCATGAGAGAGATAAATAGATTTTAAATAGATTGATTTTTAATTATTCTTTCTCTCCTATACGCCTTCCTTTTATTCACCTCACAGTCTGCACTATTCTGACCTGGGCCTCCGACAGGTCAGTTGTGTCTTAACGTTTCAAACATCTCTTCATCCTCTTACTCCCTCTCTCTATCCCCGCTCTCCCTCCCTTCTCCTCCCTCTCTCCCCTCTCTCCCTCGCTCCCTCTCTCCCTCTCTCTTTGCTGGGGGATGCAGGTTCTACTCCGCTCAGTATAATTAGGGGGAAGGGGCTCTTATCACCGTGGTAACATCCCCCCAAAAGCACTAAATTTTTTTTATCAGAGCTTGCAGTGGGAGGTGTCAGGCAGGCTACCCACAGTCCGCGGGCACTTTGTACATTTGCATGTTTGTATTGAGTTGGGATTTATTTAGCAGAATCATGTAAGATGCTACAGCGATACACGTGTTAGCATTACTTGAGAAATGGAGCTATTTGGGAGGGTGAAAATTGCTAACGATAGCGGTGTACTTGCAGCGTGCATTACCAGTTAAAAGATATGAGCACTTGTGCAACAGCTTACAGCGAGACAACTGAATCTTTTAACACTAAGTTTGAAGAATATTTTAAACTTACAATTTAAAATGTTTTTCTAGCCTCTAGCAACTCGATGGCAATATACAGGGCATAAAACACAACAAAAATCACATATGCAAACGTATCATTATGCTGTAATAACTGCTGCTTTTGGGATGACTTGCTGTGCTGATTTAGTTTTATTCTCAAACAGAGCACAAGTACTTTTAGAAAACAGCGATATTTTCACAACAAAGAGAAAATAAAAATGGTGCAATTTTTATAATAACTACACCTAGTTTTGATTAAAGCATGAAGAAAGGGTTTAGGGAGGGTTAGGCTAGAGGTCGAGTGACATGGGTTTTTTGCGGATACAGATTGTTTAAAAATCGGAGAAACCGATGGTCATTAAGCTTTGCCAGTATTTTTTGGGCTGATATGTACTGCTGATTTTGAAACATTTTCCTCATAAATATGATTTGAAATTAAAACTAATGTAAATACTGTCTATACTTTTTACTGCTCTGCATAATTTTACTATAATAAAGGAAAAATAATCTTAATAGAAATATTTTTTAGACATCTACAACCCTATTTTTACTGCTAACTCATAATGGAGCTGTGTAATCTCATTTTGTAAAAGACCATCATTGCACTAAAATGTTAAAATAAAGCTTTTATGCAGCAAATGGTGAGTCCAAATCAAATATCAGCAGGAAGGCAGGAGAGTTAAGGCCGCGATAGCTGATATGCAAAAAAGTGCAAATATCAGCCAAATATAGCTGAAACAATATATCAGTCTGTGTATCAGATTGTTCCCCATGTATATCATGAAAATGTGTCATGAAAATATTTTATAAGCAGCTCTTGATGTCAAAATAAATCTGCTGTGTGCTGTCTGCGTCTAATTAGAAAGAATTGCATTGTCTGATAACCAGGAAGTGCACGAAGTTTGCATGCTAATTGTTTAGCTTTACCACTGCTGTAAAACTCATGTCTTTGAGGGGTTGTGAAAAGTGCTGAGAAACTCTAATAATTAGGATGCTCTGAATGCATAAGGTAAGTGAGGAATAACTTTAGACCAGGGGGAAAACCTTTTGACACATGGGCAACAGGGGGTTCTAAAATGTGACAGAGGGACTGGGCCCCATTAGAGATTTGGCCATGTGGCAAACAAGTTACAGGCATGAATATGCAAGGCTCATTGTACAAATTGTTTTCCAAATGCATTAATTACATTTTTTTTTTTTTTTTTCGTTTTTTCTTGCCAAGAAGGAGGGTCTAAAGACAGGGGCGCTCTGGGACACTTATCCATTTGCTTGTTTTTCTGTTGATCATTCTTGTCTTTCTTTCTGTTTCATTGTTGATTTTCTAACTTTCTGTGGTTAAATCAATTCTAATGTTCAGCCCTAAGAGGAAACTTTTCTGTGATTTTTGGGATTTACAAAAAATAAATTGAATTGAAATTAATAATTAATTTATTTAATTTCAGTTAAATAAACACAGCAGAAAAAACTGTTTTAATATAATTTGCATTTGGCGGGCCGGATTAATAAGCCCTAAGGACCGCATGTGCCCCCGAGCCATAGTTTTGGAGCGCCTTTAGCTTTGGACCACTGCAAAACTGCTAAAGTATGAACTAGTTCTGTTTTTCCATGTTTTAAGACAGTAAAATCAGGTACAGCACCTTTAGGTAGTTACTAAGTCTGAATCATTCTTAATAAACGATTTGTTCATTGTGAATTAAGTCAATTTTTATAAAGGTTATTCAAAAGTTTATATGAAGTGTTTGCCAAAAAAAAACTAATATAATCCGCAGCAACACGTTTGCAGTTGGTGGTGTTTAGTTCATTTACCGTGCTAAATCCAGTCGGGAGAGGTATCCAGGGCACAAACAGCAGATTAATGGACTCCGGCTCAGAGCGCAGTTGGGAACGGAATGAAAACACAGTGGGAAATGGTGGGTTCTACAAAACTGTGACATACTGACCCAATTCAGAGACTAAGAGCCAGGGGAGGAGAACCAGAATGTGCGTGACCAACTGTTCACTGCTGCTGTGTTTGGTTAGCACTCAAGTCTCACAGCAAGACGGGTCTGGGTTGGGCCGGACCACGTGGGAGCTGTCTGTGACACAGGCTGGTAAATGGGGTTTGAACCTATTTGACTTTGAAGTTTTTTTGGGCTAAATCCTAAATACACGTGCAAGGGTTAAATGTATTGTGGGAGTTTGATACCACAGTTGTTTTCTTTGCCCTACAATTGGCAATTAATGTATAAAGGCGCCGTACCCGCCGTACAGAGAACGTGAATGCTGGTTGAAGGAGCTGGTAATAGGAAGCTGGTCGGAGGTGAAGGTGCAGGGTGGGTCCAGGAAACAAATCTGGCGAAAAAACGAGAAAAAATAACCGAGAACATAACCAAAAAACAGACTGAGCCAAGCAGAACTGTACCACCTGGGGATTTCATTGGGGGGGGCGGAGAAAATACTGACGATCTTTGGCCCCGTGTGTAGAGTTGAGCAGCTCTTTGTACTCCAGAGGTGAAGTACTGCCCAGGTGTGTAGTGGGTGGTGCTAGAATCTCCGCCCAGCTCCAGACAGCAGACACAAGCCACGGGACGGGGGGAGACAGCACAGAACACAGGGGAAAACTCAAATCCTGACAGGTACAGGACCTTTAACAGAAGTTTTTGAGCAGGTCCATGCTTCACTCAGCTCCTCAGTCACACCTCCCTTTGCCAGACAACCCGATTAACCCAGGAAGCCACACTCTATCAGTCAGCTCTGTCATGTGTGGGTAACCTACAAGCTTTTTTTTCTACCCATGTACAGCGCATGTACAGTGCAATGATGGTATTCATAATTAATACTATTCCTCTCACTGAACCAAAGAGATTGGGTCATAATAAAATGTTTCTCTTTTGCGCAGTCAGTGGTTCATGATGAGTGATTGAAACTGGGGTCACATCTTCAGATCCTGAGTTTGGGGCATTGTTTGGAATAATTAATATTGATCCAGCTTATATCATAGCTAAACAGTGTCTGTTTCTGTCTATTCATTTCTTATTAATAAAAATTATGTCTCTCTCTGTAGTAACTAATTTGGCCGAGGTGACTAGTAGCTTGGGTTGCTAATGAGACAACAGAGAAGGGGGGCACTTGCCGGTCTTTGACTACACGACTGTGTACCAGCAAAGCATTCTGGGATTTGTAGTATTAGTGATGCATGTGCTATATAGACGTGCGGGCCAGCTCTAATGAACATTTGGTATGATCTCACGGGCCAAATATAATTACACCATGTCCAGATTTGGCCCCTGAGCCTGAGTTTGACATATGTGTTCTAATAATATGACTTTGAACTTGATCTTTTAAAAGCCTGTATACTTTATTTTTTGCTGTCTTAAAAACATGCAAAAAAGTAATGCTGTTTGTAGTTTGCTGTTGTCCAAGTTATTCCTCACTTATTCCGAACACCCTGATTATTTCACCATCATCAGTTTATAAGCTCTCAACACAACTCTCAGAGACAAAAGTGGAGTTTTGCCGTGACGTAAAGCTAACAACAAACTACCATGCTAATGCACACTTCCTGATTATCAAAATAATCAAATAAAATGCTTTTATAATTAGATGTATTTTACCTCAAGAATGTCTACAATACATCTGTGCTGGGGCAAAGAACAATTTTGCTTATATATATGGACAACACATTCTGCACCGGGGCCGTTGATGCTCAGGTCTCTAAAGAAATCTCTGCCCAGTATATCCTCTGATCACACTAAGACAACAGCTACTGCATATTTATCTTTTTGAAATTTATGACACTGCTACAGCTCGAGTTTCTATCACCGAGCTGTGGGAAAGATTACGAGCAACGAGCGCTCAAATCAATTATTTAGGCAAAAAATGAAAAGTACAAAGCAGCCTGCAGTGCGCGCCACAAATTAGTCACGTTTTCAGAAATTCGAGTTGGAACTGAGCCAAGAGCTGCGGGCGATGAGGGAGATGCAAAACAAAGATGGCGGTGCGATCGGGAATGATAAAAATGTGAAAATTATTTAGATTGATAAGATGATTTTCCATATTGTGCTATTTAGTTTATGATGATATTTCTGCAGGCATGGGCAGTATCTAGGGAAAAGGGAAGTAATTTGGGACAGGAAGTCATTATATCCAATTTTTATTATGATTGCGTAACTGTATAATAATTAAAAGTGCCTCGAAAACACTACATTTCATATGGAATTGAATCTCTGCTAAAAGACAAGGGAATAAAGCATGGTACGTTGATTGGAGCGGGAATTGGGTCTGCCCAGTCACACTAGAAATCTGCTGTAGTGTAGATCGAAGCCAAACGCACTATTTTTTCAGTTTCACTTTGTATATGTTTTAATACTATAATTGTGAAAACTGATGTATTTGTTTGAAACTTTTGTGTGTAGTGTGTATATTTTTTTTTTACGCATGCAGTATGTCTGATGGTGATGTCACATATTTAAAAAGACTATAGAGACTAAATCAGGGTTGGAATGCATGTTACTACCCCAAAGGACAAAAACCTCGAGCCATAAACAAAGTATATAGTCTGCTCCATTCAGTGTAGTGAAGAGTCAGCAGTGTAGCAGTATGTTGGAGAAACTAAACAGCCCACTCCAAAAGAAAATGTACCAACACTGCTGCGAGAGCTCCTCTGGACCCAGTCTGCTGTACAATCTCCAGCTCAAAGCAATTAACCACTCCTGAAGATAGTGGGGAAGGTTCAAGATTCTTAGACAAAGAAAAGAAATGGTTTTAGAGGGGAGTTAAAGACTTTTTTTAGGAAAGAGAATCCTTCCTTAAACAGTAATGGGGCCTGGACAACTCCTCTCACAGATCTGTGATTCTATCCTCAGACCCAAAGCAAACAAAAAGAAAACCACATGGGAGGGCCATTCGGTTGAATTAGGTCGTTAAGGCTGAAACTGGGGACAATAGCTGTTTTACAGTTTCAGTGTAGTTATCCCCTCCCTTCAGATAGATAGAAGGCGTGTCCACCCCAAGAAGCGGCTTAGATAAGCAGCGAAACGTCTTTACTCCTACAACGATTTGTCCAGTTGACAGATTTAAACTTCATCTCTTGCTATGTTACTATACCTAAATGCATAATACATACAATAAGAAAATGTATTAATTTCAGGTTCACCACATCAAAACTGTAACTAAACTGTCTCTGACCTGGCATGACTACACATTTAGAGTACATGCACTACACATTTAGAGTACATGACTACACACTTTAGAGTACATGACATGACTACACATTGAGAGTACCTGACTACACCATTTAGAGTACATGACTACACATTTAGAGACCTGCTACACATTTAGAGACTACACATTTAGTAGAGTACCTGACTACACATTTTAAGTACATGACTACACATTTAGAGTACCTGACTACACTTAGAGTACCTACACATTTTTAGAGTACATGACTACACATTTAGAGTACCTGACTACACATTAGAGTACATGACTAGTACATGACTACACATTTAGTACCTGACTACACATTTTAGAGTACCTGACTACACATTTAGAGTACCTGACTACACATTTAGAGTACATGACTACACATTTAGAGTACATGACTACACATTTAGTACCTGACTACACATTTAGAGTACATGACTACACTTTAGAGTACCTGACTACACATTTAGACCAGGACTAAACCAGGACTACAACAGTCCCAAACCAAGTCTAAGGATTGAACTGGGACCAAACCAGGTATGTTCTCCCATGGAAGAGCTATTTTCACACTCTGTATTAGCAATAAACCAACAATCTTTTGCTCTCACATATCCCCGTCAGCTGAGACATAATCCAGTCCCCTCAGTCTGGATTTGGGTCTTTTCTCGAGGCCTTAGACTTTGTGAATTGTAGAGCCTGGTTTAATGAGGGCTCCCGGTGGATGGGGCCCCGCAGGCTGCATCAGGGGCCCTTCAAAGACCGCAGACACATCACCACCTCATAACCAATGGAACTACAACACTCCACCGAGACTCAGCCTGTCACTGCCTAATCACAACACCGTATCAATGCACTCATGAGTCATTTCAAACTGCACGAGCGCTAGTTAAAAAATGAAATTTACCAAATAATACAATTTCTCAGTAGAGGAGAGGAGTAAAATCAGCGGCGTTTATATTTAATTTTAATTATTTTAAATTGTAATATGTTTGAAGATCCATGTGGAGTTTTTCAAATTTTTAAGAATATTAATAATTGACGAATGTTTTCTTCATTGTATTCTCGTCCTTCTGTTCCACTCAACCAAACAATAGAAAAGCTCTTTGTACTTTTATTTGACAAGCTTCTTTTCTTCAAATCAGTGTTAGTTATATAATTTTTAATGGTTTTTCAACAGAAATTCGTGAGCCGAGTCCAAATGTCCTTGCTGATCTATCCAGTTTATTTAAATAACCGCAGCAAACCGCAGAAAAATGTCTTCACTAATGTTTTTGTCTCGTCTCGATTCAGGGCCAACATGTTTTTGTGCAACTAGATTTGTCTTTTTTTACAGTGACACATGTGAACGAAAGCACCTCATTGGTCACCTGTCACTTAGAACAAAAATCAACTTCTGTCACCTCGAATTAACCAAGTTTAGTATGTGTCTCTGAGTGTTTTTCAGTCCCCCGTCATATATTTTTTTTCCTTTATTTTTTCTTTGTAAGCAGCCATATTTGTTTTTGGACAGACCGTGCATATCCCTGATTCCTCTCTATCACACCCATTTGAAACAGCAGATTCAACATTGACAAGACGTACATCTTTGGAAAATATTGAAGTGTATTCTGTGTATCAGGAAAATGTTTTAGGAGACTTGTTAAAATGTTATCCTGGATTCCATGGCTAATCATTGTACAAAATACATAAATAAATACAAATTACTCATCCATTTTTTTTCACTAGTCTTGCCATAAAAAGCTGCCTCTCACACACACAGAATCACTCTCCATTGCAATTGATTTGAAAAGTATAAGAAAGAAATACTTGTACTAAAAACAGTATGTGACAGAATTCCATTGGCGATATGTGAAATATTTATTATCGAGGAACTGTGAACTGTGAGAGCTACACTGTCATTTTAAAGAGGGGGAATTATGTTAAATCAAACTTTTTGTAGCTGTCTACCAAGTTATAACGTTGTTCCCTCATCATCAAACATAAAGAGGTTGTATATATCATCCTGTTCTCTTCTTGCAAACCCACAAAAGGTGACATGGTGATCTAAATATGTTATGCTTTAGTAATGAATACCCCATAGAAGTGTAATACCTCCTCTTTAATCTAAGTTCAAAGTCAAATTTTCAAGAGGAGCAGTGAGAATGCAAATTTGTGCTTGTGAAATTACAATGTGTTCCAAAGCTCCATATCTCTATGTAGCAGAATGTCCCTTCAAGGGATGTTCATAATTTGGATGGAAGCTTACATAGCCTGGCCAGCAGCCTTAAGACTTTTTATTTTGCATATTTTCGAGTGTGGGCTTTTTGTATGTGTGGAATTTTTTCAAAATTTAAGTGGGTTGTGTGTTTGACTCTGTAATGGTAGTTGTAAATGTAAATTTTTTGTAAATTTTCAGTTTTAAAGTGGGACTAAACAACTAAACTCCGCCCACAACCACATTTGAAATAAAGCTGCTAAACTGGGGAGCACCTGGAGGACTAAAGGTGAGAGGGAAGGGGGAGGAGGGGCAGGGTCTGGAGGTAAAAAGAACAGTGTGATTGGTCAAACAGGTATTCACATCCTCTGCAGCTTGGTTATTATTACAAACAATTGGCTAATCAGGGCAGTCCTGTGTGATGTCACATAGTACTTAAAAGTTTCAAATTTACCTAGTTGGCATTAAATCTGCCATTTATTTAAAGTAATATCTAAGTAAATATAAAATGTTCTGGTACAATGATTTAATTTTGTATTCAAATCTAAGAAATTTATTCAGGATTATTAATAATGTAGCTCCACCTACTTAAAAAAAAAAAAAAAAAGTATTAAACTTTCTGCCAAACATACTACCAGATCCACTCCTCTGCGAAGCGAAATTGCATAGCTCCAAAAAGATCCTTGGCCTTTGCTCAGGCCTTTTTATTTCAAACCATCAGAACAGGGGAATCAGCTCCAGTCTGAAATTGTCCGTAGATTTGAATAATTTTACTAGAAATTTGAAATAGTACATTTACATAATCAAATGTGTCCACACCAGTCTAGTTAATTTATACTGTTCTGTCTCACTGTAAAAACCTGCACATAGTTGACTTTTTAAATTGGTTTAGACTGTAGGAAACATACTATATTGGACTTGGAGACATTTATTGTATTTTTTACTGCTTATGTCAATGATGAACTGTTAGTCTTATAATGCAAGACTAACTATTTGTATTTTAATGTGTGTTCACCTGCCCAGGGACTGCACATGGAAAGTAGCAGTAGCTAAATCTGGAACAAATCATCTCTTCTTTTTTGTTAGATTAATGAATTTGCACATGGTCCCTGACAAATAAAGAATGAAGAATAAATAAATAAATAAATAAATACCATATACACAATTTAGGAACAAAAAGTAGATTTAGTGTTTACTTCCACTTTACTGCAAATAGTCCAACAATGTTCCAAAACTGACCTTTTTATTGTATAATTTCAATTATTTTAAAAAAAAAAAAAAAAAAAAAAAAAAAATATATATAATATATATATATATATATATATATATATATATTATATATATATATATATATATATATATATATATATATATATATATATATATATATATATATATATATATTATTTTTTTTTTTTTTTTTTTTTTTTTTTTTTTAAATAATTGAAATTATACAATAAAAAAAGGTCATTTTGGAACTTTTTGGACTATTTGCAGTAAAGTGGAAGTAAACACTAAATCTACTTTTTGTTCCTAAATTGTGTATATGGTATTTATTTATTTATTTATTTATTTCTTCATTCTTTATTTGTCAGGGACCATGTGCAAATTCATTAATCTAACAAAAGAAGAGATGATTTGTTCCAGATTTAGCTACTGCTACTTTCCATGTGCAGTCCCTGGGCAGGTGAACACACATTAAAATACAAATTAGTTAGTCTTGCATTATAAGACTAACAGTTCATCATTGACATAAGCAGTAAAATACAATAAATGTCTCCAAGTCCAATATAGTATGTTTCCTACAGTCTAAACCAATTTAAAAAGTCAACTATGTGCAGGTTTTTACAGTGAGACAGAACAGTATAAATTAACTAGACTGGTGTGGACACATTTGATTATGTAAAATGTACTATTTCAAATTTCTAGTAAAATTATTCAAATCTACGGACAATTTCAGACTGGAGCTGATTCCACTGTCTGATGGTTTGAAATAAAAAGGCCTGAGCAAAGGCCAAGGATCTTTTTGGAGCTATGCAATTTCGCTTCGCAGAGGAGTGGATCTGGTAGTATGTTTGGCAGAAAGTTTAATACTTTTTTTTTTTTTTTTTAAGTAGGTGGAGCTACATTATTAATAATCCTGAATAAATTTCTTAGATTTGAATACAAAATTAAATCATTGTAACAGAACATTTTATATTTACTTAGAATATTACTTTAAATAAATGGCAGATTTAATGCCAACTAGGTAAATTTGAAACTTTTAAGTACTATGTGACATCACACAGGACTGCCCTGATTAGCCAATTGTTTGTAATAATAACCAAGCTGCAGAGGATGTGAATACCTGTTTGACCAATCACACTGTTCTTTTTACCTCCAGACCCTGCCCCTCCTCCCCCTTCCCTCTCACCTTTAGTCCTCCAGGTGCTCCCAGTTTAGCAGCTTTATTTCAAATGTGGTGTGGGCGGAGTTTAGTTGTTTAGTCCCACTTTAAAACTGAAAATTTACAAAAATTTACATTTACAACTACCATTACAGAGTCAAACACACAACCCACTTAAATTTTGAAAAATTCCACACATACAAAAAGCCCACACTCGAAATATATGCAAAATAAAAAGTCTTAAGGCTGCTGGCCCAGGCTATGTAGCTTTCTTCCATCCAAATTATGAACATCCCTTGAAGGACATTCTGCTACATAGAGATATGGAGCTTTGGAAACATTGTAATTTCACAAGCACAAAATTTGCATTCTCACTGCTCCTCTTGAAAATTTGACTTTGAACTTAGATTAAAGAGGAGGTATTACACTTCTATGGGGTATTCATTACTAAAGCATAACATATTTAGATCACCATGTCACCTTTTGTGGGTTTGCAAGAAGAGAACATGGATGATATATACAACCTTTTTATGTTTTTTGATGAGGGAACAACGTTATAACTTGGTAGACAGCTACAAAAAGTTGATTTAACATAATTCCCCTCTTTAAAATGACAGTGTAGCTCTCACAGTTCATCAGTCACAGTTCCTCGATAATAAATATTCACATATCGCCAATGGAATTCTGTCACATACTGTTTTAGTACAAGTATTTCTTTCTTATACTTTTCAAATCAATTGCAATGGAGAGTGATTCTGTGTGTGTGAGAGGCAGCTTTATGGCAAGACTAGTGAAAAATGGATGAGTAATTTGTATTTATTTATGTATTTTGTACAATGATTAGCCATGGAATCCAGGATAACATTTTAACAAGTCTCCTAAAACATTTTCCCTGATACACAGAATACACTTCAATATTTTCCAAAGATGTACGTCTTGTCAATGTTGAATCTGCCTGTTTCCAAATGGGTGTGATAGAAAGGAATCAGGGATATGCACGGTCTGTCCAAAACAAATATGGCTGCTTACAAAGAAAAAATAAAGGAAAAAAATATATGACGGGGACTGAAAAACACTCAGAGCCACATACTAAACTTGGTTAATTCGAGGTGACAGAAGTTTGATTTTATTCTAAGTGACAGGCGACCAATGAGGTGCTTTCGTTCACATGTGTCACTGAAAAAAAGACAAATCTAGTTGCACAAACATGTTTGGCCCTGAATCGAGACGAGACAAAAACATTAGTGTGAAGACATTTTTCTGCGGTTCTGCGGTTATTTTAAATAAACTGGATAGATCAGCAAGGACATTTGGACTCGGCTCACGAATTTCTGTTGAAAAAAACCATTAAAATTATATAACTAACACTGATTTGAAGAAAAGAAGCTTGTCAAATAAAAGTACAAAGAGCTTTTCTATTGTTTGGTTGTTGAGTGGAACAGAAGGACGAGAATACAATGAAGAAAAACATTCGTCAATTATTATATTCTTAAAAATTTGAAAAACTCCACATGGATCTTCAAACATATTACAATTTAAAATAATTAAAATTAAATATAAATGCCGCTGATTTTACTCCTCTCCTCTACTGAGAATTGTATTATTTGGTAATTTCATTTTTAACTAGCGCTCGTGCATTGAAATGACTCATGAGTGCATTGATACGGTGTTGTGATTAGGCAGTGACAGGCTGAGTCTCGGTGGAGTGTTGTAGTTCCATTGGTTATGAGGTGGTGATGTGTCTGCGGTCTTTGAAGGGCCCCTGATGCAGCCTGCGCGGGCCCCATCCACCGGGAGCCCTCATTAAACCAGGCTCTACAATTCACAAAGTCTAAGGCCTCGAGAAAGACCCAAATCCAGACTGAGGGACTGGATTATGTCTCAGCTGACGGGATATGTGAGAGCAAAAGATTGTTGGTTTATTGCTAATACAGAGTGTGAAAATAGCTCTTCCATGGGAGAACATACCTGGTTTGGTCCCAGTTCAATCCTTAGACTTGGTTTGGACCTGTTGTAGTCCTGGTTTAGTCCTGGTCTAAATGTGTAGTCAGGTACTCTAAATGTGTAGTACTCTAAATGTGTACTCTAAATGTGTAGTCATGTACTCTAATGTGTAGTCATGTACTCTAAATGTGTAGTCATGTACTCTAAATGTGTAGTCAGGTACTCTAAATGTGTAGTCATGTACTCTAAATGTGTAGTCAGGTACTCTAAATGTGTAGTCATGTACTCTAAATGTGTAGTCATGTACTCTAAATGTGTAGTCAGGTACTCTAAATGTGTAGTCATGTAACTCTAAATATGTTTAGTCAGGTACTCTAAATGTGTGTAGTCATGTACTCTAAATGTGTAGTCATGTACTCTAAATGTGTAGTCATGTACTCTAAATGTGTAGTCATGTACTCTAAATGTGTAGTCCCCGGTCATGTGTAGTCAGGTACTCTAAATGTGTATCAGGTACTCTAAATGTGTAGTCAGGTACTCTAAATGTGTAGTCATGTACTCTAAATGTGTAGTCATGTACTCTAAATGTGTAGTCATGTACTCTAAATGTGTAGTCAGGTACTCTAAATGTGTAGTCATGTACTCTAAATGTGTAGTCATGTACTCTAAATGTGTAGTCCATGTACTCTAAATGTGTAGTCATGTACTCTAAATGTGTAGTCATGTACTCTAAATGGTAGTCATGTACTCTAAATGTGTAGTCATGTACTCTAAATGTGTAGTCATGCCAGGTCAGAGACAGTTTAGTTCCAGTTTTGATGTGGTGAACCTGAAATTAATACATTTTCTTATTGTATGTATTATGCATTTAGGTATAGTAACATAGCAAGAGATGAAGTTTAAATCTGTCAACTGGACAAATCGTTGTAGGAGTAAAGACGTTTCGCTGCTTATCTAAGCCGCTTCTTGGGGTGGACACTGCCTTATATCTATCTGAAGGGAGGGGATAACTACACTGAAACTGTAAACAGCTATTGTCCCCAGTTTCAGCCTTAACGACCCTATTCAACCTGTAATGGCCCTCCCATTGTACTTTTTGTTTGCTTTGGGTCTGAGGATAGAATCACAGATCTGTGAGAGGAGTTGTCTCAGGCCCCCATTACTGTTTAAGGAAGGATTCTCTTTCCTAACTTCTTTAACTCCCCTCTAAAACCATTTCTTTTCTTTGTCTAAGATCTGAACCTCACTATCTTCAGGAGTGGTTAATTGCTTTGAGCTGGAGATGTACAGCAGACTGGGGTCCAGAGGAGCTCTCGCAGCAGTGTTGGTACATTTTCTTTTGGAGTGGCTGTTTAGTTTCTCCAACATACTGCTACTGCTCTCTTCACTACACTGAATGGAGCAGACTATATTACTTTGTTTATGGCTCGAGGTTTTGTCCTTTGGGTGTAGTAACATGCATTCCAACCCTGATTTAGTCTCTATAGTCTTTTTAAATATTTGACATCAACATCAGAATACTGCATGCGGAAAAAAAAAAATACACACACACAAAAAGTTTCAAACAAATACATCAGTTTTCACAATATAGTATTAAACATACATACAAAGTGAAACTGAAAAATAGTGCGTTTGGCTTCGATCTACACTACAGCAGATTTCTAGTGTGACTGGGCAGACCCATTCCCGGCTCCAATCAATACCATGCTTTATTCCCTTTCTTTTAGCAGAGATTCAATTCCATATGAAATGTAGTGTTTTCCCGAGGCACTTTTAATTATTATACAGTTACTGAATCATAATAAAAATTGGATATAATGACTTCCTGTCCAGAATTACTTCCCTTTTCCCTAGATACTGCCCATGCCTGCAGAAATATCATCATAAACTAAATAGCCAATATGGAAAATCTCTTATCAATCTAAATAATTTTCACATTTTTATCATTCCCGATCGCACCGCCATCTTTGTTTTGCATCTCCCTCATCGCCCGCAGCTCTTGGCTCAGTTCCAACTCGAATTTCTGAAACTGACCTAATTTGTGGCGCGCACTGCAGGCTGCTTTGTACTTCATCATTTTTGCCTAAATAATTGATTTGAGCGCTCGTTGCTCGTATCCTTTCCCACAGCTCGGTGATAGAAACTCGAGCTGTAGCAGTGTCATAAATTCAAAAAGATAAATATGCAGTAGCTGTTGTCTTAGTGTGATCAGAGGATATACTGGGCAGAGATTTCTTTAGAGACCTGAGCATCAACGGCCCGGTGCAGAATGTTTGTCCATATATATAAGCAAAATTGTTCTTGCCCCAGCACAGATGTATTGTAAGACATTCTTGAGGTAAAATACATCTAATTATAAA
The DNA here is from genome assembly GCA_019594935.1 of Periophthalmus modestus. Taxonomy (NCBI): domain Eukaryota; kingdom Metazoa; phylum Chordata; class Actinopteri; order Gobiiformes; family Gobiidae; genus Periophthalmus; species Periophthalmus modestus. The sequence continues at coordinate 4,851,369 of JAIEZT010001318.1, read as the reverse complement.
GCATTTTATTTTGATTATTTTGATAATCAGGAAGTGTGCATTAGCATGGTAGTTGTTGTTAGCTTTACGTCACGGCAAAACTCCACTTTTGTCTCTGAGAGTTGTGTTGAGAGCTTATAAACTGATGATGGTGAATAATTAGGGTGTTCAGAATAAGTGAGGAATAACTTTGGACAACAGCAAACTACAAACAGCATTACTTTTTGCATGTTTTTAAGACAGCAAAAATAAAGTATACAGGTTTTTAAAAGATCAAGTTCAAAGTCATATTTTAGAACACATATGTCAAACTCAGGCTCAGGGGCCAAATCTGGCACATGGTGTAATTATATTTGGCCCGTGAGATCATACCAAATGTTCATTAGAGCTGGCCCGCACGTATATAGCACATGCATCACTAATACTACAAATCCCAGAATGCTTTGCTGGTACACAGTCGTGTAGTCAAGACCGGCAAGTGCCCCTCCTTCTCTGTTGTCTCATTAGCAACCAAGCTACTAGTCACCTCGGCCAAATTAGTTACTACAGAGAGAGACATAATTTATTTAATAAGAAATGAATAGACAGAAACAGAACTGTTTAGCTATGATATAAGCCTGGATCAATATTAATTATTCCAAACAATGCCCCAAACTCAGGATCTGAAGATGTGACCCCAGGTTCAATCACTCATCATGAACCACTGACTGCGCAAAAGAGAAACATTTTATTATGACCCAATCTCTTTGGTTCAGTGAGAGGAATATTATTAATTATGAATACCATCATTGCACTGTACATGCGCTGTACATGTGTAGAAAAAAAAGCTTGTAGGTTACACACATGACAGAGCTGACTGATAGAGTGGCTTCCTGGGTTAATCGGGTTGTCTGGCAAAGGGAGGTGTGACTGAGGAGCTGAGTGAAGCATGGACCTGCTCAAAAACTTCTGTTAAAGGTCCTGTACCTGTCAGGATTTGAGTTTTCCCTGTGTTTCTGTGCTGTCTCCCCCGTCCCGTCTGTGTCTGTGCTGTGTCTGGAGCTGGGCGGAGATGCTAGCACCACCACTACTAACACCTGGAGTACTTCACCTCTGGAGTACAAAGAGCTGCTCAACTCTACACACGGGCCAGATCGTCAGTATTTCTCCAGTGAATCCTCCGTGGTACAGTTCTGCTTGGCTCAGTCTGTTTTTTTGGTTATGTTCTCGGTTTTTTTTTCTCTTTTTTCGCCAGATCCTTGTTTCCTGGACCCACCCTGCACCTTCACCTCCGACCCAGCTTCCTATTACCAGCTCCTTCAACCAGCATTCACGTTCTCTGTACGGCGGGTACGGCGCCTTTAATACATTAATTGCCAATTGTAGGGCAAAGAACACAACTGTGGTATCAAACTCCCAATACATTTTAACCCTTGCACGTGTATTTAGGATTTAGCCCAAAAAACTTCAAAGTCAAATAGGTTCAACCCATTTACCAGCCTGTGTCACAGACAGCTCCCACGTGGTCCGGCCCAACCCAGACCCCGTCTTGCTGTGAGACTTGAGTGCTAACCAAACACAGCAGCAGTGAACAGTGGTCACGCACATTCTGGTTCTCCTCCCCTGGCTCTTAGTCTCTGAATTGGGTCAGTATGTCACAGTTTTGTAGAACCACCATTTCCCACTGTGTTTTCATTCCGTTCCCACTGCGCTCTGAGCCGGAGTCCATTAATCTGCTGTTTGTGCCCTGGATACCTCTCCCGACTGGATTTAGCACGGTAAATGAACTAAACACCAACTGCAAAACTGTTGCTGCGGATTATATTAGTTTTTTTGGCAACACTTCATAATAACTTTTGAATAACCTTTATAAAAATTGACTTAATTCACAATGAACAAATCGTTTATTAAGAATGATTCAGACTTAGTAACTACCTAAAGGTGCTGTACCTGATTTTACTGTCTTAAAACATGGAAAAACAGAACTAGTTCATTTTAGCAGTTTGCAGTGGTCCAAAGCTAAGGCGCTCCAAAACTATGGCTCGGGGCCACATGCGGTCCTTAGGGCTTATTAATCCGGCCCGCCAAATGCAAATTATATTAAACAGTTTTTCTGCTGTGTTTATTTAACTGAAATTGAATAAATTAATTATTAATTTCAATTCAATTTATTTTTGTAAATCCCCAAATCACAGAAAAAGTTTTCCTCTTAGGGCTGAACATTAGAATTGATTTAACCAACAGAAAGTTAGAAAATCAACAATGAAACAGAAAAAGACAAGAAATGAATCAACAGAAAAACAAGCAAATGGATAAGTGTCCCAGAGCGCCCCCTGTCTTTAGACCCTCCTTCTTGGCAAGAAAAAAAAAAAAAAAAAAAAATGTAATTAATGCATTTGAAAACAATTTGTACAATGAAGCCTTGCATATTCATGGCCTGTAACTTGTTTGCCACATGGCCAAATCTCTAATGGGGCCCAGTCCCTCTGTCACATTTTAGAACCCCCTGTGGCCCATGTGTCAAAAGGTTTCCCCCTGGTCTAAAGTTATTCCTCACTTACCTTATGCATTCAGAGCATCCTAATTATTAGAGTTTCTCAGCACTTTTCACAACCCTCAAAGACATGAGTTTTTACAGCAGTGGTAAAGCTAAACAATTAGCATGCAAACGTGCACTTCCTGGTTATCAGACAATGCAATTCTTTCTAATTAGACGCAGACAGCACACAGCAGATTTATTTTGACACGTCAAGAGTTGCTTATAAAATATTTCATGACACATTTTCATGATATACATGGGGAAAAATCTGATACACAGACTGATATATTGTTTCAGCTATATTTGGCTGATATTTGCACTTTTTTTTTGCATATCAGCTATCGGCCTTAACTCTCCTGCCTCCTGCTGATATTTGATTTGGACTCACCATTTGCTGCATAAAGCTTTATTTTAACATTTTAGTGCAATGATGGTCTTTACAAAATGAGATTACACAGCTCCATTATGAGTTAGCAGTAAAAATAGGGATGTAGATGTCTAAAAAATTATTTCTATTAAGATTATTTTTCTTTATTATAGTAAAATTATGCAGAGCAGTAAAAAGTATAGACAGTATTTACATTAGTTTTTAATTTCAAAAATCATATTTATGAGGAAAATGTTCAAAATCAGCAGTACATATCAGCCCAAAAATACTGGCAAAGCTTAATGACCATCGGTTTCTCCGATTTTAAACAATCTGTATCCGCAAAAAACCCATGTCACTCGACCTCTAGCCTAACCCTCCCTAACCCTTTCTTCATGCTTTATCAAAACTAGGTGTAGTTATTATAAAATTGCACCATTTTTATTTCTCTTTGTTGTGAAAATATCGCTGTTTTCTAAAAGTACTTGTGCTCTGTTTGAGAATAAAACTAAATCAGCACAGCAAGTCATCCCCAAAAGCAGCAGTTATTACAGCATAATGATACGTTTGCATATGTGATTTTTGTTGTGTTTTATGCCCTGTATATTGCCATCGAGTTGCTAGAGGCTAGAAAACATTTTAAATTGTAAGTTTAAAATATTCTTCAAACTTAGTGTTAAAAGATTCAGTTGTCTCGCTGTAAGCTGTTGCACAAGTGCTCATATCTTTTAACTTGGTAATGCACGCTGCAAGTACACCCGCTATCGTTAGCAATTTTCACCCTCCCAAATAGCTCCATTTCTCAAGTAATGCTAACACGTGTATCGCTGTAGCATCTTACATGATTCTGCTAAATAAATCCCAACTCAATACAAACATGCAAATGTACAAAGTGCCCGCGGACTGTGGGTAGCCTGCCTGACACCTCCACTGCAAGCTCTGATAAAAAATTTAGTGCTTTTGGGGGGATGTTACCACGGTGATAAGAGCCCCTTCCCCTAATTATACTGAGCGGAGTAGAACCTGCATCCCCCAGCAAAGAGAGAGGGAGAGAGGGAGCGAGCGAGAGAGGGAGAGAGGGAGGAGAAGGGAGGGAGAGCGGGATAGAGAGAGGGAGTAAGAGGATGAAGAGATGTTTGAAACGTTAAGACACAACTGACTGTCGGAGGCCCAGGTCAGAATAGTGCAGACTGTGAGTGAATAAAAGGAAGGCTGTATAGGAGAGAAAGAATAATTAAAAATCAATCTATTTAAAATCTATTTATCTCTCTCATGAACACACCTATCTCTTGAGGTGTGTTTATGACATATGGAAGCAAAGCCAAGCTGTAACCATGGTGTACGGCATCAACATTTGAAGAATTAATTTCCTTCGAAAAACACAAATGATGAAATGTTAACCTGAAATAATGGTTACCTTTTGTCATTTTAATATTATGTTGATCCAAAACAAATACATATATTTTTAGTTAATTTTAAAGAAACTGTATGTAAGATTTTGATGTAATATTCCATAAATATTATGTAACTGTGTGTTCAAATGAAAAGTAATGCTGATTGATTTAATTTATAAAAATATTGGATATGATGACCTATGTTATTTGTTGTCTTGTTTCTCAAGACGATTATCGAATCAGAAGCAAGAATCAGTCAAAATGAGCCTCACATGACTCTCTCATTAGGGTTGCCAGTTTCAAAGCTGAAATCCATTAGCTTTAAACCTTAAAGGACTCTCTCTGATTCAGATCACTAAACCCCAGCACCTGCAGCCAATCCTGAATCAGTGCTAGTGCAGCCTCTGCAGCTCAGTGAGTAAATTCTAGAGGTCCTGAGGTTCTGTTTTTTGTGAGATTTGGATGAATAGATTAAATTTGTCACAGAATCTAATCCAAGTGTTCTGAAAATTAATGCACAGCAGCTCAATTTGCAAATCGTTAAAAAATATTCAAGGATCGTAATGTATTAAAACCAAAGCTAAGGGAGCCATTTAAAGCAAAACCCATCTCCCCCAGAGGGAACAGTATAGGACTTGTTAACCATGACAAGTGCCCTCTCATCGGGCTCCCAAACGCACCATAATCGTCTGTCATATTGTGTAATGTCATTCCCCCTTTGATCACGTCAGACAAATGGAACGAGGTAGTATGGACACAAAATGAATTACCCACTGGTGCTATAACGCACAGTCCATTCTCCTCCATTAACTATTCATTATCTTTTTATGAAATCCAACAACAGCAGCTAACATGCCCCCGGATGCATATTTACAGAGAAAATGTACAAGCTAGCGTAGCGGGCTAAACTGAGTGGTGATGAGTGGAGATATTAGCGTGGTAGCAATGAAGGAGCTAGCCGTTAGGGGCACATCCGCGGAGTCATGGAGTCAAAGCATTAGCGTGGAGTGGTAGGCGGGAGTCGGTTGAGGATGCCATCAGCAGACAGTTTGATGATGGTTGGGAGTGGGCAGGGCAGCGGTGGAGGCTAATGATAAGAGAATGAAGAGATGTGGGTGTGATTGGCAATGCGGTGAATGAGGCAGAAGTTTGTGTACTGAGAATAGAGAGCTAAAAATAAAATGGAGAAAAAAGTGGGTTAGGAAGCAATGAGATGTTCCTAGACTTAACGTGACAAAAATACCTCCAAAATAATAAATTCACTCCACACCTAGAGATGGTTAGCTACTACGATTGCCACAGCTGTCCTGGGGTAGGCTGACAGAAGCGGGCTGCCAATCTGCTCCATCAACTCCTCTGACAACCGGCGATCACTCAAACATACATCACATTCATACAAGGTGAAGTGAAGTGTCTTGCCCAAGAATGGCACACTGGCAGAGTTGCTAGCACTCACGCTTAACAGCAAGAAAGTTCCAGGTTCACCTCTCAGGCCTCTGAGCACTCTCCATCAACCCAAAATCTTCCAGCTAAGATAGTCCTGACCAAGCCTCCTGACAGGCTGCCCCTGTGGCACTTGTTCAAGAATGGGTCAAATGCAGAGAATAAATAATAAAGCAAATCAGAACCTAAACAGCTACAGTATGCTATTGATGCAAGCTGGGATGGAATTAGTGACCTTTGAGTTGGTGGGTGAACTGTCCAACCACTGAACAACTGCCTCAAAAAGAAATGAGAACTTAGTTACTAGAGAGTTTGAATTTATATGGAATGAATTCAATAGTGAACCAACACTGAGGCAGGCAACAGTGGTGCAGGATATGTCCACATGTCCACAAGTAATTCAAAGTGCTTTACAGAGTAAGAAAAGACATTAAGATCACAATACAACAATCAAAACATAAATAATCACACATAATCATCATAAAATGAACATTAAAAGAGAAGAGTACAGAATAAAAACCTTTCAGTCATTCACAGCTAAACATCCAAACCATTTTGAGCCTGGATTTAAACATTGTCAAAGTCGAGGCCTGTCTCACATCTTCAGGAAGATTGTTCCAGGTTTTAGCTGCATAAAACTGAAACACTGATTCTCCATGTTTAATCCTGACTCTGCACCAGCAGGAGGCTGGTCCCTGATGTCCTCAGAGTGTGAGATGGTTCATATGGCACTAACATGTCAGAGATGTACTTTGGTGCTGGTCCATGGAGAGACTTGTTCACAAACAGAGCTGCTTTAAAGTCTATTCTCTGAGCTCAGGTCTCTGCATCCTGTGCAGAGACCTGAGCACAGGATGCATGTGTGAAGTACTTCCTGGTTCTAGTCAGACCCGAGCAGCAGTGTTCTGGATGTACTGCAGCTGTCTTAATGCTCTTTTGGAGAGGCCAGTGAGCAGGCCATTACAGTAGTCTAACCTAAGACAAACGCGTGGATAAGTCTCTCTGGATAAGTCTGCTTTTGACAGTATACACACCTAAAGGCAGACCTATTATGCAAAATCAACTTGTTATAGTTAGTTTCCCTGAAGTTGTAGTTGGAGTGATCTGTACATGTTTGAGTGATCTTTAAACAATTATTTTCCAGACGCCATATTGCCGATCAATGCCCATTTTCACAACTTCCACCAGCATACACCCACTGCTCTGTACTTACTCCATTCTTCAGTTTTATTTTCATAATTGATGATATGTGTAAGATTCAGCAGCTTTGCATGGTTCAATGAAAAAACCCACTGCTGGGTCGTGTGATGTGCAAGTATCGATGGGAGGTTCTGACTCTTTGCTGTGATGATGTTTACAGTGATGTCAGCTCCAGTCGGACTCTGCAGTTCTCTAACATGGAAATCGGCAGGTTTGTTTCTTTTATTACGCCGTTTTAGATAAATACTTCGATTTAAAACTGTATAACATAACACACCAGTAGTGTCACAGATTGTAGCTATAAAGCAGACACAAGCACAATAGGTCTTCTTTAACTATTTATTGAATTGCTCATAGAATAGTTGAAACCAATGTAAGATGCAATGAATTCAGGTCAAGTCAAAGCTGTGTTAATTTGTTTGTGTAAAGTGGATTGAGTTCAAACAGTAACAAAGACGTGAGTATAGTGATAAGCAGAACTCTTCAGCTCTTCAGTTCCCCATGGAGGGTGCTCACAGGCATGTTTAATATTTCATATACTTTTCACTCAGAAATATTTGCCCACAAAAACGCTTTGGGTTTTTAGGAGTCGAGGTTTAGAGATGAGTCTGGAAGAGAACGTGACAAGCAGCTCTGAAACAGCTGATGAAATATTATCCAAATATGCATACAAAGAGTTTTATTCTTCTGGGTGGGTAAAGTAGTATTGTATTGCTACTTAAAATAATGTTACTTAAGTAGTGGCCCAAAAAAATTACACAAGTTGGAGTATAAAAAGTATAAAATTTGGAGTTAGAGGACAGAAACACAAATCAGACAGCTTACTACTATAAAGTGCAAGTATGACCCACTTCTGCTTTTTATAGATATTAGTTTTAAAAATATAATTCCAAAATGTTTTTTTAAAAGCCCATTTTTTGCAGAAAATGCCACAAAATCAAACTTTTTTTTTTTTTTTTTTTTTTTACTTCATAAGGTTAAAAGTAACACTTTTAGTAAAAAAATATGTATTGGTTTCCCACAGGCATAAACTTTTTTGATTTTAATTTAAAACATTTCAATATAATGCATTCTGATACCTTGAATGTTCTAGTGCCATCGGTCTCTGCAAAGTTGAATTTTAAATAATAAACAAATAACAGTGAAATGGCTTCAAGAATTATGATAAACATAATAAAAGATTGAAGTATAATTGTATGTAATGAATCGTGGAGGCTGCAAATGTTGTTGTATATTATTCAACTTATACATATCATGGTGTTTTTGATGAGGATGGATTTTACAGCTTTGCCAGTTTAGTCCCTTCAGCAGTTGCCAGATTAGACCATTTCTCAGGCGTTAGTGGATGTTGGACCGCTGTGAGGAGCTTATGGAAAAGTAAATTTGAATGCAGTTACAGTAAATGCTCGTCCAATTTCCATCCTGGATAGCGCCCAAACCAGGACAAACTGAAGTGCCAAATATAAGTAGCAGCTAAATGATTTTTTTTTTATCTAACAATGCCAAAGTTAAAGTGCACTTGTCCCTCTAGGGAAAAAAATTCACCCCTACATTTGACCCATCCTTCAACGGCACCATGGCAGCCTGTCTAGTTTTTACCTATGGTGCATGCTCTGGGATGAGGCGGAGAAAAACCGAAGGGGACGGAGGAAACCCACCCAGACACAGAGAAATATCAACCTCCACACAGAAAGGCAGGGTGACTCAAGACTCAAACCCGCAACCTTGTAGCTGGGAGGCAAGAACCATCACACATTATAAGTAACTACATATAAACTACATTTATTATATTTGGCGCAACATTTAATTGTCTTATTGAATGACTGGGAATGAGTTTTGATTGGGTGAACAGAGAAACCAACCTGAAGCTCCAGCAATCCATTATCTCTATGGCTTTGAATCCCAGGGTTGCTGGTTCAAAACCCAACTCTGACACTGTGCAGCCTTTCACAAATGTTTCAACTATTATAACAGCGAGCCTTATGTGAAATGCTTAATTTGCATTTTTACACAGAATTTATGTTATAATCCAAAACATACCAAAAAATACACATTTCTTTTTCCAACAAGACCTGTTTGAGTAATCTGTCTCCATCTTCATCAACTGCTGTTTTACATTACCTTGACGTAACCCATGAAGGTCCTTTGTGTTTTTGAATTCCATACCTTCTCATTAGAGTAAATCTAAACATTTTTTGTGTTTAAATTGCATGCTCTGACTCAATAGAGCAGAGCTTAGTGGATACAGGATCATCTACAGGTCACAAAAGGATGGATCAAGAGCAAGCAGCTGAAGCATGTCACAACCTTGTCCAGTTGTTTCCAAAACAGAACATCTAACTTTTATCTTGCTAAAATTTCCGGGGATGTTATTTTCCCGTTTATTTTCCAGGTTTATTTTTAATGCCTCCACTTGTCCGCAATGATAACAAAAAAAAACATTTCTAAAAACAAGAATCGCCATCCACCGTTGCAAAACAGCAGGATACTTCCTTGAACTCGCATTTACCTCAATGTGAACTTTTGTACTCATATATTCCTGAGACAAGTGGCCATTTATTACTGTGTTTTTTGCAGTGTGGAGTATTTTAGAATGGAGATTTGAATGCACCTATAAAAAAGCCAGACTTATCTTTTCTAGCAGACACAATACGGTTTATTTATTTGGATGTTTTTGGTTATTGTCTCCGCGTGACCCAGGATTCACTCCACATATGGGTATTAGCATTACCCATATGTATGCAGTCTTTGAAAGTCTATTCACCGCGGATAGGGACAGGATTGTGAAAACAGCAGCAATGATACGGATTGTTAGGTCCCACTACAGTCAAATGTGGGTTATGAAGCTATATTATTGTGGTTTTCAAAGCACTGGAGAATTTGATGCTTTCTTATTTGAAATGTATTTATTTTGAATCCCCATTGGTTTAAAAATGGTACTAAAGCATTTTTCAAAACACGCTGTCCCTTTCTGCTTTAGAATCGTTCAACATAAACCACTTACATATTGTATCTGTAATAAATCCATTTTTACAATTATTATCAAAAATCAAATGAATTAAATGTACTAGGGCACATATGTCACATATTTCACCAAATTTTTTGTATATAGAGAGAGACAGAGAATCTTTTTTTTTTTTTTTTTTGTAAGTTGTTACTTAAAATGTTTCATAAGTTAATTCCATAGAGAACTGAAGAAGTGGCTTGGATGAGCAGCGAAACATCTTCACTCTTACAACGATTTGTCCAGTTGACAGATTTAAACTTCATCTTTTGCTTAATTCCATGCATTCAAACCAAAAAGTTACATAGTATACCTTTAAACATGTAAATTGAAAGATTCTCCCATTGTAATCATATCAGTACATAAATTGTCGCCAATACAATTCATCTATCTGTTAGTATCATGTTCACAGTGATCACGATGGATTCAAATTCAAATCCAAACATTCTGTGAAATCTGTGAAAAGAAATCACTGTAGTGTAGTTTCTTTTTAAAGGGCCTATAATTATGCAAAATGGACTCTTGTGAGTTTTAGGCCATGTACACAATGTTGTTACCTCACCAAAAAACATATCTGGATTTGTGTTTTGTTTTCATTGACACATGTTTGACTAACCCTTTATTATTAGTCTGTCTACAGCTCCAAACCTCCAAACAGTCAGTTCCACCTTGTGATGTCATGAAGCGATATTTTTCAACTTAACAATTATATTTTTTTGACCTTTTGTTCAGTAGAAATTGGCAATTCCAGGACTGAAATCATGCAAATGACTCTAATGAAGGTGCGTGAGAGTTAAAAACACAGCAGAGCACTTCCTGTCATCATCACACGACATCACAACAGAGTGTTTTCTGTTGAGAGAGAGAACTCAACCTAATGATGAGGAAACAACATTATAACATAGATCAGAAAATAGCGTAATATGGGCCCTTCAAACAGTTTGCAGTGGTCCAAGTTATTATTCACTTACCCTATGCATTTCAAACATCCTAATTATTCGCTACGCTGAGTTTATAAGCGCTTAACACAACTTTCAGAGGCCAGAGCAGAGTTTGCCGTCACGGTAATGCTAACACAATTAGCATGCAAAATACGCACTTTCTAATTATCTGACAATAAAACACATTATAAATTAGATGCAGACAGCACACAGAGGACGTCTTTTGACTTCAAGAGCGGCGTGTTCAGTATATCTGTACTGCAGCAAGACCATTTTGCTCAGATACATGGAAAACATTGGGAACAGGGCCTTTACATATGACATATCGATGACTTTTTGTTTCTTCAGGAGATAACATCGTCATTTGTTAAAACTTGACATTTACTGCATCAAATGAATCTCCGCACCACCAATGATTTTTGTCTCATGCCCCTCAGCTCTTTCAGAATGTCAACGCTTCATATGGACTTCAGAAAGTTCAAGTACAAAATATTTTATGCAAGCACTAATGATTTGGAAAAAGTAAAATCTGAAAAAATACATATTACAAAAGGTTTTTAAAAGTTTGGAAAGTTCCATCATAAATCACACCAGTTTTGTATGAAAGTTTGCATTCTGGATTGGAAAAATGTTTCATTCAGCAGAGCAGAGATCTTAGAGACTTTATTTAAACCAATATTTTGATTTTTGATTTTTTTTTCACTCCACCAATGCCAGTGGGATAACACCAACTCCAGGTTTAAGAGTTGTTTTCTTTCTTTGATTTCAGGCTGTTTTGCA
>JAIEZT010001318.1:4720912-4839643 GCA_019594935.1 Periophthalmus modestus | reverse complement strand
GGGAGCTAGCTAGTGTGCTCAAAGTAGCTGTGCGCAAAGATTACTCACAATATTTGTCTTGCTATAAAACAAAAAAGGTTCATTTGGTTTCAGAGAATTTATGTGTGGTCTCAGTCTATTTATTAATTAGATTCAATTCATTATTAACTCATTGATTCAATTTAGTTTATTAAGAAGATCAACTTCATTTTGGGAAGAAAAAAATTCTGAGCAATCACAGCAAAAACAAAAAACTCTGAACAATTTAAATCTTTTTTTTTCTTCTTACAATTTACTTTTGATTTTACTTTTTTTTTTTTTTTTTTTTAAATTTCACATCTTTTTTTATTATTTATATTCCTTTTTTTAATGTCTCCCTCCATTGTCAGTAGAACAGTTCTAATAGCCCAAAAAACTGCACCAACTAGTACTGGAGAGCTGCTGTATTTATTTGGGTTTATAACCAGAGACTCCAGACGATTCCCAGTATCTCCACAGATTTGATCACTGATGTGTGTTAGTTGTGTCCATGACAGTTGTGTCCATGACAGTCAAATTACCCACCACGTTTCACCAGGAGCGGAGTAAAGGAGAGGGGAGGGGGCGGCAGAGTGGTTAGCTGCTGCTGCTGAGATTTATGGAGCGCTACATTCCTCACATTATTTTGGGGAATTTTCAGAAGTCAAATGCAGTTCACCGGGAGGCCGTGACCGTGCACCTTGGCCTGTCCTCCTCCGTCTTCATGTTAGCACACATTAGCCTGTCATAGCTCTGTCAATAGCTTAGGCTTTTGTTTTTTTTCCAGTTTACTTCCTCGTTTGTCTTCTATACTAACTTTGACACCCAGTTAAAGGTCTTAAATATTATGCAAACAGACATTTATTTTGAAAGAGGACATACTGGGCACTTAGCAATGAATTATCATCATTTTGCATTTGTTTAAAGTTAACAGCAATATGGATTTAACAGCGTAATAATAGTAGTTGAACCATTGACTTCCTGTTCAAAACTGTACAAGAGGATTCACATCTTCAAAGTAATATTTCACCAGGGTTGGATGGTAGTATATATACAAAAGTAAAAAGTACTGTGCTTAAGGACAATTTTTAGTTATCTGTACTTTGCATAAATCAGTTTGCACTGAGGTGGGAGAGAGAACAGCAATTTCATCTGCGCTATTCATCTTGTATGTATATGCACATTTGACAATAAAAGAAATTGAATTGAATTTACAGTGAATACTTTTTTAGTTTTACTTAACTACATTGAAGAGCAGGTGTCTGTACTTTCTACTTCTAACTTCTACTCCACTACATTTTTTAACTGAACTGAAAAGTAAAAAGTACATTTCGTTATGGTATGAGACTTGCTGCAATGGCCTAGAGTTTATTTTAAAGCTGTCAATGGTTACATCAAATGTGGCGCCTGAAAAACAAAGAAATCTATTTGGATCGCTCTGATGGAAGAAAAGTATCAAGATACTTTGAAATAGTTCTGAAAATCTTTTACTCAGAAGTACATTTTTAAGTGGGTACTTTAATACTTTTATTTAAGTTGATTTTTCCATGTGATACTTAAGTATTTCTTGGCTTCTGTATCAGTACATTTACAGAGTTGAGGACTTCTTCCTTACAAGTGTCTGTGAATTCTTCAAACTAAGTACAGGGATAGGGGCAAAGATAGGGGGTAGGTGAAAACAGGATTTTTCTAAGCTCTCAAGCCTCAAAACCAGGGCAACTGGAATACTCAAATATGCATGATCACACTTTCAGTACGCTAAAGAGGAATGTTGTACTGATAACTTTTATAGCATTAAAGTAGATTTTTGATTAATATACCACTTTCAACTTAAAACTCAGATTAGTTCATACTAGCTCAACATCTGAAGATAGGTCCCTCGGTGCTGTTCTGTGGTCGCCCAATGCCCCTGGATGCCTCTGGATGCCCCAGCAGCACTGAAAGATGGGTCAAATGCAGGGACAACAAAGCTTAATGCATGATCTGTACCTTAATACGTGATCTAACAAAGAAGAACATGAAGTTATCTGATGTGAGAGAAGATGCCGAAGATAAGAAATTCAAAATTCTTTTCAAAAGGGTTCATGCAGTTTGATCACTGAACAATACGATGTAAATGAAATTGAATTATAAGAACCACCGCGCTATCACAACACAATCAGTTAATGAAACTATTGCACATCACATCAGGTTTGTGAAGCTGTAGTGTATTGTTTTGTATCATGTTTTTGTATTTTTATGGAGAATTGTTGTGGGAGCATGTGTGACATAGACTTGTGGCTTGAGCATTAGACAGAATCGTACTGCTAAGGGTTCAAATAGCTCCTGACATTACTCAAACATGTATGAATGACATATAAAACCTCTTCAGACATGATTTTTGATGAGGGCATACTATAACCTCATAACCCTGTTCTAGGAAACATGAGAATAACTTGGTGTACATATCTGTTCTTTATCCTGATATCCAAGGAGCTCTCTCTCTCGCTCTTACTTTTCCTTCCTTCCTGGCCTCGTTGTAAAAACTCCAAACACGTACCAAGCATTTTTTGTATGATTATGCGGTGAAAAACTTCTCCATCTTTGCTAGAGGCCTGTTTTGGTGTTTTAATAATGATGACAGCTTGGTTTTAGATTGCACAAATTTCACTAGTGTGTTCAAGCGCCTTGTTCATCCACTCTACACACTGAGAAGCAACAGCTGCCACATTTGCCTTGGGGCAGACTAACGGAAACAAGGCTGCCGATCAGCCAGCCTGACAAACCAAGATTACACCATGTATCTAGTCTATTCAGTTCAGTTCACTTGTTTTTATATTTAAAAGCAACTTCAACTGACCAAAGTGCTTCACATAAAAGGCAATAAAAACTTAGATATTCTGTGTAGCTAGTGTTAACTACCAGGGAGAAGAGGTGAGTTTTCAGTCTAGTCTTAAACTGCATTAAAGACTGAGAGGATCTGACAGGCAGAGGGAGGCTGTTACACAGTGTGGGTGCTGACACAGAAAAGGCTCTGGGTGGAGTATAGCGCTGCAGTAACTCCCTCAAATAAAGAGGATCCACAGAGTGCAGACGTTTAAACACGATCAGTCAAGTCTACACATTATATATATAACTTTTGTGTATCTCACAGAGTTCTCATGGGCATGACTGTCAGGTGGATTAACCAATCAGAGAAAAGCATGAATAATTTAGTTGCTTATCTATGTATTTCCTCAACACGTTCATCTTTGTCAAAAACATCTCATAGCTGGTGTGACGTGTCTTGGTACATGTCAAGGCTTTACTTAAAGAGGGTTTATTATGCAAAATTTACTTTTTTGAGCTTCATACTGTGTCACGATATTATAGATGTCAGTTTGAGTATCATGTTTGAGTTTCTTGTGATCTTGCTTCCTTACGGCTAGTGTAAAATTGTGTCCAGTGCTCCGCCCACAAGCCTACATCACCCACGCTCCCACATGACAATTTTTCCGTAAATATGCAAAAGCACGATACAAAACATACACTATAGCCTGATGTTATGTGCAGTAGTTTCATTAGTAGGTTGCATGCTGATTGTGTTGTGATCGCTCTGAAGGGGGAGTGATTTAGCACAGGGAGCAAAGGGAGGAGGGACTCAAAAACATCAAAAACTAAACTTTTAAATATGTTAAAATGTTTTCAGCACATATAGCATTTTGACAACAATAAAACGTAACATGGTGATCTAAATATTTTATGTGGTAGCAGTTAATACCCCATAGAAACAACCCTTCTTAAATCTCTTTACTATATTGTCTGATACATATATGTTCTTCTAAGAAGACAAGACCAGAGAGAAATGTCAAAACCAACATAGGGGCCTATTTGAGAAATGTAATGGAAAGGAGAAAAAACATACACTTAGAAAGCACGAGTTAAAGCTAATCTGATTCTATTCACACAGATAGTTTAAGTCCTGAATGAGGCTTGTGGGTAATTACACACTTGTCTAATGCTATTTTCTTCTTTTAATTGGATTTTAATTGGTCACCTTGGCATTGGCATTTCTCATTTTCTATCATAAAGTAATGTCTCCATTTGGATAACACACTTTAAAACTACATATCCATTTCCAGCATGGTATTAAGATGTTGGAGCTCCCTCTGCTGTCAGCTCTGGGAATGACCTATGAAAAAATTATTTCATTGGTCATTAGCTACATGAATGCTATGCTAATTGAGCCACGGATTTGGTGTGAACAGAATTTGACCACAGAAAGAGTCCAGTGATGGTTTAAGGACTGAAAAACACAACTCCAGGTATGTTTTAGATGAGGAAACAATGACACAACACAGTAAATATAACGGTACAAGCTCAGGGAAGTCAATTTTGCATAGTATGTGTCAATTAAACCTCAACAAATCCATAATAAAGATCATATTTGAGAGATTTTAGTTGGATTGGAAAAAATCTGCACTGTGCTCTATGTGCTCTGACTATAGGTTACCAATCTCCATGTATGCTTTCATCACAGTTTGACAACCGCTGCTTCAGTAGGATGAATACATCATACCCAGCACCCAATCATGTTTGCAGTCATGACCTGTTCTTCCCATAATCATGTCTCACTAACATACGCTAGCATTCCTCTAGCTAGCCCCCTGAGCCCTCCTCCTCTCATCTTCCTCACCTCTCCATTGGTCCATGTCCTCTGCGTTCTGACTGTGTTCTGACTGGCTGCTCTTCACACCTGCGCCTCAGTCTGGTCACGTCTCCGCTCCTCAAAGCTCTCCTAAACTCCCCTCCCATCATTCCCTGCTTCGGGGCTTTGATCTCGAGCGCTAACGTCCCGTCACAATCCGCGCTAAAGCTCTCGGACTTCACACGGCCCCTCCCCTCCCCGTCCGCAACTGGGCATGGTGGGATACGTGGAGGCTTTCAATCGGGGACTTGATTTGGAGCTCTTTAGTGAGATGGACTCGGGAGGAAGAGGAGACAAAAGGCAGAGGCAGGCCGTAGCAGAATACAAATGTGTACTTTCATATTGTGGCTCTGGAGGATGATGGAAGCTTATGGGCCAAAGCTGCAGTGGTACAACAGAGCACAGTTCCCACGCTTCCTGGAAAACACAATGTAAATGTTTTAAATAATGTACATGGCCTGGAGGAACTAAACTACTGGTATTTTGTGTCTAATGCTAATGTAGCTATCCTCCTGGGTGTTATGGTTAGCCTATTACTGTATGTCCATAGGTGACCTGGTAAATATGGCATCGGTGAGAAACTTTTCCTGATCTGCTGTTGAAGTGATCACAGGTATTTTCTTTTTCGTGGCACTTCTTAGCACAGATTTTGGAAGTGTGGACGTGACAGACGGGTGCTTCTGACCAAACCCGTCTGAAGAAACAGCTCACACATTTGTCCAGCGCTCATTTCATATGAACAAGTGATACTGCTGTAGACTGTTCGCTTTTGCTGCTCTCCATGTGTGTCCAGACACGTGTACAGACAGTATGGAGGTGCACAATGCTTCAGGTTTCATATGATTTCTATAAATGCCATTTTTAACACAGCGAGGTACCGTATTTTGCAAACTATATGTTGCTCCAGAGTAGAAGTTGCACCAGTGAAAAAATACATAATAATGAAGAAAAAACATGTATAAATTGCACTGGCTGTAAGTCGCATTTTTTGGGAAAATTTATTTTACAAAATCCAAGAACAGGCATTTTATCTTTAAAGACAAGTTATAATAATAACAATAAAATACAGAAAAACCGTCTGAAAAGCAGTACAGCACGCTAACGTAACACATTTACCAGTATATTTATTCAGCTACATGAAGCATAGACAGAACTGAATATGTTTCTAGTATGTTAACATAAGATATTAACAATTAATCAGATAACTAAAGCATAAAAAACAAGCTAACAAGTTTACTCTTGATCTCACTCCAAATCGTGTCGCTTCTGAACTCCATCAAGATGTGAAATTATATATTTTAATAATTTCACATATAAGTCACATCTGAGTATAAGTTGCACCTCTGGACAAACTATGAAAAAAGTGCAACTTATAGTCTGGAAAATACGGTATATGTAAGCTTCAAGCTTCATTTTGTCCATGCAGAACCTTCATATGAGGCCTCTGATCCTTTTATTGTTCCAGCACTACACAGCCATTGTTTTTAGCTTCATGCAAACTGCTGTCTGACAGAACATTACATTTGTTTATCATTCATGTGTTACAAATAGTTCAGTGCCTTATTAGCCATAGTAATAATAGTACAGACTCCAGTCTCTGATGTAGCAGCCTTACTGTTGTGGGCATGACACTGTTGAGCAGTTGACGGCTGCAGACACATTTTGGCCCTGGACATGGCACAGGCTCAAAGTGCCGCACAGAAAAGCCACAGTCGACACAGGCGCAAACGTCAGTGGCACCAGCAGGTTGACTGTTCACATACAGGCCTTGTCTCCTTGCTGGAACTTTATGTTTCAAGACAACTAATGCCTGGAGATATTAGACATAAACATAATTGAAGTGATACTACCACAAAACCAAAGCAGTGTGAAGTTCTGAATAATGCACCGTAATACAGGACTTGAAGGACAAATGCAGAGAGATAGAATACAAGTGAAATCTGCACACACCTCTGGATTATTACGACCTACTGCAGAAACCATTTACTTGTGTATTATCCTCCATACATTAGCCCTCAGTGTAAGCTCCTGTGACCTTATTGTACACTGATCACATCCAAATCAAAATGTCTTCTCAATCCCCCATGCTTGTACAATAAAGATTAACTCCACTGACACATTGATAACCCATGACCCCTCTGTGACCTCTCTGTGACCTCTCCTCTCGTTATTGTACCAGACTCTGAGTGATGGACTTACTCTCACCAATGATGTTTCTCCATCCTGCCCAAAGCTGTCTGAATAATTCAATTTGTATCCACCAAGGCTGCATTTGTCATAGCTGCCGCGTGCTCCTGGGCGCTCTACCCAGAATGCTTTGCTCTGTACACTTTGATTCTCCACATCAAGGTTTGGGCAGGCTGGGTAGCGATCGGTCCACTCGCTCACAGTGCAGGTATTGCCATGGACTTGCTTGGGAAATGTATTGGATTAGATGAATGGAATAGTGATGTAAGTTGTGAATTTGAAAGTGTGGTTCTGTGTATACGTATGTGGTTTTAACTATTGGGTTTGAAGTTGGGTTTTGACACAAGAAGGAGGACAGGTAATTTTGGGGCTTACGAGACCACATCCGTTAAACTTGGGATATACCGAATTATGGAAGCAATTTGAACCCGTTTGAGTTTAAATTAATATAGTGAGCGGCCCAAATTATAGTGCAAGGTTCAGATACAGCCAATGGAGGTTCTGGTTTGCCAAATTGTGGAAGGTAGAACTTTCTATCTGAAGTTTAGTGAAAAATCTGTTAGTTTAGATCCTTGTCCCGTAATGACATCCTACTCTTTGCTGGTGCTACATGAGTTGCATACAAAAATTAGAGATTAGCAATTCCATCCAAATGATTCTAGTGAAGGTGTATGGAGTTTAAAAACTCTGGGGCACTTCCTGTATTACCACATGACATCACAAGGTGGAACAGAGTGTTTTCTATTTGAGAGAACTCAGGGTTTGTGTGTTAAACATGTGTGAATGAAGCTCTTGAGGTCAAAATACGTTCATGATCCTTGCTGTCTGAATCTAATTAGAAAGCATTTTATTGTCCGATAATCAGGAAATGTGTGTTAGCATGCTAGTTGTCGTTACAAACAGTCACGCCAAAACTCAGGTCTGGTCTCTGAGAGTTGTGAAAAGTGCTTATAAGCTCATCCCAGTGAATAATTAAGATGCTTGAAATGCATAAGGTAAGTGTGGAATAACTTTGGACACTGCAAACTGCTTAAAAAGAGCTAGTACTAACCAGAATGCAGTAATGTCCTGTGTATAAATATCTACATACTAACTCTCTACTTCATACAGCTGAGGAAATGAAACAATTGGTCTGCTAAACTAAAACCAGACATCAACCCACAGCAGTGAAAGGGGTCGTGACCTGAGGATGACCTAGCCAAAAAGGTCAAACTGGGGTCCACAGACAGGCGGCCATGTTGGAACTGTTTAATGAAATCAGTGTGAGTTAAAATGCTAATGTTGAGCAAGGAGGAAGTTAAGTGGCATTGAAATGAATGGAAAGCCAGGTTCTAAACAGGAGACAGAGACGGCAGTGCTTTAGTCGTTATTGGATTAAACCTTAATCTATTTACGTATATAGGAGTATGTGCATCGTGCGTAATGGAAGGATTCTATTAATTTGTGTGTCATTCTTTGTGAGTTGTTAACATTCATAAATGTGAACGAACCTTTTATGATTTCCTATTGGTATGAGATCAACGTGAGCTTTTTAAAACTATAATAGACTCACTGGTGATGTTTTTTTTCTATTAGCAACATAATCTAAGCATGATTTTTTTTACAATTAAGGGTCACATATTACACAAAATTGACTCTTGTGAGCTTTAAGTCATGTTATAATGCCGTTACTTCCTCAAAACCCACCTGGAGTTGTGTTTTGTTTCATTCACACATGTTTGAGTAATCCTTTATTATTAGTCTGTCTACATCTCCAACGTTGAAAATGCTCTGTTCCACCTTGTGATGTCATAAGGTGGTAATTTTCAAATTAAAAAAAGCTACATTTTACTTTTAGTTTAGTAGAGATGGGCAGTTCCAGAGCTGAAATCATCCAAATGATTCTAGTGAAGGTGTATGGAGTTTAAAAAACATAGTGGAGCACTTCCTGTATTACCATATGACATCACAAGGTGGAACAGAGTGTTTTCTGTTTGAGAGAAGAACTCAGTGTAATATGCATGTGTGAGTGAAACAAAACAACTCCAGGTATGTTTGCGCGATGAGGAAACAACATTATAACATAGATCATAAAATAGCGTAATATGAGCCCTTTAAAAATATCTTTACAATTTGATAATTATGACCATTTGAATGTTTGAATTACTATTTATCTGGCAACCCTAATGTGTAGTCCACGTTTTAGTCCAATCTGAAGTTTGACTGTCTGTAGGTCTTTGTTGACACATTGGAGTGACAGGTTCATAGTTGTGTTCCTCACTCCTCACTCTCCTCATAAAAAACAGCTGTGTACACAAACCATGGTGAGGATTTCATTTTAAAGAGGTCCAGGACGGGCCCCGGAGCCGAGAGCTGGAGGAGGCCAATAAAGAGCAGACAGAGCACACCAAAACATATAGATTTACTAGATTTACGGGTCCATGTTTGGGCAGGGGATGTGTTTCCTGTCTGCAAAAACAACACATGTCCACATTCACACCAAGTTTTCACACCACGTTATTAAAGGTGTACTGCGTAGTATTTCTCATCAGCTTGCCTCCATGGAGATGTTGTTTTCCTTCAAATGTTCCACAGTGTGAGATTAAACTGATCTGAATTTTCCTTGCTAAAAATACTTTGGAAACATACATTCTCTTCATGAGCAGGGCCGAGATCTAAACCTGTAACTTTACCTGGTGTTGTCACCTGCTTGTCTCCATGGAGATAGATAGATTTAATGTCATACCTGATTGTGTAACCATCATCGGAAAAGTTTAAATATGAATTTGATATGAGAGAAGTAGCTGTACGATCGTTTTTTCAGTTGGGGTTGTCCAAATCACCTGCAGATGATCTATTTTACACCTGATGCCCTTCCAATCTAATCCATCCTAGCACTCTCACCTCATAGCAAGAACGTTCTGGGTTTGATTCCCACGACAACCAAACCTTTCAGTAGAGAAAATGCAAACCAAATTTACCCAAGGCTACAAATACCGACACCTAAACCTTAAAAAATGTGCATGTTCTCACCGTGTTTGTGTGGGTTTCCTCTGAGCATTTCCAATATTCCCCACCAACAGAAAACATGCAAGCGTAGCTCAGTTGGTAGATCGTTTGTCCACTGATCTGAAAGTTGACGGTTCAATTCCTGCTCTCTGCGTGAAACATCAATCATTGGTCGAACAGTCAGATCCACTCATCCACAGGTTGTCATTGAGTATTTACCATGTGACCACTGACATACACCACAGGTAAAATCCTCCAGCTACGTTAGTCCTGACCAAGCCAACAAGATCACGGAGATGGGTCCCTGGGCATGGCACTGCAATACTTACTGCTCCTGACAGGTTGCCCCAGTGATATTGAAGGATGTGTCAAACGCCCGTGCCTTAACCTTAAGAATGACCTCACTATCCTCTTGCTAGTGGACAAATTCTCACTTTCACTTCCAATTCTTAGTCTTACAAATCCATTCATGCCCTGAACCTCCATGGAGCCTCCCTTTCCCAAGCTCTATTTCACAGTACTGGCAAGAAGTGTTCGTAACAAGTGTGACTCTGCTCTGAGTGGCTGTGTGGTGCAGAATGACGAAATAGCTTTGTAATGTGAGAGCTGTCCATTGAGAAGTCTCTTATATTTACTGTTAAACTAGCTGTCGGCTCACTTAAGTGTCCTTGAAATAAGAAAAGAGAGTTAACAACTATAACTCCAGCACAATGTGAGCCATTGCCTTTTAGTGCTACACAAAGGGCCAGTGTAAGTACAAGTGCTAGTCTTTTTATGCGCCATCGAGATCTTGTTTATGACACTATACCTGGACTTGTTGGTATATCTTTTTAAGTGAGCTAGTGTTATGTCATGGTTTAAGTTAAAAGTACGGGAGAAATTATATGTAGACAATTTAAATGGCCCATATTACACTATTTTCTTGTCTATGTCATCAAAAACATGCCTGAAGTTGTGTTCACACATTCACACATCTTTAACATGCAAATCCTACATATTTAGGAGTTCTCTCAGATGAAAAATACTCAGTTCCACCTTATGATGTTATGGGATAATACAAGATGTGCTCCACTGTGAAGAATCATTTGGATAATTTCAGCCTTGGAATTCTCTACTTAATTTCTACTGAAGGTAAAAGGTAATCATGAGGTGGAACTGAGCATTTTGGGCTTTGGAGAAGTAGACAGATAAACCAGGATTGCTCAAACATGTGTGAATGAAACAAAACATAACTCCAGGTATGTTTTTGAGAAGGTAACAAGATTATAACCTAGCTTAAAGCTCACAAAAATCCATTTTGTGTAATATAGGACCTTTAACATACCTGTAGCATTCTGATGTAAGGAAACACCCTGAAGTTCTCCTGGTTGTAAATGTATACAAAATTTGCATTAGAATTATTGCTCTTACGAGTTGGCATTTTCCATTAGTTATACAATATTTCAAAATGTGCATTAAAAATAAGATGACTGCTGCAACTAACCATTATTTTAGTAGTAGACAAATTAACGAGTTGTCAAAAGATTATTTCTATTATCCATGCATCCATCCAGTTTCTTCCACTTATCCAAGGACAGCAGTCTGAGCACGGACTCCCAGGCTCACCCTAGACACTTCCTCTACCTCCTCCAGTGGGATCTCGAGGTGTCCCAGGCCAGCTGAGAGACATAGTCCCCCTCATAGTCTTAAAAAGGTGAAAAAGGTTAATTCTCACTTTCTCAACTCATTCTTTGCATCCTAATGATTGACCTGGATGAGTTTAAAGGAGCAGGAGCGCACTTCCTGGTTCGTAGAGAATAAAAACGCTTTGTTATTAAATTCAGACACCAAACCCAAAGAGCTGATTTTATATCTATCTTAGAGCAAAACTAATTGTCATTTATTTCATGGGATAAAATTGGGTACAGCTCCTTTACAGCGACAGTATTTTAATGTCACTTGGTAGTAGTTTCCATCATTTCACTGAACTCTCGGGGTTATAATCCTTGAGATAACAAACAAACTAAATTCTATAGATTGCAAATAGTAAGTTTTTGTGGCTGTTGTCGACATCCACACCACCAAAAGCACCATGGTGTTTCTGTACAGTGTAAAACCAGCTCATAAGTCCATCTGAGCCGCTGATGATTGTTCCCTCATTTAAATTGACGACTTGAGTGAATATGAAAATGGATATTTCCTGGAGGAGGTTGGCACACTGCTCCACTGAATTTGTCGATAATATGAAGAGGTTTTGTCAAAAGTCGATCAATACAGGGAGGGAGGCCCATTCAACCCACCATTACATCTGGAGCTTGCAAATGTCCCATATTTCTTTCCAAATGCCAGGACTGGATTTATGCACGCTCATCAGTGTTAATATCTCATTTAACCAGTTAATGACAAAGAAATGATGACTTAAATTTTTTCATCTGTCATTTTTTGCACAGCTTTGGTGTTCTGGAGAATAAATGGAACTTTTAAAAGGAATTGGAAAGACATCACAGATTGAATATAGTTTTCTAACATATTTTGGAGTCATACCTTAGATTTTTATTATAATTCTTGGACTGTCATTTACTCAGACTGTATAGCAGATAATGAAAAGAGTATTTGTTTAGTAGTGGAGTCACAACCAGCGTGAGGAACGGAAAATACATTTAGATACATTTTACACTTGACTTCTTAAAGTGGACCTGTTATGCAAATCAAGTTTTTAATCATGTTTTAATCATTTACCCAGTTTAAGTTGTATTTAGAATGATTCATGCATGTTTAAGTGATCTTTATTCTCCTGTATTCTAAACGTCATTGCACCGATTTAATCCTATTTTCACCACCACTGGCATATCCCCACTGCTCTTACTTCATGTGTTCTCCAGTTTTATTTTCTTAATCGGTGATACTCAGCCTTGTGTAGTCATTTTGGTACAGATGGAACAAAATCTGCGACTTGCTAGTGTGATCTGCAGCAATCCATAGAAGAGACCGACAGCTACACGACTCTTTGTTGTGATGATGTTTACGGCGACGTCAGCTCCCAATTGGCAATGCGGTTCTGTAACATGGAAGTCAGCAGATTTGTCTCTGATTAAGTAATTTTAGGTCAGGTTTGGTCATAATGATCCACGGGTGTCATAGATTATAACTATTTAGACGACATAAGCACAATACGTTTTCTTTAAAATGAATAGTAAACTTATTCTAGTGCAATAAATATACAGTGGTCCCTTGCTATATCGTGGTTCACCTTTCGCGGTCTTGCCGTTTTGTGGATTTTTTTTTGTGTGCAATTTTGCATGTTTTTTTTTTTGGTTTTTTTTTACAGCATATGAACGTGCATTGTTCTGCGTCCTGATTGGCTGAGGGACTGTCATTGTGTTCTGCGTTGGCTGAGGGACTGTAGACCATTGTCCATCAGTCTCCTCCGTGTCTCCTGTACAGTACAGAGTGTGTTCAGACAAATTTACATAAATGTTGGATTGCAGTGTGACTCTGAAGTGCTGTATGTTTGAAAGTTTTTTCCCCAACAAAACCCACGATGTCGATTTGACGTTCTGCACCGACAAATTTCAGAAACACTTTGGACTCAAAAGTGTTTCTATACACAGAGAGGTGCCTCTGTAGATACCGCTGGGAGCAGAGGGCACGAGAACAACACATTTAAAGTGATCATCGAAGAAGAGGGAGATACGAAGGTTTTTGAACTTTAAACAAGAGAGATGTGAGAAAATGTTAATGTCAGAAAATGTTAGTGTTTTGTTTTGCGTTTTATAATATTGTTTTGCTAATGCATCTCTATGGACACGTTTTAACTTTGGCGTTCAACTTTGGCGTTCAACTCCGAGTTCTATTGAACACGTTGTTGTTGGGTAAAAACCATGAAAAAGCATCGTTCTGTTGTTTCTTTATGTGGCAATATTATTACGCGAGGTGGCACATTTGTGTTCCTCATGGTTCAAACTCAGGCCGTTTGTGGCCTGTCCAGTGCTTTTCTTCATCTGTCTGTGTTGTTCGGTCTCCATCCTAGCTTGAATCTTATGTTTGTTTTGCCATCATGTTGTATATAGAAAAAGAACAATTCTGTGCTATAGTCAAGACTCCGACTTCTTGATTTCATTGTTGATTTGCCTCCAGTACATCATCCACATACCAAACCCAAAAGATCGATCCTTTTAAATGAAGAATAGCTGTGAAAAGAAAAACTCACAGATTCCTGCACTTTTGCAAAACAGCCTGAAATCAAAGAAAAGAAAACAACTCTTACCTGAGAGTTGTTGTTATCCCACTGGCATTGGTGGAGTGAAAAAAAAATCAAAAATCAAAATATTGGTTTAAATAAAGTCTTAAGATCTCTGCTCTGCTGAATGAAACATTTTTCCAATCCAGAATGCAAACTTTCATACAAACTGGTGTGATTTATGATGGAACTTTCCAACTTTTTAAAAACCTTTTGTAATATGTATTTTTTCAGATTTTACTTTTTCCAAATCATTAGTGCTTGCATAAAATATTTTGTACTTGAACTTTCTGAAGTCCATATGAAGCGTTGACATTCTGAAAGAGCTGAGGGGCATGAGACAAAAGCATTGGTGGTGCGGAGATTCATTTGATGCAGTAAATGTCAAGTTTTAACAAATTGACGATGTTATCTCCTGAAGAAACAAAGTCATCGATATGTCATATGTTAAAGGCCCTGTTCCCAATGTTTTCCATGTATCTGAGCAAAATGTGTCTTGCTGCAGTACAGATATACTGAACACGCCGCTCTTGAAGTCAAAAGACGTCCTCTGTGTGCTGTCTGCATCTAATTATAATGTGTTTTATTGTCAGATAATTAGAAAGTGCGTATTTTGCATGCTAATTGTTGTTAGCATTACCGTGACGGCAAACTCTGCTCTGGCCTCTGAAAGTTGTGTTAAGCGCTTATAAACTCAGCGTAGCGAATAATTAGGATGTTTGAAATGCATAGGGTAAGTGAATAATAACTTTGGACCACTGCAAACTGTTTGAAGGGCCCATATTACACTATTTTCTGATCTATGTCATAATGTTGTTTCCTCATCATTAGGTTGAGTTCTCCTCTCAACAGAAAACACTCTGTTGTGATGTCGTGTGATGATACAGGAAGTGCTCTGCTGTGTTTTTAAACTCCACGCACCTTCATTAGAGTCATTTGCATGATTTCAGTCCTGGAATTGCCAATTTCTACTGAACAAAAGGTCAAAAAATAATTGTTAAGTTGAAAAATATCGCTTCACAAGGTGGAACTGACTGTTTGGAGGTTTGGAGATGTAGACAGACTAATAATAAAGGGTTAGTCAAACATGTGTCAATGAAACAAAACACAAATGCAGGTATATTTTTGGTGAGGTAACAACATTGTAACATGGCCTAAAACTCACAAGAGTCCATTTTGCATAATATAGGCCCTTTAAAAAGAACTACACTACAGTGATTTCTTTTCACAGATTTCACAGAATGTTTGGATTTGAATTTGAATCCATCGTGATCACTGTGAACATGATACTAACAGATAGATGAATTGTACTGGCGACAATTTATGTACTGATATGATTACAATGGGAGAATCTTTCAATTTACATGTTAAAGGTATACTATGTAACTTTTTGGTTTGAATTTTTGGTTTGAATTAAGCAAAAGATGAAGTTTAAATCTGTCAACTGGACAAATCGTTGTAAGAGTGAAGATGTTTCGCTGCTCATCCAAGCCACTTCTTCAGTTCTCTATGGAATTAACTTATGAAACATTTTAAGTAACAACTTACAAAAAAAAAAAAAAGAGATTCTCTCTCTCTATATACAAAACATTTGGTGAAATATGTGACATATGTGCCCTAGTACATTTAATTAATTTGATTTTTGATAATAATTGTAAAAATGGATTTATTACAGATACAATATGTAAGTGGTTTATGTTGAACGATTCTAAAGCAGAAAGGGACAGTGTGTTTTGAAAAATGCTTTAGTACCATTTTTAAACCAATGGGGATTCAAAATAAATACATTTTCAAATAAGAAAGCATCAAATTCTCCAGTGCTTTGAAAACCACAATAATATAGCTTCATAACCCACATTTGACTGTAGTGGGACCTAACAATCCGTATCATTGCTGCTGTTTTCACAATCCTGTCCCTATCCGCGGTGAATAGACTTTCAAAGACTGCATACATATGGGTAATGCTAATACCCATATGTGGAGTGAATCCTGGGTCACGCGGAGACAATAACCAAAACATCCAAATAAATAAACCGTATTGTGTCTGCTAGAAAAGATAAGTCTGGCTTTTTTATAGGTGCATTCAAATCTCCATTCTAAAATACTCCACACTGCAAAAAAACACAGTAAATAAATGGCCACTTGTCTCAGGAATATATGAGTACAAAAGTTCACATTGAGGTAAATGCGAGTTCAAGGAAGTATCCTGCTGTTTTGCAACGGTAGATGGCGATTCTTGTTTTTAGAAATGTTTTTCTTTTGTTATCATTGCGGACAAGTGGAGGCATTAAAAATAACCTGGAAAATAACGGGAAAATAACATCCCCGGAAATTTTAGCAAGATAAAAGTTAGATGTTCTGTTTTGGAACAACTGGACAAGGTTGTGACATGCTTCAGCTGCTTGCTCTTGATCCATCCTTTTGTGACCTGTAGATGATCCTGTATCCACTAAGCTCTGCTCTATTGAGTCAGAGCATGCAATTTAAACACAAAAATGTTTAGATTTACTCTAATAAGAAGGTATGGAATTCAAAAACACAAAGGACCTTCATGGGTTACGTCAAGGTAATGTAAAACAGCAGTTGATGAAGATGGAGACAGATTACTCAAACAGGTCTTGCTGGAAAAGAAATTGTATTTTTTGGTATGTTTGGATTATAACATAAATTCTGTAAAAATGCAAATTAAGCATTTCACATAAGGCTCGCTGTTATAATAGTTGAAACATTTGTGAAAGGCTGCACAGTGTCAGAGTCTGGGTTTGAACCAGCAACCCTGGGATTCAAAGCCATAGAGATAATGGATTGTTGGAGCTTCAGGTTGGTTTCTCTGTTCACCCAATCAAAACTCATTCCCAGTCATTCAATAAGACAATTAAATGTTGCGCCAAATATAATAAATGTAGTTTATATGTAGTTACTTATAATGTGTGGTGGTTCTTGCCTCCCAGCTACAAGGTTGCGGGTTCGAGTCTTGAGTCACCCAGGCCTTTCTGTGTGGAGGTTGATATTTCTCTGTGTCTGGGTGGGTTTCCTCCGTCCCCTTCGGTTTTTCTCCGCCTCATCCCAGAGCATGCACCATAGGTAAAAACTAGACAGGCTGCCATGGTGCCGTTGAAGGATGGGTCAAATGTAGGGGTGAATTTTTTTCCCTAGAGGGACAAGTGCACTTTAACTTTGGCATTGTTAGATAAAAAAAAATCATTTAGCTGCTACTTATATTTGGCACTTCCGTTTGTCCTGGTTTGGGCGCTATCCAGGATGGAAATTGGACGAGCATTTACTGTAACTGCATTCAAATTTACTTTTCCATAAGCTCCTCACAGCAGTCCAACATCCACTAACGCCTGAGAAATGGTCTAATCTGGCAACTGCTGAAGGGACTAAACTGGCAAAGCTGTAAAATCCATCCTCATCAAAAACACCATGATATGTATAAGTTGAATAATATACAACAACATTTGCAGCCTCCTCGATTCATTACATACAATTATACTTCAATCTTTTATTATGTTTATCATAATTCTTGAAGCCATCTCACTGTTATTTGTTTATTATTTAAAATTCAACTTTGCAGAGACCGATGGAACTAGAACATTCAAGGTATCAGAATGCATTATATTGAAATGTTTTAAATTAAAATCTAAGTTTATGCCTGTGGAAAACAATACATATTTTTACTAAAAGTGTTACTTTTAACCTTATGAAGTAAGTGATTTTGTGGCATTTTCTGCAAAAAATGGGCTTTTTAAAAAACATTTTGGAATTATATTTTTAAAACTAATATCTATAGAAAGCAGAAGTGGGTCATACTTACACTTTATAGTAGCAAGCTGTCTGATTTGTGTTTCTGTCCTCTAACTTCAAATTTTATACTTTTTATACTCCAACTTGTGTAATTTTTTTGGGCCACTACTTAAGTAACATTATTTTAAGTAGCAATACAATACTACTTTACCCACCCAGAAGAATAAAACTCTTTGTATGCATATTTGGATAATATTTCATCAGCTGTTTCAGAGCTGCTTGTCACGTTCTCTTCCAGACTCATCGCTAAACCTCGACTCCTAAAAACCCAAAGCGTTTTTGTGGGCAAATATTTCTGAGTGAAAAGTATATGAAATATTAAACATGCCTGTGAGCACCCTCCATGGGGAACTGAAGAGCTGAAGAGTTCTGCTTATCACTATACTCACGTCTTTGTTACTGTTGGAACTCAATCCACTTTACACAAACAAATTAACACAGCTTTGACTTGACCTGAATTTATTGCATCTTACATTGGTTTCATTTCACTATTCTATGAGTAATTCAATAAATAGTTAAAGAAGACCTATTGTGCTTGTGTCTGCTATATAGCTACAATCTGTGACACTCCTGGTGTGTTATGTTATACAGTTTTAAATTGAAGTATTTATCTAAAACGGCGTAATAAAAGAAACAAATCTGCTGATTTCCATGTTAGAGAACTGCAGAGTCCGACTGGAGCTGACATCACTGTAAACATCATCACAGCAAAGAGTCAGAACCTCCCATCGATACTTGCACATCACACGACCCAGCAGTGGGTTTTTTCATTGAACCATGCAAAGCTGCTGAATCTTACACATATCATCAATTATGAAAATAAAACTGAAGAATGGAGTAAGTACAGAGCAGTGGGTGTATGCTGGTGGAAGTTGTGAAAATAGGCATTGATCGGCAATATGGCGTCTGGAAAATAATTGTTTAAAGATCACTCAAACATGTACAGATCACTCCAACTACAACTTCAGGGAAACAACTATAACAAGTTGATTTTGCATAATAGGTCTGCCTTTAGGTGTGTATACTGTCAAAAGCAGACTTATCCAGAGAGACTTATCCACGCGTTTGTCTTAGGTTAGACTACTGTAATGGCCTGCTCACTGGCCTCTCCAAAAGAGCATTAAGACAGCTGCAGTACATCCAGAACACTGCTGCTCGGGTCCTGACTAGAACCAGGAAGTACTTCACACATGCATCCTGTGCTCAGGTCTCTGCACTGGATGCAGAGACCTGAGCTCAGAGAATAGACTTTAAAGCAGCTCTGTTTGTGAACAAGTCTCTCCATGGACCAGCACCAAAGTACATCTCTGACATGTTAGTGCCATATGAACCATCTCACACTCTGAGGACATCAGGGACCAGCCTCCTGCTGGTGCAGAGTCAGGATTAAACATGGAGAATCAGTGTTTCAGTTTTATGCAGCTAAAACCTGGAACAATCTTCCTGAAGATGTGAGACAGGCCTCGACTTTGACAATGTTTAAATCCAGGCTCAAAATGGTTTGGATGTTTAGCTGTGAATGACTGAAAGGTTTTTATTCTGTACTCTTCTCTTTTAATGTTCATTTTATGATGATTATGTGTGATTATTTATGTTTTGATTGTTGTATTGTGATCTTAATGTCTTTCTTACTCTGTAAAGCACTTTGAATTACTTGTGGACATGTGGACATATCCTGCACCACTGTTGCCTGCCTCAGTGTTGGTTCACTATTGAATTCATTCCATATAAATTCAAACTCTCTAGTAACTAAGTTCTCATTTCTTTTTGAGGCAGTTGTTCAGTGGTTGGACAGTTCACCCACCAACTCAAAGGTCACTAATTCCATCCCAGCTTGCATCAATAGCATACTGTAGCTGTTTAGGTTCTGATTTGCTTTATTATTTATTCTCTGCATTTGACCCATTCTTGAACCAAGTGCCACAGGGGCAGCCTGTCAGGAGGCTTGGTCAGGACTATCTTAGCTGGAAGATTTTGGGTTGATGGAGAGTGCTCAGAGGCCTGAGAGTTGAACCTGGAACTTTCTTGCTGTTAAGCGTGAGTGCTAGCAACTCTGCCAGTGTGCCATTCTTGGGCAAGACACTTCACTTCACCTTGTATGAATGTGATGTATGTTTGAGTGATCGGCGGTTGTCAGAGGAGTTGATGGAGCAGATTGGCAGCCCGCTTCTGTCAGCCTACCCCAGGACAGCTGTGGCAATCGTAGTAGCTAACCATCTCTAGGTGTGGAGTGAATTTATTATTTTGGAGGTATTTTTGTCACGTTAAGTCTAGGAACATCTTATTGCTTCCCAACCCACTTTTTCTCCATTTTATTTTTAGCTCTCTATTCTCAGTACACAAACTTCTGCCTCATTCACCGCATTGCCAATCACACCCACATCTCTTCATTCTCTTATCATTAGCCTCCACCGCTGCCCTGCCCACTCCCAACCATCATCAACTGTCTGCTGATGGCATCCTCAACCGACTCCCGCCTACCACTCCACGCTAATGCTTTGACTCCATGACTCCGCGGATGTGCCCCTAACGGCTAGCTCCTTCATTTGCTACCACGCTAATATCTCCACTCATCACCACTCAGTTTAGCCCGCTACGCTAGCTTGTACATTTTCTCTGTAAATATGCATCCGGGGGCATGTTAGCTGCTGTTGTTGGATTTCATAAAAAGATAATGAATAGTTAATGGAGGAGAATGGACTGTGCGTTATAGCACCAGTGGGTAATTCATTTTGTGTCCATACTACCTCGTTCCATTTGTCTGACGTGATCAAAGGGGAATGACATTACACAATATGACAGACGATTATGGTGCGTTTGGGAGCCCGATGAGAGGGCACTTGTCATGGTTAACAAGTCCTATACTGTTCCCTCTGGGGGAGATGGGTTTTGCTTTAAATGGCTCCCTTAGCTTTGGTTTTAATACATTACGATCCTTGAATATTTTTTAACGATTTGCAAATTGAGCTGCTGTGCATTAATTTTCAGAACACTTGGATTAGATTCTGTGACAAATTTAATCTATTCATCCAAATCTCACAAAAAACAGAACCTCAGGACCTCTAGAATTTACTCACTGAGCTGCAGAGGCTGCACTAGCACTGATTCAGGATTGGCTGCAGGTGCTGGGGTTTAGTGATCTGAATCAGAGAGAGTCCTTTAAGGTTTAAAGCTAATGGATTTCAGCTTTGAAACTGGCAACCCTAATGAGAGAGTCATGTGAGGCTCATTTTGACTGATTCTTGCTTCTGATTCGATAATCGTCTTGAGAAACAAGACAACAAATAACATAGGTCATCATATCCAATATTTTTATAAATTAAATCAATCAGCATTACTTTTCATTTGAACACACAGTTACATAATATTTATGGAATATTACATCAAAATTTTACATACAGTTTCTTTAAAATTAACTAAAAATATATGTATTTGTTTTGGATCAACATAATACTAAAATGACAAAAGGTAACCATTATTTCAGGTTAACATTTCATAATTTTTGTTTTTCAAAGGAAATGAATTCTTCAAATGTTGATGCCGTACACCATGGTTACAGCTTGGCTTTGCTTCCATATGTCATAAACACACCTCAAGAGATAGGTGTGTTCATGAGAGAGATAAATAGATTTTAAATAGATTGATTTTTAATTATTCTTTCTCTCCTATACAGCCTTCCTTTTATTCAGTCACAGTCTGCACTATTCTGACCTGGGCCTCCGACAGTCAGTTGTGTCTTAACGTTTCAAACATCTCTTCATCCTCTCACTCCCTCTCTCTATCCCGCTCTCCCTCCCTTCTCCTCCCTTCTCCTTCCTCGCTCCCTCTCTCCCTCTCTCTTTGCTGGGGGATGCAGGTTCTACTCCGCTCAGTATAATTAGGGGAGGGGGCTCTTATCACCGTGGTAACATCCCCCCAAAAGCACTAAATTTTTTATCAGAGCTTGCAGTGGAGGTGTCAGGCAGGCTACCCACAGTCCGCGGGCGCTTTGTACATTTGCATGTTTGTATTGAGTTGGGATTTATTTAGCAGAATCATGTAAGATGCTACAGCGATACACGTGTTAGCATTACTTGAGAAATGGAGCTATTTGGGAGGTGAAAAATTGCTAACGATAGCGGGTGTACTTGCAGCGTGCATTACCAAGTTAAAAGATATGAGCACTTGTGCAACAGCTTACAGCGAGACAACTGAATCTTTTAACACTAAGTTTGAAGAAGAATATTTAAACTTACAATTTAAAATGTTTTCTAGCCTCTAGCAACTCGATGGCAATATACAGGGCATAAAAACACAACAAAAATCACATATGCAAACGTATCATTATGCTGTAATAACTGCTGCTTTTGGGATGACTTGCTGTGCTGATTTAGTTTTATTCTCAAACAGAGCACAAGTACTTTTAGAAAACAGCGATATTTTCACAACAAAGAGAAATAAAAATGGTGCAATTTTATAATAATAACTACACCTAGTTTTGATAAAGCATGAAGAAAGGGTTAGGGAGGGTTAGGCTAGAGGTCCAGTGACATGGGTTTTTTGCGGATACAGATTGTTTAAAATCAGAGAAACCGATGGTCATTAAGCTTTGCCAGTATTTTTGGGCTGATATGTACTGCTGATTTTGAACATTTTCCTCATAAATATATGATTTGAAATTAAAACTAATGTAAATACTGTCTATACTTTTTACTGCTCTGCATAATTTTACTATAATAAAGAAAAATAATCTTAATAGAAATATTTTTTATACATCTACAACCCTATTTTTACTGCTAACTCATAATGGAGCTGTGTAATCTCATTTTGTAAAGACCATCATTGCACTAAAATGTTAAAATAAAGCTTTATGCAGCAAATGGTGAGTCCAAATCAAATATCAGCAGGAAGCAGGAGAGTTAAGGCCGATAGCTGATATGCAAAAAAGTGCAAATATCAGCCAAATATAGCTGAAACAATATATCAGTCTGTGTATCAGATTTTTCCCCATGTATATCATGAAAATATTTTATAAGCAACTCTTGACGTCAAAATAAATCTGCTGTGTGCTGTCTGCGTCTAATTAGAAAGAATTGCATTGTCTGATAACCAGGAAGTGCACGTTTGCATGCTAATTGTTTAGCTTTACCACTGCTGTAAAACTCATGTCTTTGAGGGTTGTGAAAAGTGCTGAGAAACTCTAATAATTAGGATGCTCTGAATGCATAAGGTAAGTGAGGAATAACTTTAGACCAGGGGGCAAACCTTTTGACACATGGGCCACAGGGGGTTCTAAAATGTGACAGAGGGACTGGGCCCCATTAGAGATTTGGCCTGTAACATGTAGCAAACATGTTACGGGCCATGAATATGCAAGGTTCATTGTACAAATTGTTTTTCAAATGCATTAATTACATTTTTTTTTTTTTTTTATTTCTTGCCAAGAAGGAGGGTCTAAAGACAGGGGGCGCTCTGGGACACTTATCCATTTGCTTGTTTTTCTGTTGATTAATGTCTTGTCTTTTTCTGTTTCATTGTTGATTTTCTAACTTTCTGTTGGTTAAATCAATTCTAATGTTCAGCCCTAAGAGGCAACTTTTGCTGTGATTTGGGGATTTACAAAAATAAATTGAATTGAAGTTAATAATTAATTTATTCAATTTCAGTTAAATAAACACAGCAGAAAAACTGTTTTAATATAATTTGCATTTGGCGGGCCGGATTAATAAGCCCTAAGGACCGCATGTGGCCCCCGAGCCATAGTTTTGGAGCGCCTTAGCTTTGGACCACTGCAAACTGCTAAAATGAACTAGTTCTGTTTTTCCATGTTTTAGGACAGTAAAATCAGGTACAGCACCTTTAGGTAGTTACTAAGTCTGAATCATTCTTAATAAACGATTTGTTCATTGTGAATTAAGTCAATTTTTATAAAGGTTATTCAAAAGTTATTATGAAGTGTTGCCAAAAAAACTAATATAATCCGCAGCAACAGTTTGCAGTTGGTGTTTAGTTCATTTACCGTGCTAAATCCAGTCGGGAGAGGTATCCAGGGCACAAACAGCAGATTAATGGACTCCGGCTCAGAGCGCAGTGGGAACGGAATGAAAACACAGTGGGAAATGGTGGTTCTACAAAACTGTGACATACTGACCCAATTCAGAGACTAAGAGCCACGGGAGGAGAACCAGAATGTGCGTGACCAACTGTTCACTGCTGCTGTGTTTGGTTAGCACTCAAGTCTCACAGCAAGACGGGTCTGGGTTGGGCCGGACCACGTGGGAGCTGTCTGTGACACAGGCTGTTAAATGGGTTGAACCTATTTGACTTTGAAGTTTTTTGGGCTAAATCCTAAATACACGTGCAAGGGTTAAATGTATTGGGAGTTTGATACCACAGTTGTGTTCTTTGCCCTACAATTGGCAATTAATGTATTAAAGGCGCCGTACCCGCCGTACAGAGAACGTGAATGCTGGTTGAAGGAGCTGGTAATAGGAAGCTGGGTCGGAGGTGAAGGTGCAGGGTGGGTCCAGGAAACAGGATCTGGCGAAAAATGAGAAAAAATAACCGAGAACATAACCAAAAAAACAGACTGAGC
Organism: Periophthalmus modestus; assembly: GCA_019594935.1. Lineage (NCBI taxonomy): Eukaryota > Metazoa > Chordata > Actinopteri > Gobiiformes > Gobiidae > Periophthalmus > Periophthalmus modestus. The sequence goes on along the minus strand of JAIEZT010001318.1, from coordinate 4,815,205 downwards.
CAAGCAGAACTGTACCACGGAGGATTCACTGGAGAAATACTGACGATCTGGCCCCGTGTGTAGAGTTGAGCAGCTCTTTGTACTCCAGAGGTGAAGTACTCCAGGTGTGTAGTGGGTGGTGCTAGCATCTCCGCCCAGCTCCAGACACAGCACAGACACAGACGGGACGGGGGAGACAGCACAGAAACACAGGGAAAACTCAAATCCTGACAGGTACAGGACCTTTAACAGAAGTTTTTGAGCAGGTCCATGCTTCACTCAGCTCCTCAGTCACACCTCCCTTTGCCAGACAACCCGATTAACCCAGGAAGCCACTCTATCATGTCAGCTCTGTCATGTGTGTAACCTACAAGCTTTTTTTTCTACACATGTACAGCGCATGTACAGTGCAATGATGGTATTCATAATTAATAATATTCATCTCACTGAACCAAAGAGATTGGGTCATAATAAAATGTTTTTCTTTTGCGCAGTAAGTGGTTCATGATGAGTGATTGAACCTGGGGTCACATCTTCAGATCCTGAGTTTGGGGCATTGTTTGGAATAATTAATATTGATCCAGGCTTATATCATAGCTAAACAGTTCTGTTTCTGTCTATTCATTTCTTATTAAATAAATTACGTCTCTCTCTGTAGTAACTAATTTGGCCGAGGTGACTAGTAGCTTGGTTGCTAATGAGACAACAGAGAAGGAGGGGCACTTGCCGGTCTTGACTACACGACTGTGTACCAGCAAAGCATTCTGGGATTTGTAGTATTAGTGATGCATGCGCTATATACGTGCGGGCCAGCTCTAATGAACATTTGGTATGATCTCACGGGCCAAATATATAATTACACCATGTGCCAGATTTGGCCCCTGAGCCTGAGTCTGACATATGTGTTCTAATATATGACTTTGAACTTGATCTTTTAAAAGCCTGTATACTTTATTTTTGCTGTCTTAAAAACATGCAAAAAGTAATGCTGTTTGTAGTTTGCTGTTGTCCAAAGTTATTCCTCACTTATTCCGAACACCCTGATTATTCACCATCATCAGTTTATAAGCTCTCAACACAACTCTCAGAGACAAAAGTGTAGTTTTGCCGTGACGTAAAGCTAACAACAACTACCATGCTAATGCACACTTCCTGATTATCAAAATAATCAAATTAAAATGCTTTATAATTAGATGTATTTTACCTCAAGAATGTCTTACAATACATCTGTGCTGGGGCAAGAACAATTTTGCTTATATATGTGGACAAACATTCTGCACCGGGCCGTTGATGCTCAGGTCTCTAAAGGAATCTCTGCCCAGTATATCCTCTGATCACACTAAGACAACAGCTACTGCATATTTATCTTTTTGAATTTATGACACTGCTACAGCTCGAGTCTCTATCACCGAGCTGTGGGAAAGATTACGAGCAACGAGCGCTCAAATCAATTATTTAGGCAAAAATGAAAAGTACAAAGCAGCCTGCAGTGCGCGCCACAAATTAGGTCAGTTTCAGAAATTCGAGTTGGAACTGAGCCAAGAGCTGCGGGCGATGAGGGAGATGCAAAACAAAGATGGCGGTGCGATCGGGAATGATAAAAATGTGAAAATTATTTAGATTGATAAGATGATTTTCCATATTGGCTATTTAGTTTATGATGATATTTCTGCAGGCATGGGCAGTATCTAGGGAAAAGGGAAGTAATTCTGGACAGGAAGTCATTATATCCAATTTTTATTATGATTCAGTAACTGTATAATAATTAAAAGTGCCTCGGGAAAACACTACATTTCATATGGAATTGAATCTCTGCTAAAAGAAAGGGAATAAAGCATGGTATTGATTGGAGCCGGGAATGGGTCTGCCCAGTCACACTAGAAATCTGCTGTAGTGTAGATCGAAGCCAAACGCACTATTTTTCAGTTTCACTTTGTATATGTTTTAATACTATATTGTGAAAACTGATGTATTTGTTTGAAACTTTTTGTGTGTGTGTATTTTTTTTTTTTCCGCATGCAGTATTCTGATGTTGATGTCAAATATTTAAAAAGACTATAGAGACTATATCAGGGTTGGAATGCATGTTACTACACCCAAAGGACAAAACCTCGAGCCATAAACAAAGTAATATAGTCTGCTCCATTCAGTGTAGTGAAGAGTGCAGTGAGCAGTATGTTGGAGAAACTAAACAGCCACTCCAAAAGAAAATGTACCAACACTGCTGCGAGAGCCCCTCTGGACCCCAGTCTGCTGTACATCTCCAGCTCAAAGCAACTAACCACTCCTGAAGATAGTGAAGTTCAGATCTTAGACAAAGAAAAGAAATGGTTTTAGAGGGGAGTTAAAGAAACTATTTTTGTTAGGAAAGAGAATCCTTCCTTAAACAGGAATGGAGGTCTGAGACATCATCTCTCACAGATCTGTGATTCTATCCTCAGACCCAAAGCAAACAAAAAGAACAATGGGAGGCCATTACAGGTTGAATAAGGTCGTTAAGGCTGAAACTGGGGACAATAGCTGTTTACAGTTTCAGTGTAGTTATCCCCTCCCTTCAGATAGATATAAGGCAGTGTCCACCACAAGAAGCGGCTTAGATAAGCAGCGAAACATCTTTACTCCTACAACGATTTGTCCAGTTGACAGATTTAAACTTCATCTCTTGCTATGTTACTATACCTAAATGCATAATACATACAATAAGAAAATGTATTAATTTCAGGTTCACCACATCAAAACTGGAACTAAACTGTCTCTGACCTGGCATGACTACACATTTAGAGTACCTGACTACACATTTAGAGTACATGACTACACATTTAGAGTACATGACTACACATTTAGAGTACATGACTACACATTTAGAGTACATGACTACACATATAGAGTACCTGACTACACATTTAGAGTACATGACTACACATTTAGAGTACATGACTACACATTTAGAGTACATGACTACACATTTAGAGTACCTGACTACACATTTAGAGTACCTGACTACACATTTAGAGTACACTGACATGACTACACATTTAGAGTACATGACTACACATTTAGAGTACATGACTACACATTTAGAGTACCTGACTACACATTTAGAGTACATGACTACACATTTAGAGTACCTGACTACACATTTAGACCAGGACTAAACCAGGACTACAACAGGTCCAAACCAAGTCTAAGGATTTGAACTGGGACATTTAGACCAAACCAGGTATGTTCTCCCATGGAAGAGCTATTTTCACACTATTTTCTCTGTATTAGCAATAAACCAACAATCTTTTGCTCTCACATATCCCGTCAGCTGAGACATAATCCAGTCCCCTCAGTCTGGATTTGGGTCTTTCTCGAGGCCTTAGACTTTGTGAATTGTAGAGCCTGGTTTAATGAGGGCTCCCGGTGGATGGGGCCCCGCAGGCTGCATCAGGGGCCCTTCAAAGACCGCAGACACATCACCACCTCATAACCAATGGAACTACAACACTCCACCGAGACTCAGCCTGTCACTGCCTAATCACAACACCGTATCAATGCACTCATGAGTCATTTCAATGCACGAGCGCTAGTTAAAAAATGAAATTTACCAAATAATACAATTCTCAGTAGAGGAGAGGAGTAAAATCAGCGGCGTTTATATTTAATTTTAATTATTTTAAATTGTAATATGTTTGAAGATCCATGTGGAGTTTTTCAAATTTTTAAGAATATTAATAATTGACGAATGTTTTCTTCATTGTATTCTCGTCCTTCTGTTCCACTCAACCAAACAATAGAAAAGCTCTTTGTACTTTTATTTGACAAGCTTCTTTTCTTCAAATCAGTGTTAGTTATATAATTTTAATGGTTTTTCAACAGAAATTCGTGAGCCGAGTCCAAATGTCCTTGCTGATCTATCCAGTTTATTTAAATAACCGCAGAACCGCAGAAAAATGTCTTCACTAATGTTTTTGTCTCGTCTCGATTCAGGGCCAAACATGTTTGTGCAACTAGATTTGTCTTTTTTACAGTGACACATGTGAACGAAAGCACCTCATTGGTCACCTGTCACTTAGAACAAAATCAAACTTCTGTCACCTCGAATTAACCAAGTTTAGTATGTGTCTCTGAGTGTTTTTCAGTCCCCGTCATATATTTTTTTCCTTTATTTTTTCTTTGTAAGCAGCCATATTTGTTTTGGACAGACCGTGCATATCCCTGATTCCTTTCTATCACACCCATTTGGAAACAGGCAGATTCAACATTGACAAGACGTACATCTTTGGAAAATATTGAAGTGTATTCTGTGTATCAGGGAAAATGTTTTAGGAGACTTGTTAAAATGTTATCCTGGATTCCATGGCTAATCATTGTACAAAATACATAAATAAATACAAATTACTCATCCATTTTTCACTAGTCTTGCCATAAAGCTGCCTCTCACACACACAGAATCACTCTCCATTGCAATTGATTTGAAAAGTATAAGAAAGAAATACTTGTACTAAAACAGTATGTGACAGAATTCCATTGGCGATATGTGAATATTTATTATCGAGGAACTGTGAACTGTGAGAGCTACACTGTCATTTTAAAGAGGGGGAATTATGTTAAATCAACTTTTTGTAGCTGTCTAACAAGTTATAACGTTGTTCCCTCATCAAAAACATAAAGAGGTTGTATATATCATCCATGTTCTCTTCTTGCAAACCCACAAAAGGTGACATGGTGATCTAAATATGTTATGCTTTAGTAATGAATACCCCATAGAAGTGTAATACCTCCTCTTTAATCTAAGTTCAAAGTCAAATTTTCAAGAGGAGCAGTGAGAATGCAAATTTGTGCTTGTGAAATTACAATGTTTCCAAAGCTCCATATCTCTATGTAGCAGAATGTCCTTCAAGGGATGTTCATAATTTGGATGGAAGCTTACATAGCCTGGCCAGCAGCCTTAAGACTTTTTATTTTGCATATTTTCGAGTGTGGGCTTTTTGTATGTGTGGAATTTTTCAAAATTTAAGTGGGTTGTGTGTTTGACTCTGTAATGGTAGTTGTAAATGTAAATTTTTGTAAATTTTCAGTTTTAAAGTGGGACTAAACAACTAAACTCCGCCCACAACCACATTTGAAATAAAGCTGCTAAACTGGGGAGCACCTGGAGGACTAAAGGTGAGAGGGAAGGGGGAGGAGGGGCAGGGTCTGGAGGTAAAAAGAACAGTGTGATTGGTCTAACAGGTATTCACATCCTCTGCAGCTTGGTTATTATTACAAACAATTGGCTAATCAGGCAGTCTGTGTGATGTCACATAGTACTTAAAAGTTTCAAATTTACCAAGTGGGCATTAAATCTGTCATTTATTTAAAGTAATATTCTAAGTAAATATAAAATGCTCTGTTACAATGATTTAATTTTGTATTCAAATCTAAGAAAATTATTCAGGATTATTAATAATGCAGCTCCACCTACTTAAAAAAAAAAGTATTAAACTTTCTGCCAAAAACAAACTACCAGATCCACTCCTCTGTGAAGTGAAATTGCATAGCTCCAAAAAGATCCTCGGCCTTTGCTCAGGCCTTTTTATTTCAAACCATCAGACAGTGGAATCAGCTCCAGTCTGAAATTGTCCGTAGATTTGAATAATTTTAGTAGAAATTTGAAATAGTACATTTTACATAATCAAATGTGTCCACACCAGTCTAGTTAATTTATACTGTTCTGTCTCACTGTAAAAACCTGCACATAGTTGACTTTTTAAATTGGTTTAGGCTGTAGGAAACATACTGTATTGGACGTGGAGAAATTTATTCTATTTTACTGCTAATGTCAATGATGAACTGTTTAGTCTTATAATGCAAGTAGTAACTAATTTGTATTTTAATGTGTGTTCACCTGCCCAGGGACTGCACATGGAAAGTAGCAGTAGCTAAATCTGGAACAAATCATCTCTTCTTTTGTTAGATTAATGAATTTGCACATGGTCCCTGACAAATAAAGAATGAAGAAATAAAAATAAATAAAGAAATACCATATACACAATTTAGGAACAAAAAGTAGATTTAGTGTTTACTTCCACTTTACTGCAAATAGTCCAAAATGTTTCCAACTGACCTTTTTATTGTATCATTTCAATTATTTAAAAAAAAAAAAAAAAAAAAAAAAAAAAAAATATAATATATATATATATATATATATATATATATATATATATATATATATATATATATATATATATATATATATATATATATATATATATATAATTAATTCATTCATTTATATTTAATTTCACTATGTCCTAACATCTTAAAATGCCCTATATATTGTTTTGCTATTGCAGACTTGAGACGAGCGTTGTTTTTAACTTTACACTTCTTCACTTCTCAGTGCGCTTGCGAGTGGAGTCTTTGCGCCCTCTGCTGGCAGTAATTTGTATGGAGAACTCTGGACAGTGTAATCTTTAGTTCCTTAGTTTTGCTCTAGTGTTGTCACAGTAGTAGAATTTTGACTTGATTTCCGTTCTAAGGAATCGACAGAATGGAAAAAGCACACTCTTTATCATCTTTTCAGCATTAAATGGTGGTACTTTCTTTTATATTCGACCATGTGGTCTTTATATCATTTGTAATACTTTCGTTTATATTCCCCCTATCTTTGTAATCCCTCAGTGGTCCAGGTTGGTTCCATAGTGGTCCATGGGCATATACGAGTCTATGTGTCTTATACTTGTTCTGATACAGCTCAACATCATTCTAAAGTTACTCAGGAAAGGTTCATTTTAGTCCTGTGAATGTGACTGTTTTAGTGTTGAAACTTGCTTTAATGAGTATCTAGTTTCGATACTAGTTTTAGTACTGATTTTCACCACACTTTTGACAGCCCTATCCCACACACATATTAAGTTACACAGCATTTAATACCAAAAACAAGATGCTGAAAGAATGCAAAGTAAATGAACTGGCAAACATTACTCATTAGCCTTGGTGATGACGCAGTGGACAATCCTTCATTACAGCCCTATAGCTAATTATTTTCTCTGCTCCTGTTAATGGATGTCCCTTTGTCTCCCAAGGTCTTAGTGGGAAAACGTGAACAATAGCAGACATTGTCCAGCAGGGCGGGGGTGGGGGGGGCATGTTTTTCTGAGCATATGACAGATTTGTGGGCACAGAATGGAAAAGCAAACACAAAACAAAGTGGACTTCCATATTTTCAGCCATGATATCCTCTGGCCTTGTACAGCACATGTCAACACTGGACTATAGTTGGAACTGAGGGAACATTGCATAAAAATGTTGATGTCATTTTTAAAATTATTTTTATTTGGCAGTGGTCTTTGAAATCTATTTTTACTTACCATGCATGTACGGCAGGATTGACCAAACTCAAACTTAGTACGTTTCAAAACCAAAAAAACCCCAACATTATTACACTACCATGTTATAACGTTCCCTCATCAAAATCATGTTTGAGTAATCTTGTGATCTCTCCCGAGCACTATTCAAACCCCTTATGGTTAGCACTACAAAAATCTACATTACCCATCTTCCCGCACAGCAGTTTTCTATAAATATACACAAACATGATACCAAACAATACACTACAGCCTGATATGTGAAAGTGCTCCGAAGGGGGGAGTGACTTAGCATGGAGAGCAAACGGAGGGGGGACTCAGAGCATCAAAAAAAGATGAAATTTATTAAAAAAGTGTTGTTTTCAGTGAATACAGCATTTTCAAAGCAATTAACAGTAACATGGTGATCGAAATATGTTATGTGTTAGCAATTAATACCCCCTCTTTAACTCACAACGGCGAATTAGCCATGTCTGCATTTAAAGGGCCTATATTATTTCTATTTTCTGATCTATGTTATAATGTTTCCTCATCACAAACCTTCCTGGAGTTGTGTTTTATTTCATTCACATATGTTTAATACACAAACCCTGCATTTTTAGGCAGGGTTCTTCTCTCTGGCAGAAACACTCACTCCACCTTGTGATGTCATGTGGTGATACAGGAAGTGCCTCACTGTGTTTTTAAACTCCATGCACCTTCACTAGAATCATTTGGATAATTTCAACCCGGGAATTGTCAATCTCTAATGAACTAAAGGTAAAAAATGTTTTGTAGGAAGAAGCAACATTCTAGCATGGCTTAAAGCTCACAAGATTCAGATTTTGCATAATATAGGACCTTTAAGTTACAAATAATAAAAATATAAATAACATAACTAATATAATGTATAATGTTAAACTGAATGTGTGACGGAGTTGATGATTTATTGTGACAGAGCTGACCAGCCAAGTGGTTAGAAGTGAAGTAAGTGGCAGCGTCATAAAGAATGGTTAGTGCAATACATTTAGCATCATTTTAAAATGTATAAATCATATTATTGGTATTTTAACTTGTTTTTTTGGATTTCTAACAGTCAAACCTCGCACATAAACACCATATAGCTCTTTGAAAACCTCTTTGTGTTCCAACTCTCCATAATTCTCTCCTTATTAAAATGAACAATAACCCATTTATATCATTAGCATATGCCTCTAATTGCAAATCACCATTACATGACACGCGCTTTAACATGTACTGCTGATCGTGCACGGCTCTATAAAGACATTACACTACCCCTCCTCCTCTTCAGCGCTGACATCCTCCTCCTCCTCATCCTCCTCTCCAGATGAAGTCGTCATATTCAGCATTTTTCTCCTGGCTCTGCTCTCTGCTCATATCGATTTACACAGCTCCATTCACACAGTTTATAAGAGCTGCGGAGGCCAAACAGATCCACAGTATGTTAAACAGTAGAGACAAGGACTACCACTGCTGTCAGTGAAGTCCATACAAGTCCACACTAATGCTACTTTAAAAGTCCTATATCACACAAAATGAACTCTTGTGAGTTTTAAGCCATGTTATAATACTGTTACCTCATCAAAAACATACCTGGAGTTGTGCTTTTTTTCATTCTCGCATGTTTGAACATGCGAGAATGGTAACATTTATTATTAGTCTGTCTACATCTCCAAAGCTCAAAATGCTGCTCCACTTTGTGATGTCATGTAGTGGTAGTTTTAAGTTTTACCTTTAGTTCAGTAGATAGGCTGAATGATCCAAATGATTCTAATGAAGGTGTATGGAGTTTAAAAACACAGTGGAGTTCCTGTTCCTGTATTGCCACATGACATCACGAGGTGGAACATAGTGTTTTCAGTTTGAGACAAGAACTCAGCTTAAATCTGCAGGGTTTATGTGTTAAATATGTGTGAATGAAACAAAACACAACTCCAGGTCTGTTTGTGAAGAGGAACTTTATAACATCAATCAGAAAATAGCATAATATGGGCCCTTTAAAGGTGCCATATGTAACTTTTCTAATGGAGGGTTCACCACTTGTTTGTCCTAGATCACATGTGTCTAACTCAAGACCCACATCATTTTATGTGGCCCTCGACGGGGTGAATTAAAATGTATGATGGTCTTAAAATATCATTATTTCAGAAGATACACAGTTATACAGCCATATTTTTACATCTAGCCAAATGCATATACAATATTTGTCACTTGAATAAGTAATAAATACAGAAAGAGTTAATTAACAAGTTAAAGCAAGTTAGTTTTGCAGTTGTGGCCCTCGGCGAATATGTGTTTGACACCCCTGTCCTAGATGTTATTGTTGTTTTTTTAATGTTCCACAGTATGGCATTGAATTTATTTATCATGGAGACTCGCTGGTTGCACTGGTAGATCAATTTAGTGGTTAGGCATTCACACTTACAGAAATAATGTTTTTTTTAAAGGTATATTTGAGCAATAAAAACACCTGCAATTGAACGAATGCAAGATAAGTTAAATGCCATACTCTGGAACATCCCTGGCAAAGCAAGAATATCTCCATGGAGACATAAAGGTGGCCCTCATTTGAAGTGAAAGTTTCAGTTGTCATACACCCCCTATCTCCACCCACTTCCTTCTTATTTATCTCAGGTAAAAGAAGTTATACATTTTGTTCTGAATGTTACGAGAATTTTGCAGAGGCGACGTCTTCACCAAACCAGATGTTAAGGTTAAATAAACTTTGTAATTTATTAATTGACAAAAACATATAGGTGATAAAAATAATGACACAAACTAAAATGTCAAATATTTTCCACACATTTTAAATAATATTTTAGGATTAATTAACAAGTTAAAAGCAAACATTATTTCAATTATGCAAAGTTTGTCTCTATAAAAAAAATACTGCAGCCACGCAAGGGTAACAAAAGACACGGTTGACGAGTGTCGAGCAGCAACAGAACAGTCCAGCCACCCTGAGCCGGCGGCAGACAGGCTGTTTTAATTGATGCGCCCTATCAGATGGAACACGAGGGATTGGTGGAGCGGTAAGGAGCCTGTCCAACCCAGTGCAGGGACAGCAACGACCAACTAAAGTCCAAGTGTGAACCGAAGCAGTGAATTGGGATCCGGGACTCACCAACACAATTTGCATGCACAGAAACAACAAAGTTTGGACGGAGGTTTTTCACACTCCATAGCCCGACTTGAGAACCGATTTGTGACCCTTGTGGAACAGAATGCGGCTGGTTGGTCAGGTGCGGTCTGTCAGCTCTGCAGTTTTCAACAGGAAGTCAATGGATCTGTTTCTTATATTTAACTGTGTCAAATCAATATTTTGGTCAACAATGAAGAAAATCTGAAATTATGATTTATATTATGTTATGAATCACGAAGTACCTCCATGATATGTCATAATATGTTATATGTGTATTTGCAGACAGTGTTGTTCTCAGTGCGGTCTCACGTTGCAGTTGTTTTGACACTGGGCTTCCTCGTGTCAGCTGCAGTCTGCTCCTGAAGCCTCTGCAGCCCCAGCACAACTGTCGGCTCTGTCAAACCTCACTCAGGGACATAGGGAAGAAGACTATACTTTTTACATTCCAGGTTTTTGGTTTGTGGGGAAAAATATCTAAGCCAGTCTCTGAGAAAATGGGCAGATAACATTTTTTATGGAGATTTTTTAAGACCATGTACGCTTTTGTATGGATTGTGTGGATTGTATGTATTGATGTTGTGTTCTTATATAGAAATTTGTCTTCCACTTTCCATTTGAGCACACAGATTACATGTCTGGTGCCCTCTGCTGGCAACAGTGGTGGAGTAAATTATTTGGAGATGGAAGATTAGCAGCATGGCTATCATGAAGCTAACAGACAGTTTTTGACTCTAAATGCTACTTATCCACACTTTCGTTATGGTGGCATTTTTCAGGTAAGAAATCCCATTCATTTGAGAAAGGTTTTGCCCCTAAAATCTGATATAAAGTAGGCTGATTTGTGTAAAATGGTCAACAATAACCAATTCTCTGTGAGGTTTTAAAACGGCTTTGTAGTCCCTATAAAACGTATTTGCTTTTAAGACCAACTGCCTCATGCAAAATGATACAACCTGATTGACAATGGCAGCGACCACAACGACCACAACTCTGGAATAATGTGAATAGATGTTTTGTATTAGCCGTTTAAAGCCCCACCATGTAACATTTTATCCATAAAATAAACTAAAATTTAAGCATATTAGTTTTTTAAAAATTCTGAATGTTTTTTTTTTTTTTCAAAAAAAAAAAAAAAAAAAAAAGCAGAGAATAATGGGCTTGCATTTCCACAAACCTGCTTATTATGTGGCCTCTTTTTCATGGAAATATCATTCCTTTGGCTATAATGTTCCACAGTAAAATATGTCTCTATGGAGAATGTTCCGAAGTAAGTCAAACAATAACATCTCTATTAAGACACTCCACCAGAAAAGTTACATAGTGCAGCTTTAAAATAGTACTTCACCTATACGCTTGCACTGTCCTCAAATTGAGATTTACCAAATTCTTGAAAAACAACCAGCAAATCATTATAGTCCCATCGTAACACGCCTATCTCTCTCCGCTAACCGCCTGTATTCCCCCTCTCATCCTTCACAATATACCCCCCCTCCCTGCCCCTTTCCCCTGTCTGCAGCTGCTAGCATAGCGCTCCCTGTCAGCTAACCCGGCGTCCATCGCTCAGTGCCGCTAAATGGTGCGCATCGTGGCACAACCTGCTTTTTGGCACGCGACACAAATTTGGCGCTCTGTCTCTCTCTCCTCTATATTCTGACACTTTCGCCAAATGACAATAGCTTCATATCCGAGCCGCTCCCATGCCTGGCTGGCTGTACCAAGGAAGATTGAGTGTATCTTTGGGGAATTTCCATGCTTTCCCATTTTGGTTGTCTGTCCCAAATGCGGTCAATAGAGAGAAGGAAAGGGAATTTGCATGGATAGAATGTTGATCAAAGTGGGAGTTTTGTGGTACATAACAGTTGGAGAAAGCAGATTTGGGCGGGTTTATTGTGCAGAAGGTTGAATGGAGGGTGAGGGAGCGCGGCCAAAGTTTAAACGGCGGAGTGGAGTTTCGCCGGAAAGAGGTCACAGGCTGAAATTTCACAGACAAAAAGGGATCGGATGGAAACTGGAGTTGAAATGGTAGAGTCATTCTGAGGAAAATGTTTTGTTCTCTAAATGGGTTAGGACTGTTTTGGTGTAAATGATCAACAAACATGCATGCAGTGAGCCGACAGCAGCTCGGTTGGAGTGTTTGTCCTCTGATCTGAAGGTTGGTGGTTCAAATCCCGCTCTTGACATAAACATCATGATCCCCAGTGTGTGCGTACACTGGTGTATGAATGTGTGTGTGAATGGGTGAGTGGCTCCTTGATGGTAAGCGCTTTGAGTGCCTTGAAGATGGAAAAGCACTATATAAAAATAGGCCCATGTAACAAAGGCCCCAGTATTTGCTTTTTAGCCAAACAAAATACTACAGTGAAAGGTTTTTTTTTTTTTATTTTGGATATTTTATTGAAAAAAACAAACCCACGCTACTATGATAGCTGATAAAATCAAAAAAATGTATCTATCTTCATGGACACTGTTCTGAAGTATGGTTTTAATGTCCTATTTCCACAGAATCATGCAGGTGATGTGTCAGCTCCAGAAAGTTACATCGTATAGCTTTAAGTTCTTTTTTCATCCATCCATTTTCATCCGCTTATCCAGGGCCAGGTCACGGGGGAAGCAGTCTAAGTAGGGACTCCCAGACTTCCCTCACCCAGACACAGCTCCTCCAGTGGGACCCCAAGTCCCTCCAGCGTGTCCTGGGTCTTCCCCAGGCCTCCTCCTGGTGGGACATGCTCAGAACACCTCCCTAGCTTTAAGTTCTTATTAATGTACTAATCTACAGTAATTTCAGTTTGTTTTTTTTTTCTTTTTATGGGGGTCACTTTGAGGATTTTCGACAACTTATAAGACTGGACAGAAATGGTTTGAACTTTGATGACAGTGGCTCTAGATTTATTGATTATTTGCAGTAATATAATTGAATATTTGTTGATTTTTGGTTTAATGTTGGAAACAAAGTAAAGTAGAGGATTGATACTACAAAATATTGCGTTGTAATGTTACAGTAATATGCTAGTCATGCAATAAAGTGCTGATTGGTCGATCTATAAACAACTCACAATTTTTCTTCGGTCATGTTAGACAAATCCAATCCCACCTCCTCCCTGTTTCTCTTGTTTTCATTACCTTAAGTTCGCCTATAATATACCTCACCCCTTTCCTAAAAAACCCTCCTGACACACTTTCCCATGCTCCTGGCCATGACCCCATCTCACAACTTACCTCCAACCACCTCTCTACCATCCTCCATCTTCCTCCTCCTCCATCTACCTCCAGCCTGACTACCCAATCCGGAGCTTTAGGGCCCTATGCTGTTGAGATGAAATTTTAATGACGAATTGGTGTTTGGGCATGATCGCTGCAATGTCTGTATCAGTAGTGGGTTCTTTGGCAGGCGGAGGGTCCGAGGGGAGAGCGATGGAGTGAGCGTCCAGGGGAGGAGTGCTTTGATCAGGCAGGCGCATTTCCATATCGCCCCTCGCCAAGTGAAGCACTTGAATGAATGAAAGAAGACATGGATTATAGGAGGTGTAGCGGTAGCATCGGGGGCCAGGGAGAGGGCTGGATGAGAATGAGAGGCAGGAGGGATTACGGTGTTTAGCTGTGAAAAGACTGTACGGGTCCAAATCGTTTATTGTACAATTTGATGACGTAATTTTAAAAGGAGGGCAGGGGTCTATATAACTCTGTGTTACGGGTAAAGAAAGGGTGCAGTGACAGCCAAGCGACCCCGGGTGTTCCTTTTGAAGCTGTTGTAGAATCTCCCTGGTCGGTTCTGATGGTACAGTGTTATTCACAGTTAGTTAATCTCTCCCCGTTAATGTGTCTTTTGTCTCGGCTGTAATCACATGGGTGCGAGTGTTTGATGTGTCCAGTTTCGCAAATGAAAGCATCTAAGAGGGAAGAATTTACGGAAGCGCGGTAGTGTATTTGTCTTAAACATTTTTATATTTTTAAGACAAATACACAAACCTCGCTTCCATAAACAGAACTAGCTCACGATCATGACTAGTTACCGGTCTGAAGTGGTCCAAAGTTATTCGTCACTTACTTTTCGCAGTTGGATCATCCTAATTATTCACCTTGATGGGTTTCAAAGTGCTTCTCAGAACTTTCAGAGACAAGAGCAGAGTTTAAATTTGGCAATTTGGCAATTAGCACGTTAGAAGTGCACTTTGTGATTATCAGACATTAAAACACTTATAATTAGACGCAGACAGAACACAGCGGTGCAATATATGTGTACTGGAGGGAATAAAGAAAAAGAAAAACAAGTATGCATTTTTTATTAGTGATCGCAAAATACTATGATTTTTAAAAACTGAAAAATCTGCTTTAAATGTAGCTGATAACAATTTTCTTATATTAAAAAATACACTATGCAACTTTCCCGGTGCTTGTCTCCATGGAGATGTTGCTTAGCCTGAAGTGCAGTGCATCAATGAAACTGTTTCTTTAACCTCCTAAGACCCGAGCTCTGGCGTGACATGCTTTATTAATTTCTCTTTATTATTTGGGCAGATTGAAACCCTGATGAGTGTAAATACAAAGAATTATCTTTTTACATTATGTAGTTTTTGACAAAACTGATGTAAAATGAATGTCCTCATATGTGGATATTTTAATCATTTTGATAAAACATTTGAAAAATTATTTGCAAAAACTATTTATTAAGACCCTGAATACAGCAACATTTGTCCTGAATGTAAAAACAAAATGAGAAACAACAGTTGTGCCTCTTGGAAACAATGTGGCTCATGTGAAGTGCTGCAGACAGGAACACACACACAAAAAAAAAATTAATACAATAAAAAAAACAAACAAATAAATAATACACACACACACATACATATATATACATATATATATATATATATATATATATATATATATATATATATATATATATATATATATATATATATATATACACATATATATATACACATATATACATATATATATATATACACATATAACATATAATATATAATATATATATATATATATATATATATATATATATATTCTAAACTTCTAAACTCTTAAAAATGTCTAAATTGAATACATTTGCAATATTGCTGTTCTTTCTTTGCTGTTATTCTTTCTAAAAATTGCATGTGGCCTAGACAACCCAAAATGTGTTGTCCACATATGTGGACGCCAGGTCCTAGGAGGCTACATTCTAGAGGTTCTGTTGAAAATGGAAAACTATGCATTCTTACTGTTTGCGGTTTTGCTGCAGAACTTTCCAGGCAAAGCAATAAAAGGTCAAAGGTCACATTTTTATATATATTTTGCTTTTCCGCTTTCAAGGCACTCAAAGCGCTTTACATCAAGGAACCACTCACTCATTTACACACACAGTCATACACCAGTGTGCACAGACATTTCGGACAAGGTGGGTCAAGTGTCTTGCCCAAGGATGTACACACAACACTAGCATTCATCTATGGGAGCTGGAATCACACCGTCAACCTGTGGGTCGGTGGATGTGACTGCTCTACCAATGATGTTTATATCGAGAGCGTGTTCTGAACTCTCAACTTCTGCATCAGTGGAGAAACACACTACACTACTGTCGCCCCACATCCCCATGGACAGAAAGTTACATAGTGCCCCTTTAAATGACTGCTTCAACGCCGCTTTTACAGAGCAATTGTGACCACTGAATTATTATTAGTTGATCTAGTTTCAAATTTAGTCCACGCTAATTCTAGCCCCAGCCTAATTCAGAGCCAGATTTAGTCACTGAACGAAAATGTCATTTGCAACTTAGCTACTGCAGCAAAATTCATAATAATTTGGGAATCTGCATATATAACCAAATCGAAAATCACATTTTGCTATCTTACTCACCCCGCAAAAATAAGTATGCAAATTACAACTCCCCAAATCTGCAAACGCGAAATTCTATTCTCTCACCGTGGCCTACTTTCTCTGGCACCACCCCTCCTCATCTGTTTTTCTTTAACTGGTTTATGATAATGGCCAACATCTTCACCAAATGTTTTATGAGTCAGACAGAACCAAAGGATTTACTGGAGCTTAGCCGCTGTTTGGAGTTGGAATTTACCAGTGACAAATGACTCCGGTGCAGACAGCCGGCATGCGTCTTTTCAAAGCCGTGAAATCATTGTAAATTTGAATTGGGGCAGGAGTGTGTTGTCAGCCCGAAGATTAGTTTTACCTCAAATGACACGCAAAGCTCTGTGTACAGTACAGTTATTTGGGGAATATGATCAACTATGCGGAGGAGTTTTGACTGGGACTAAAATTAGGACTGAAAATGGTTCACACAACACAAACACTCTCTTTGGGTTCCCGTGCCTTGTGGGGACATTATTGACTGACATACATTTTTTTGTTTTTTTATTTTAATTGCAGTTTAAACATGTTTTGGCCCTCCATAACATTATTGCTGCTAGGTAACATGGAATTACCTCTATGTATATAATATTTACCGGCCAAGTTCAACCAGGAAGTAAAATGATACACTTATTTTACCAACTATATTTTTTTTATAAAATCGTAACATTTGAACTATGTTTTAGTGAAATTAATATTTTAATCTGTCATTTGCTCTTTAACTTATTTAAACCATGTCTGATCTTGGTGTTGATCTAATAAAAGATTCACGTCTCCATAAAGGAGGCAGGTCCCCACGATGGGCTCATGTCATTAAAATTTGGACGAAATTGGGACTATCTGTACTAGACCAGACAAAAAAACAGGATTGGACCAAACCAAGTCTACATCTGGGCTCAAACCAGGAAGTGAATGCACACATCATGTGTTGTATATATATATATTTTTTTAAGTTTTTACATTAATGAAAAATACCAATGGAGGACACTATTAATGATTCCGTCAGATTTATTGTTTTTTGGCTCCATTTTTTTCACCATTACAAAGATAAAATGTTGTTGAATTGTTGCGATGTTCCAAGTGAGTCTATTCCGTCGTCTATTGAAGGTGTATTGACAAAAAATATCGCATTTCATGGACCAACATCAAGACACCAAGAAGTGGAACCAAGTGTTTTAAAAGCTAAAAATGGTAGAATGAAAAAAAAAAAAGATTAATATGAGGAAAGTGTTGATTGAATGAATACATCAGATAAGAGTTTGATGAAGGAACCACATTATAACATTTCTGCTTTTAATAGAAGTCTCCATTGCACCAAAAGCGATTCTACAGTATCTACAGCTATGTGAAGATAGTACTGGCAATGAGATTCCATTTGATCTGGTCTAAAAATACCCCTGCAGGAGTTTAGTACTGTAAGGAAGTAGCATTGTGCCATTTCTGCTGATTACATGAAGAGTCAGCTATGAATTTTAAGTCATGTAAAAACGTTATTGCATAGGATTAGCTTAATGGTTATTTTTAGCTTTGGAGTCAGTGGAAGTGCAAAAGGAAATGTATTCCGGAATTGCATAATGAGTGAAAAGTGCACAGCCTGGACGTGTATTAGCTTACTACTTTTCGCTGTTTTATTCATTTAGTGAAATGTGACCAGTTAAAGAAACTTTGAGGTTAGCCATAGGTATAAACAGTGACACCGTTAGATTATTTTCAGAACATCTAAATATTCTGCATGTTTTCTGTATCTGTATCTCATATTACATAAACAATAAATCATTAAAAGATTATTTTAGTTATGTTCTTATCTGTATGTACTTTAGGCTAATCCTGTATGATAATAGTCCATATTTTCACCATACCAGCCCAGGACACACTAATCCGACCACAGGGATCTGACCAAAGGTATAGCACTATGGCACTAACACGTCGGAAATGTTCTTTGGTGCTAGGCCATGGAGAGACTTGTTCATAAGCAGAGCTACTTCAGTCTATTCTCTGAGCCACAGGAGCCAGCGCAGAGACCTGAGACCTTGTAATCTGCAGCAGGTATCCTTCTCAAAGTCGACATGTCAAGAGGCAAGAGACAAGATGAGCAGGCACAGAACTCTTGGGCGCGGTCAAGCGTGTTTAAATTTCAGTGGTTCCCGTGGGACAGTTTAGTTTGTGTCACTGAGGTGGTAGAGAATGGATGCGGTGTACTGGGCTTAATTAAAGGAACTGCACCCTGTACCCTGCGCTCTTATAGTTTTAAAAAGGTACTACAATCACGACTCTACCTGAAAGCTCAGAACCTTCTGAATTCACTCACTGAGCTGCAGTGGCTGCACCAGCACTGATAAATGATTGGTTGTAGATGCTGGGGTTTAGTTAGTGACCATTCAGATGAGAGTCCTTTTGTGGTTAAGTCCTCATAGGGAAATTTGACCTCTTCATTTGAATCCTCCATCCTTCAATGCCACTGGGGCACCTCATCAGGAGCAGTGCTACACCTGGGGACCCACCTTTTCTCGACTGGATCAGGACTACTTTAGCTGGAGTGTTGTAGTTATGGTGCATGTTTTTGTGCTTTAGGTTTAAACTAACTGGCTCATTCTGCTTTCTGATTGGATAATCATCTTGAGAACCAAAAAACTCACCTTGAGCAAAAATAAACATCATGTCCAATATTTTTTATAATTAGAAATAAATCAGCATTACAATTGTTATTAGTAAAAGCTGTATTTGATTTGAAAATCTCTGCCTTGCATACATCATGTTTATGAAATTAAAAACTAAAATCTTACATATAATTCCTTTAACTACATTCCCTATAGTTGTCGTCAGAGGACAGTAAAAGCTGCAATAATTCATATCAAATCATACTACTGCAGTGTTCTAATCAGCCCGGTGACAAGTTCACACTTTCTTTAGGAAGTAGTCGACAGCCCAAACACCTCGCCACAGACTCTGCAGTACAGTGGGGTAAGTCCTCCTGAGGTATGGCCCATCTTTTGAACCTGTGCAGTAGTTCTTCTTTATCCTGGCCTGCAGTTGACCAGTGGACTCCTCCCCTCTCCTCCCACCTCCCCTCTCCTCTCTCCCCGCAGCCTGCCTCCAGCGCTCTGTTTGTACGGAGCTCTGTGCTGTCAAAGTCCCAGCATCCCCCTCTTCCATTAGCTCCTCCACAGACACAGCCACAACCGCAGAAAAAGTGATGACTCGCACTTTGACAGAGAACAACTCTTTTTGGAGGAGTTCTTGGTGTACGCATAAATCAAAAAGTGGTTAGAACTAAGAAGCAGTGGCCATAAGGTCCATTTTAATTAAAACGTAATCAGCAAAACTTTCAGTTAGCTTGTATCGTTACTGGACATGACCTGCGATGAACTGTTTGAAAACGCAATGGAACAATATGGACTGTTCAACAAAAAATGGGCGACGACGGGGGCGAGTGTTTGTCCTCTGATCTGAAGATGCTAGTTCAAATCCCACTCTTGACAAAATCATTGTTCAAGCGGTTAGATCCAGTGACCCACAAGTGATGGTGTGATTCTAGCTCCCACAGATGAATGCCGTTGTGTCCTTGGGCAACACACTTAACTCACCTCGCCCCTAGTGTCTGCCTACACTGGTGCACACTCAAATGTTCAAAATATGAAAATGTGACCATTTACCAAGAACTTCACAAACTTTGAAAACTTTGCGTGACAGTAGTGCAGTGAGTTTGGGGTTCACCCACCAGCTCTAGGGTTGCTGGTTCAAATCTTATCCATTCTCAGACTTTACTGTACTACTGTATACTCAATGGGATATGTGAGGTGGGGGATGGTAGCTCAGTAACAAAGACGCAAAAACGACTCAGACATGCACAAGTAAACTTTGAACTTCAGGAGCATTTTTTTAGAGAGTCTTTTATCCACTGCAAAAGTTTGTGAAGTTTGAGTAATTTGAAAAAAATTATATAGTTTCAGATGGAGAGCAGGGAATGATCCATGGGTTTCGAAATGATTAAAAATTGCTATAGTGATTAACAATTTATTGAATGAGAAAAAGTCCTCAAAATGTTGCATATTATAGGAAGCTGAAACTCATGTGATTCTTTGACAGATTCAATGTTCAAACTTAAAACTTTACCCTTTCAACTGACAGTAATCATGTCTACGAGACTGAATCATGACACCACTTTTTGAAGTTATTGGGAAAAACTAATTTCACTTTTGTTTATTTATGCTGGCAGTGGAAACCAGATCAACACATCTTAAAACAGACAGTTCAAGAGCAAATCCCTTCATTGAATTCTGACTGGTCTCCAGCCATAGACTGTATATATCAATGGACATAGCTAACCTGCTAGCTGCTGCGTTCCAAATAGGAAGTGATCATGGGCTGTGCTTCCAGCTCCATCCACTGTGGCCCCAATTCACTTTACATTAGAAAACTGAAAAAAATGCTGCTGCCAGGCTTGGCTTTTTCGTCTTAAACTTTTCGTATTAACCCGCTCTACATGATCCTGGTATTTTTATTTCGCTATTGTATCCATAACTCAAGATATGAACATTAATAATTGCTAGCCTCAACGAACTTCATTTGACTGGAGCCGAACGCTATGGGTCGCATGACACTCACTTGTTTCACACATACATGTCTCCAGTTCTAGTGCATTTGACAGATTAATATATTTTTCTAATTACAGTGGTCACCCTTTTATCACGGGGGTTACGTTCTAAAAATAGCCTGCAAAAGAAAAAGTAGTCAGCTTTATTTTTTACAATTATTATATATGTTTTAAAGCTGTAAACCACACAACCTCACCACACACTTTATACACTTTTCTCAGACAGACATTAACATTTTCTCATATTTCTCTCTTGTTTAAACACTGTCAAAGTTCAAACCTTCGTATATTATCTCCCTCTTCCTTGATGATCTTTAAATGTGTTGTTCTCGTGCCTCTGCTCCAGCTGTATCCACAGAGGCGCCTCTCCGTGCACAGAAACACTTTTGAGTCCAAAGCGTTTCTGAAATTTGTCGGTGCAGAACGTTTCATCGACATCATGGGTTTTGTCGGGGAGAAAACTTGCAAACATACAGCACTTCAGAGTCACACTGAGATCGAACATTTATGTAAATTTGTCTGACACATTCTGTACTGTACAGGAGACACGGAGGAGACTGATGGACAATGGTCTACAGTCCCTCAGCCAATCAGGAAGCAGAATCACAATGGTCTACAGTTCAGCCATACGGATGCAGAAAAAAGTTCATACGATGAAAAAATTGCACCAAAAAAAAAATCTGCGAAACAACGAGGCCACAAAAGTTGAACCACGTTATAGAGAGGGACCACTGTATTATTTGGTTTGGTAGGATAGTACACCATAATTTTACATAAATGACGTGGCAGTTTGTGAAGAAAAGTAGGAAACAGAAAGTTGGAAAATACAGAAAGTAGCATTGACTCTAAATCAGAATCCCTCTACCTCTGTGATCAGAAATTGGTTGTATGCACATTAAACTATGGGAACTGTAGAACACAACCCATATAAATGGCACCTTTATAGCATATATTTGCTCACTCACCTTACCAGCAGTGATCTGACCTGCTCCTCTCCTCTTGTTATAAGTTACAATAACATCCTCAGTGTCCTTGGAGTGCTGAGTTGCCTGTTTACAGTAGGCTTGGGCTATACTTTATGGGGCTCTGGTGCTTGGTGCTTCCTGGAGTGAGGGGGATTGGAGCAGGGCCAAACAGAAGTCCAGCTCCTGCAGTGAGGAGGGTTGACCAGGTCCAGCCTCTGGCCTCTCCTTCACGCCCTGTCTGTGCTGATGCATCCAGCGTGGCTATGGAGAATTCACATTTACTCTCTGGACTGAGTTACTGGCACCGAAAACTTCAAACTCATTGTAAAATATCAGGTGTGTGTAAATGAAAATCCCACAGGCGACAGTAGCTCAGTGGGTAAAGTGTCACTGATCTGAAGGTCGGTGGTTCGACATAAGCATCATTGCATTGTCAGCTCCACTGGCCCGCAGGTTGGCGGTGAGATTCCAGCTTCCATAGATGAATGCTGTCATTATGTCCTCCTCCAACCACACGTCCAGTGTCTGTGTACACTGGGGTATGAGTGAGTGGTCCCTTGATGTAAAATGCTTTGAGCGCTATGTAAGAATGTCACCATTTACCATAACAAGTGCTTCTTTTTTTTTTTTTTTTTTTTTTACTGTAATTTAATAGGGAAATGACAAAGTAACTTGAAACTTTGGGAAAAACTTAAATTTTTTTTAAGAATGTCGATAAATTCATAGGGGTCCTACACACAGAATTGATCATTTTAACTCACACATTATGAAACACAGCTCGATGCATTTTTAGATGGAAGAAACAATACAAAGAAACATTTGTTCCACATAAAGGCTGAAAAATATGCTGTAATATGAATTGGTGCAATGATCAATTCTCAAAGGATGTGATTATGTGCATAGACTGTCCTCTGCAATGAAACAAATGGCCAAGTCTTATTATGGAAAAAGTCTGGCTAACCCGGTAAAGCTGTTATGAAAGTCTGTGTAATCCCTCAGTCCAGGTCTGAGCCACAGCAAAAGACAAAGTTTAAATCCATCAACTGGACAAATTGTTGTAAGAGTGAAGACGTTTGGCTGCTCATCCAAACCGCTTCTTCAGTTCTGGTCAGATCACTGGTGGACACTGCCTTATATCGGTCTGAAGGGAGGGGCTGACTACACTGAAACTGTAAACATCTATTGTCTCCAGTTTCAGCTGAAATAGGGTAGTTTCAGCTGAAACTGGAGATAGATGTTTACAGTTCCAGTGTGGTCAGCCCCTCCCTTCAGACCGATATAAGGCAGCATCTTTTGCTCTGTTATGAAATGGATAAGATGAGAGTTTAGCCGTTCGTAATTTATATCCATGCAAATCTAAATCCCAAATTTCAATTCTATATTTTTTTTCCTCACAATTGTTAAGTTGTTAGGAGTTAAGTTATTAATTTAAAGAAGTCACTAATAGAAGCACCGTATTTTCCAGACTATATGTCACTCCAGAGTACAAGTCGCTTAAGCAAAAAAAATACATATGTCACACTGGATTATAATAATTATTATGGGAAAATGTATTTGACAAAATCCGAGATCAAGAACAGACATTTTATATAATAACAATAAAATAGAGAACAACAGGCTGAATATCAGTACAGCACCCTAATGTAACACATTTATCTTTATTCAGCTACATGAAGCATAGACAGAACTGAAAACGTGTCTGGTATGTTAACATTATATTTATCTGATTAACAGTTCAGATCAGATAACTAAAGCATAAAAAAACAAGCTAACAAGTTTACTCTCAGTCTCACTCCAAATCATTCCGAATTCTTCATCCTCGGTGTCGCTTCTGAACTCCGTCAACTCTGGAAGTAGATGAAGCGCTGCTTCCACATGGCCGTCACACTGGTGCACAAGCCGACAGTGCTCTCGCTGTCAGTGTCACAATAGCAAAGAGGTGAAATTATGTATTTTAATAATTTCATATATAAGTTGTGTCTGAGTATATGTCGCACCCGACCAAACTATGAAAAAAAGTGTGACTCATAGTCCGGAAAATATGGAAGTAGTAATACTAAATTTAAAGATGAGACTTTCTGGGCCAACAACGAATCGATATTTGGAAGCCGATGTCTGATCCAGAAAATGAATTAAGTCTTTGTTCATTCATTTGATCATTCTTTATGAAAGCTAATTAAGTTGTGGCTAAAGTGAAGTTACCACAAATCTTATTATACTCGTATTATGCTTGTATTTACAGTTTAAAATTAATTTTTTTGAAATTGAAATAAACCAGACTTCATTATTGCAGCCCAGAGCTGTGTTCATCATGCCCCACTTTTCCATCATCCATCTTAAAATAAATATATTCCATCTTTCTCCCCAAATAATTCATGCTCTTATAACTTATTTTTACCAGTCTCTAAGGACACATCATTATCCCAGCACAAAAAAAAGAAAAAAATCATGCTTCAGAATTTTGTTTCTAATCCGCACAGTACGCCAATTTAATGCAACAGCTCGTATCAAAAACACCGCTCTGTTTCTGGACATTCCAAATTTGACAGATTTGAAAGCCATCATATTTCACTTGGTTTTTCCTTTTGTTTTTCCCAGCGATTTATAATGAATACGGCTGTGTCGAGGAGACTGCTGCTGCTGCAAAAACAACTATTGTCAAGGACTGGTTAATCTTTTATCTGTTGGGTTTAATCAGGTTTCGGTGGAGAAATAAAGCCATACAAACCACAAAAGTGTCCAGAAAATTCAACATCTAGTTTTCACAAATATCCATGATCAAAGCGCATATGCAAACATGGCTACTTTTTGACAAATGCATCCTCTGCAGTTTCATTCAAAAAGTTTGTCTAGACTAAGTTATGCGAATATTGAAATAAAAATGTAAACCAATTGTTCCCGAGCTGAAAGGGGGATATTCAGATGGAAAGAAAGAAAAAGCACTTATGAGAAGCTGGCAAAAAAATACATTCTTGCGGGACGAATACCAAATCTACTCTGTATTCTTTTGTTTGTTAAAGGGCCTGTATTAAATTTTTTTTCCCACGTATTTGAGCAAAACGCAGGGGAAAAGATGTCTCGCCCCAGTACAGATATACTGTACAGTAGTTCTTGGTCTAAATAAGTCAGTTGCGTGCTGTCCGCATTCAATTATAAAGCCTTTTAATGTCCTATAATCAGGACATACACGTTAGTATGCTAGTTGTTAGCATTATCGTGACTGTCAAAGTCTGCACAGGTCTCTGAGAGTTGTGGAAAGCGCCTATAAACTAATCGCAGTGAATAATTAAGATGCTCTGAATGCATAAGGTAAGTGAGCATAACTTTGGACACTGCAAACTGTTCAAAATGAGCTAGTTCTGTTTTTCACATTTGTAAGACTATAAAAATCAGCACATGTACATATAATTTTATTGCCTGCTCAGTTAAAGTGATGTTAATGATTTTGGCTCCTTAAAAATAAAGAAAATGAGAAAAAAGAGTCAACTACTCAATTCAAAGACAGGATTAGGTGTACTTTGCCAGGGTGGGAATCAAACCAACAACTCTTCGTAGAGAACAAACAGCTGTGAGAAAAAAAAAAAAAAAAGCTTTAATTGCACTGAAAAATCTACACAAACATACGTGATCTTCCTGACTGTGAGCGGGCTTGCATCTCCACAAACCTGACTCCATCTGGCTGCTTGTTGTTCCTTTGTCTATAATGTTCAGCAGTTTGGCATAAAACATATCTATCTTCATGGAGATTGTTCCAGAGTAACTTTCTATTTCTGTGGAATCATGTGACGTGCATAAAAAAACAAGTTACAAAAAGTTACATAGTGTTGCTTTAACCAGATAAAAATGGCTCCCAGAAGGCTGCTCTTTGTGCCTCTAGTTTGTTTACCGTGTTCTAAACTAATATTTAGTGTTTTATACTTGTAATGCAGATCCACGCTTCTTCACAAAACTACTTTTGCTGTAGTTTTTCGAGCAGAGCAGGTTTTTCCCGAGCAGGCAGAGTTAATTGGCCGGAGAGGAGCTTAATCAGGACAAGAGCGCTACAGAGGACAAGGCTGTTCCATGCAAAGCAGATGACAGCTCAAAGAGACGAGCCCGAGACCATATACCACTGCACTTTATACACAGTGATGCAGGGCTGTTTGAAGCTGACAGTGAATCACATACTAAAGTGTTGTGTTTTAAAGGAGACCTATTATGTAAAAGTGACTTTTAACCGTGTTACAACAGTTTTCACTTCTCACCCACTCGATTTACCCGAGCTTTATTCTGCAAGACCCCATTTCCCAAAACATTCTTGTTTTCACTGCCGGCACAGACAAGCCCACGGCCCTGTACTTTGTGCTCTGTTTTTTGTGTCATTAAAAAAGTATTTTTCATGTTTTAAATGTGCTGGTAAGACTTGCATGAATCCATGAGCAACACCTGTTTTATATTGACTCACCTTAAAGTCAACATTAGTGCAAATGTTTTGGACCATTTCAAGAGTTTTGAGGTAGATCATTTATTTGAAAACTACAATCGACACAGACATAAAAGCACATTTAAAATGTTCACAGATAAAAAAAAAATAATAATAATTTTAAAAGAAAAGTCCAATTCATCCCAATTCATTCTCAGTTTTAGTGCATTTTGGCCGTCTTAAAGCAAACCCTCTGGAGACGACAGAAGCACTGAGCTTCAATTCATTTAGAAAGTTTGTACAAAGAATTGTGAAGAGGAGGAGTACTTATCTAGAATGGACAGGGCCAATTTGTGTTTTAATGGGTTACTAATTGTAATGTAATTGTTAAAGCTTTTTAAAAGACTGAACAGTGTTGCCGTGACAGTAATGCAAATTTCAGATTTGTTTTTGTGGCTCACCATCAAACTTTGACGAGTGATAATTTGCTCATAGTTTGACCGATTTCATTCAAAATCTAATCTTTGCTGGACACTGCGGCCCTGAACAGACTGATATAAAAAAATCAAAGCGTGATAACAGCCCCTGTGGAGTCGGTATGGAACTATAAAAATGTACTTTGTTGTACATAATTTTTGATCAAAAAAATTATCTTGATCAAAAAGTAAATGACGGCCACGCTCCATCTACCATCATGAAGCCAAATATTTGCTCTCGCCAAAAGGGTGTCCCGACAAAAATATCGCTACATTTAAAACACAAATTGGCAAGAAATGTTTTTCTTTTAAAGGCTTAAAAAGATATTTTCATGTGATATTTACATCAATTCAATATTTTTACTTAGGTAACAAAAACCGAGTACTTCTTGAACCATGCTCTAGACAGCAATCAAACTGCACAGTAAAGCGTTACAGTGAGTGGTGGGTGAAGTGTCTTGCCCAAGGACACAAACACATTATGCACATGGCAGAAACAGACTCAAACCGACAACTTTCAAGCTTTAAACAACCAATCAGTATTCTGAATGTCCAGTGACAGGAAACCAAAAAGAATCTCTTGTCCAAAAGCTGAGTTAGGTCCCACTGCCCTTTATCCTGCTTATCCCCCTTCCCCTGTCAGGCTGGAACAATATTACCTCTGGCTTTGCTCCAGGCTCGTGGGTGCACAGACCAGGGGACCTTAGGGTGGTCAGAGTTTATCAAAACACTCCGACATGTGTCTACCCTTTAAACTCCACCATACATGGGAAATAGGCTTACGTCTGCCATGTTTACACACTTTTAATGACATCTTATCTTCCCAAGTCCTTTTAACACTAAACCCAGTTAATTACAGTGTTTGGTAATATCCCTGCCCTTTGGCCCACATCAAGGCACGCAATATGTGGAGTCTCAGAAAGAATCAGATTGGATGGGTCGTCGTATAGAAGCTATGCAGAGTTTAATAACTGCTCTAAATTGCTCTAGTTATTTGATAAAGTTGTATCACACTGAAATGAAATGAATACAGATAAGAGAGTATATAGAGGTTTTCTGTTTGAATGCTGTAAATGTTTGGTCAAGTTGTGAATCGACTCCATAAAAAAGTTTGTTATGTTTCTGGTTATTACTGTTGGAGACTAAAGGACAAACACCAAAAGGTTGATGGTATTTCTAACTGTCTGAATGGATACAGTAGAGGTGTAAAAAACGGTTTATATGATCAGAAATGATATAGAAGAGTATCTCCTTGAAGGATGTGAGCGTGTCCATCTATGTCGGCTGTTTCTTCTGGTAAAAAAGAAACTTTACACTGCTGGAAAGAGCATAGACTGTGCATAGACTGTATAATATATAATATATAACAAAATGTATTCACTTTACAGTGGTACCTCGGTTGTCGCGGGGGTTACGTTCTAAAAATAACCGTCAATAGGCGAAATCCGCAAAGTATTTTATTTTTTACAATTATTATATCTGTTTTAAGGCTGGAAAATCCCTCTCCACACACTTTATACACTTTTCTCAGACAGGCATTAACATTTTTCTTGTTTAAAAACTCTCAAAGTTCAAACCTTATATTAAACCGTATATTATATCCGCCTCCTTGATGATCGCTTTAAATGCTCCAGCGGTATCCACAGAAGCGCCTCTCTGTGCACAGAAAAACTTTTGAGTCCAGAGTGTTTCTGAAATTTGTCGGTGGAAAATGACAAATCGACATCGACATTGTGGGTTTTGTCGGGGAGGACACTTGTAAACATACAGCACTTCAGAGTCACACTGCGATCCAACATTTATGTAAATTTGTCTGAACACATTCTGTACTGTACAGGAGACATGGAGGACTGATGGACAATGGTCTAGTCTTTTAGCCAATCAGAATGCAGAACACAATGTGCATTCATACGCTGTAAAAAAAAGCATGCAAAATTGCATATTCATTTTAACCCACTCTCCATGAACCTAGTGTTTTTATTTTTGCTATTGTGTCTGTAAATCAAGATATGAACATTACTAACAGACAAATCAGGCGACTTCTTTCCCACTAGCATTAGCAGCAGATTTGATTGACTACGTTGCTAAGTCCCTGCTCGCTCCTAAACCAGTGGCGCAGGTGGGAAGGAGCGTTACCTTCAGCAGCCTCACTCCAGATTGCTCCACTCTCACGGTCAGAGTTCCAAATATGGGACTTAGCTCCAAATTTGCCCCTATAACTGTTAGCCTCGATGAGCTTCATTTGACTGGAGCTGAACGCTATGGGTGACGTCACACTCACTTTATTTTCTTATTTTGAGCTGCTTATACAATATATCTGTACTGGGGAAAGATAAACTGTGCTCAATTAAATGAAACAAAAAAATCTGGTACAGGCCCTTTAGACATGCACACTCAATAATGAATACATGGATTTGAGAATGTTTTTGTGGTTATGTAAATTAATAACTCAACACTTGGCCCTTTTCTATAAATAATGCATTTTCCATATCTTCTTTATGAAATATGAACCTAATAGGCCAGAGCAGTCCGTCTGAATCAGCCCTTAGTACAACATATTGACCCTTTCAGCCTCTGGGGACACAACCACAACCACTCAACTTTGATTTCCGAAAATGACGCTTAAATGATTTTGTAATTGATCCATGTTTTGAGAGATGGAGGGGGGATAGTTGTCACGGCAACAGGGGAGTGGTGAAGGATGGCGATGTCGATGCTAGCGCTGCCTCTGGGGACTGTTGACCTTTGCGCGCGGCGTCTTAGCAGCACTTGGCCCTGTTGTTATGAGCGCGACGCAGATGTCAGAGGTCGCGTCCGGGGAGCTGCATCCATCAACAGGAAGAGAGAGGAGGAGTGTGGGAAGAGCGGGTGGAAGTGTGGAATGAGGGAGGAGGAGGTGTAGTGCAAGGATAAGGCTAAGGGAGAGGGAAAGGGACAATGTACTCGAGGTTATGTTCATTATATTATATAACTTGATGTACACTAGAGAAGAGATAGGAGAGGGTGAGAGGGAGGAGAGGGTGGAGAGGGGAGAGAGAGAGGAGAGGGTGAGAGGGAGGAGAGAGGAGAGGGTGGTAGAGGAGAGTGTGAGAGATGGAGAGGATGAGGGGAGAAAGAGAGAGAGGGTGAGAGGGAGGAGAGGGGGAGAGGGAGGAGAGAGAGAGAGGGAGAGAGGATAGGGTGGTAGAGAGAGAGAGAGAGAGGGAGAGGGTGGAGAGGGTGATAGAGGGAAGAGAGAGAGGAGAGGGTGGAGAGGGTGAGAGAGAGGGTGAGAGGATGGATGGAGAGGGTGAGAGGAGGGGAGGGGAGAGAGAGGAGAGGGTGAGAGAGTGACAGAGGGAAGAGAGAGAGGAGAGGGTGAGAGGGAGGAGAGAGGAGAGGGTGAGAGTGTGGAGAGAGGGGAGAGAGGAGGAGAGAGAGCGAGAAGAGGAGGAGGAGGGAGGGAGGAGAGGAGAGGAGAGGGTGAGAGTGTGGGAGGGGAGAGAGGAGGAGAGAGAGAGAGGAGGAGAGAGCAGAGGGAGGGAGGGAGGAGGGAGGGGAGAGAGAGGGAGGAGAGAGGAGAGGAGGAGGAGAGGAGGAGAGGGAGGAGAGAGAGGAGGAGACAGAGTGGGAGAGGGGGAGAGGGAGGAGAGAAGGGAGAAGAGAGAGGAGGGGGAGGAGAGAGGAGGAGAGAGGAGGGGAGGAGGAAGAGAAAGAAGAGGGGGAGGAAGGGAGGATTTTAATGATTATTTAGGAGAGGAAAAGAGGGAGGAGAAGGAGGAAAAGGATTTTAATGATTATTTACACTGTAAAACTGTAAACTAAGGGTGGGCTGTTCGCAAGTAAATGTATTTAAACAAACAGTTGTACCGTATAGATGTTGCAGCTGCAGATCGTAAGTGTTTAAACAGTAGATTCATGTTTTTATTTACTGTTCAAATACAGTTTTTTTAATCATAATATGCAAAACCATGAAAATAGTTAACGTAAAATTCAAACATTGCTGTGCACAAACTTTTGCCTGTAGTGTATTTCATATTATAGTTCAAGATTGAGGTGGGTGATTCATGAGTTTGAGTTTCCAATTTATAGGTGTCATTTTGAGTACTTTTGACTATCCATAACATATTATATATTAGAGCTGCACAATTCATCTTCATCAAGTCAAAATTGCAATTTGAGCAGCCGCAGTTATCAAACCGCAAAGCCTGCTCTGAAATGCATGAGATTCTTGTATTAGTTTATATTTCAGTCTTCTAGTAAATGTTAATGCTCCCAGAGTGCACTCTCAACACAGCTGTACTTTTTGTATATTGCAAATTGAATTGTAATTGCAGTACTTGTCAGAAAAATCACAGTGTTTTGTTTTTTGAAAGTTCGAGTCATGAGTTGAGTTCTGCTGCACAAATATCCTTCAGTTTTATAAAGCTATATGTTATATCCTGTGATCTCTTAAATATTAGTGTTGACAGAAATTTGCTTTAGTTGTTTTCTGCAGTTTTCTAATTGTGGGCCATTTTGGGCCACTGGAGCTGTCCTTGTAACGGTGCACTGGGCCAAAACAGTGGTAAACAACTCCATGTTTTGACAAGGTTTTCTGAGACTGAAGACGACTGCTCAACTAATTTATGAGTCTTTTTTCTTTCTTTTTCCCTCAAGTTGTTCCTCTTGCCTTACATGAAGTGTTGCAGTACAATTCTAGTGTGCGGCCTCTGTATTGAGTTTGTAATAATTCAGTGGGTTTTGAAGTGCTCTGATTTCCCACAGCAACCTAAAGCAGGCACAGTATGGCTGCTTCTCCAGCTTGGTACTCCTGAGGCTCAACATGAACCTCAAGGTCTCATGCATCTTATGAATCTGTTCCATGTGAGAAAACCATGAGGACAACAGGAAGAAATAAAGATCTTTTATATAAACGGATATGCAAAGGTGACAGTTCACACCCTGGGGTAGTTCAATGGACAGATGCTCCTCTCTGTAAACCACTAGGGTGTGTTAGTTTCAGTAAAGTTATCGCCTCCATTTTCTATCTTGAGCCATTAAAAACAATAACACCAACTTGCAAATTTATGTAAAACATCACTCAAAAGTGGTTTCTCAGGACTAGGGTCAGACAATGAATCAATGCTGGTATCAATATCGGCTGTTATCCAGGATTTGTTCGTATATCGATATCAGTAAACTTAACTAACTTATAGCGTTGATGTTTTCTAATTGGTTCTAGAGACTGTGTGCCCATGTTTGTCCATCAGTCGTGTCTTTTTAAACAAAAGAGAAACTTTTTTGTTGCTATAGTGGCAAATATCATATACATACATATACCATACACTGGTAGATGAAATAAGATCCATATTGAACTGTTCCTATTTAGGGCAATTTTCTGCATATGACAGGATTTCATTTTTTTTTAAAATTATATATATTTTATGGCATGGTTCAGTGGGATTCTTACATAAGGTAAATGCACTTTGTACATTCTGTACAAAGAAAGGAACAAACTAATGGTTTAAAAGTGGCGTATGTACCGGGGACAAGAGCTTGAACATAAATGCTACTTGAAGTAACCTGGAGAAATGGAAGCTATAAATAAGGTTAAGGTAAAATGAAAGGTCATTATTAGTGTACACTCTTCAAACTACAGTATAACGTTGTCCCTAAACTAAACTAAGCAAATTCAATGCAAGCAACTGTTGAGCTCAACACTCAGCAGCCATACACTACTCATTCATTTTGTCTCATAAGTTCAAATATTAAATAACAACAGCTATGTGGTGACTAATGCCCATGACACAATTTTTTTTAGTCCAAAAGACACATTTTAAAATTCAGATAAATATTTCGGTGAGGTTGCATAAAATACCCTGTTCTGTTTTTCCACAGAGCTTCATAAACTCTGTTGCTGCTGCTTTTTATTTGTAAAAAAACAGGACCGGCCTTGCCTGACAAATCCAGAATGATCTCTGCATTTTTTTATACAGATTGATGCCAGTCTTGTCCCCACGCCCTCTGCTGTGTCTCAGACCCAGTCAAACGTGATCGTGCAGTCAGATCAGGTTTGTTTCAGTGACGCATGTGAAATGAAGGAGCTTATTGGTCACCTGTGATTTACAAGTAAAATCAAACTTATCCCAGAGTTTTGTGCTTTGTTCATTGATTCTGCAGAAATCCGCAATGTTTTTTCAGTCCAGTGTGATATTTTTTTCCACTAAGACCTATCCCTGATTGGCTAATCCACCTGTCAATCACGTCCATTTGAAAACGGGAAAATTCACTGGTGGTGACCAGACTCACATCTTCATAAAGTATTGAAGAAGTGTGTATTCTTGATTTAAGGCAAGAACTGGCCTGTAACTGTTTCAAGTGACGTAGGCAACACTATTATACAAAAAGCTATGGGTGTCAGAAAGTAGTTTAGAGTTGCCTAAAAGATGCAAAGAGTGGTTAAAGTATTTCAATTTCATTTTGCTGGGACTGGATCAGACACTTAACCCTGAGATGAGAAGGGCATCCTTTCAATTCACATGCGACTGTTTCTCTGTGGGAGCCCTTGATAAATAGGCCGCGGTTAAACAGTATATGTATAATCCATAACAGTCCACATTTGGGATCACACAGTATTGTTTTTATGTGTTTATGGTTGAATAATTCCAGTTACAGTGTGCAATTGTTACTGTAAATTGTCCATTTATGTTGTTCTATGATAAAATACGTTCCTTAAACTGTTTCTTGGGACCACACTTTGTTCATAATCATAACAGTGTATTTCTCATCTTGGACAAGCCCCCACTTTTCCCTATTACTTTTTATTGCTCTCATCCACCCCCACACATCAACATCTCCAAACTCCCCAACCCTTTTCATCCCTTTTTCTTTTAAGCCCCACACACTTCTTCATTGCGCACTACATTTTTATAAATACTTCTCCTGGGTGAAAAAAAGCATATTCCTCTGCCATGCATCACTTGTACATTTGTCTGGTAATGTGTCTATCTACGCTAATGGTGTTTTGGCTGCCAGCAGTCCCATATCTGATGTTCCTCCCTGGCGCGTTTGACATTTTTATTCATGTCTGCCTTAACTTACCATTGTATTTGTCCTGATAATGTTCCTCTGTGCTGTGAATGGCTTGACGGTACATTTCTTACAGCCTTGATAGATGCTAAAAGAAACATGGGTGGACCTATTTTTTCTCTCTGAATCCATAGCGCTTACCTTACTCAAACGGCTTGTCCGCCTTCCTCCATGGCGTGTCTGTTAATTACAAAGTGCCGTAACATATCACTCTAATGGCCTCCGCGGTGCAGATTAGCGCATTATGAGAGCAGTTATACGGCAACAGTTTGTAACTCGGCTAAGGAGAAGTGAGCTGTGAAGAGCGATGTGCCCACCCTGCTCATCTGCCTTGGTTGGTCGACCTTGGGGTAGAGATTTATAATGACAAAACTCCACTTGAAAATGCCCTGTGCTGTTAGCAGACACCTAGCGCCACTGTTTTGTGATAATGTGGCAGCAGTCTAAATGCGTTCCACAGTCAATAAGCACTGCGTCTTCTTTGTGCAAGGACTTGTTTTGTAGGTGCCTTCGGAAAGTACGATGGAAGCATAGAAAATGAGGCACAAGTCCTGTCGTGACCCTGGCTTCTGTGTGCGCCATTCATTTAAATCTAATCAAAATTACAGCGTGGTGGTCAGAGTTAGATTGCATAGTACAGTGTCCTCTGCAGAGAATTTGATGTACAGTCTTTATTGGGTCTTATAATGGATAAAACCTGCAAAAGTTCTGAAATTGTCTGTGATCCTTGCATTGGTTTACAGTTAGTATATAGAGGTTATATTGCTAATGAGTGGTTAGAGCCTTTCTCCATCTACCCAAGGGTCAGCATTTTGGCTCCAGCTTGTACCAAGTGCACGCTATTATCGTGTCGTTGGGCAAGACGTGTCACCTGCCTTGCCTGTTTTAGCAGTGTGAGTGATCGGTGGTCGGAGAGGCTACTGAAGCATATTGAAGAACTTGGCATTTTCCAACAATCCATCTGCTGCAAAACTGCCAAATAATGTATCCAGTACAGGGAGCTTTTTTGAAGTCCATGGAAACAAATCATTTTATTTTAATTAATAGTTAAAAACAGACAAACAAGAACTATAAGAGTTACAGGCGTTGAAAGTAGAGCAATCAATCTCTCCAAATGCAAAGAAGGTTGATAATGATAATTTTCTGTAGTAGGGTTGAAGGCTTGGAACTGGACAAAGTTTTTGCAACGATAGATACTGCCTGGCCAAACAAAAAGTCGCCACCTGGATTTAACTAAGCAAATAGGTCCGAGCCTCCTGCAGTTGGTCAGGTCTAGGTTCAGCAACAGTCTGTGCTCAAAGAATGAGGTCAGCTGACACCTGAATATACTGAATGACCAGGTTATTCCATCAATGGATTTTTTCTTCCCCGATGGCACGGGCATATTCCACGATGACAATGCCAGGATTTATCGGGCTCAAATTGTGAAAGAGTGGTTCAGGGAGCATGAGACATCATTTTCACACATGGATTGGCCTCCACAGACTCCAGACCTTAACCTCATTGAGAATCTTTGGGATATGCTGGAGAAGCTTTGTGCAGCGTCAGACTCGACCATCATCAAAGCAAGATCTTGGTGAAAAATTAATGCAAAACTGGATGGAAATAAATCTTGTAACATTTCAGAAGCTTATCGAAACAATGCCTCAGCGAATGCCGTAATCAAAGCTAAAGGCGATTCAACGAAATTAGAGTGTGTCACATTTTATTTTGGTGGTGACTTTTTTTGGATTGGCAGTGCATGAGGCATGAGCCACTAAATGATTTTGTTCATCCATACTTGACTCAAAATATGTCGACAGTGTGTTTAATAGGGCGACACACCTTTTTTTATTTATTTTGCTGACAAACCTTTGATCAACTGTCTACATGTTTGCAACTCGAGAGCAATGACTGACAGCTTACGTCGTATCATCTCCAGAAAATAACCACAAGCATTCTTTCTCTTGCAGTGTGCCATGTCTATGAGTGGACCCCTCCCCTCCTCCGTCATGCGCCTGTGGGGAGCAGAGGTGGTGTGTGGGCCTCCCTCCTCCTCGGGGGTCCCCTGATGTACCCCTCCACTCCTCTGAGTCCTCCTTTTCCTCACCCCGCCCTCTGCCGCCACCGTGATGAAGACCGCCAGCCGTGCCCAGCCCCCCCGCAGTCCCCCGCTGGTCCAGATGAGGCGCTACAGTCCGGGGGTGTACCCTTTCCTGTTCCCCTCGGTCATCAGCTCCCTGCCCCAGCTGCCCCCGTCCCCCCAGAGACTGCAGATACAACAGCCGTCCAGCAGTGGGAGCACTCCTTCTCCTGTGGGTGAGTGACCAAACTTCCTTGGTGTGTGTGATGTTATGCGCGATTTTGGGTCTTTATACTTTTGCGAATGGAAAACACCAGCAAAAGTAGAGTTAAGCGGTTTTAAACAGGCTAAAGCTAGTCTGAATTGCCTAGCTGTGCATCCTGTGCCCCGACCCATCTCGCTGCAATGAGAAAAGCAAACAACAGAGCTAAAAGTTTCTGATCCAAACTAACTCCACACTGTGCCAGTAGGGCACCAAGAGATTTCATGTCATAGCTTTCTTCATAAAGTGCACTAAGCGGTGGACGCGGTGGGCTGACACGAGGAGCTTTATGCTGAGGTGACGCATGATCTGCACAGACTTTAAGCGAACACTGTTTAGGTCTGCTGTGTAACCCCAGTTCTATGAATGTGATCATGTGCATTGATGAGTGTATTGGGACTAAAACTAACAAAAGCAACTGTGTTGAGGTCAATTGAAAACTGGTTGACAACAGTGGTTCTCAAAATGTGGGTGAGGGTCCAAGAGGGCAGCGCAGAGGTTTTTGTTTATTTGCTTTTGGCTCATATTGTCATAAAGAGGGGTGTGGAGGTGGACCAAAGATGCGGGACTCGGGGCAAGTTTAAGGGTGTTTATTGACAGGACACAAGACAACACAGGTGACAGGAGAACATACGAGAAGCTGGGTGTTGGAGTGCAGGTCAGGGTCCAGAGGTGCGGGGAAGACACAAGACGGGAAACACAGCCGGTACCGGGAGACAGGGTCGGAGAACACGGCAGGACACGGGCAGGACACCAGGCAGAACACAGACAGGAAGCACAGCAGAGACACGAGGAGCAACAGTGATGTGAGCAGGACGCAAACACACGGTGACGATCAGACGACCTGGGTCCTGGCTCCTTTTAACCTCCTGCAGCTGTGTTAATTGCCCTGATGGGCTGCAGGTGCGTGTGGGAGGAGCCAGGGCTCCACCCAGCTCTGGAGTCAGGTAGGTGAGGGAGGGGGAGAGGAGACACAGGAGGCAGGAGCAGGCAGAGATCATGACACATATAAAGCCTAAATTCCCTTGAATAGATAAAATATGGACATTTTTAGTACTGTAACTAGTATTATATAATGTATTACAATTATAGAGTAACTTGCCCAACACTGCCTCTAATATTAGATCCTTGTGGAAAAGAGTTCAATTTTTTTTTCTTTTCTTTATTTCTCTTCTTGCAATTTTCTACAAGAACTTAATAATGTTTGAGTGAATTTGATCAAATTGTTTTACTGCACAAAATCTGATTTTGCTTTTAAACTCTGCAAAAATAGAGCAATTTGCTGGCCTCTAATGATCTTTACTTGAATTTTTCAGCTTTTGAAAATGAACTCTTCCATTGCTCCTGAATTGAGAGGATCATTTGAAGGTTTCTCCAGTGCTAGAAAGATGCTACACACTGACCAAACAGCTTTCAAAAATGTCTTTCAAAATATGCTACACATTACATTCATTTCTGTTCAATGTCAAATTTGAAATACTCTAACAAAATAGAACTGAGCAGTATTTCTTTGTAACACCTACTCTCCATTACCATCACTGCCATAATGTTTTGACAGACTGCACCTATTGTTGTCTGGCTCTGCTCTCTCCTGCTCCCCCTCCCCCCTCGTTCCCCCGTGCTGTACATGAAACCAGCAGAAGGCAGGTGTACCCGGGGGGCCCTCTCCTGTCTCCCCTCTCCCCCACTGTGAGCTTGTGTGTACAGCCGCACCGTTCTCACCTCACAGGGAGAACCTCAATATTGGAGCAGGGTATTTGTCAGGAGTGGTTATTCTTCTTGGTTGGTCGCCCCTTCCCCCATAAAGTCATTTACACAGTGCAGGGAAGTGTTTAACGTCAAGAGCTTTAGCATTTAAAATGAACCTAAAAAATACAAAGGTTAAATATTTGTATGACAATTGTATTTATTTTTTATTTATTTGGTGAGTTTCAGCACATTTTTGTACAAAATCACAGTATTTTTCATAGTGGTGGATTTTATTTAAAACCTCACCATGTAACTTAAAAAAAAAAAAAAAAAAAAAGAATCCCCTAAAAAAAAAAGCATATATTTTTATAATGGGTCTATCTATTGCATAAAAAAAACCCAAAACAACAAAAACTTGTATTCCGAAATAAAGCTTTAACTTTATGTTGCTTTGAATAAACAAAAAAAATAATAAAATAAAAAATAATAATAAACAAATATAAAACTACTTTTAATCCAATACATATTTAAATAGTCGTTACAATATAGTCTTAATTAATTAGCTTTCACCTTAAAGTGAACTTGCATGTAAATAATAATAATAATAATAATGATAATAATAATAATAATAATAATAATAATAATAATATTAATAATAATAATAATTATTATTATTATTATTATTATTTTATTTTAGTAAATAAATCCCAAAATTTATTTTTTATTATTATAGTAAAACACTCCCAAAATTTACTTTGGATCAACATAAAAGACTCAGAATAGAGATGACATACTACATTTATCTAATGTCAACATTTCATTATTTTTAGTGTATCTTAACTAACCAAGGTTTAAACTGACAATCCTTTGGTTTGCAGGCAAAAGCTTAATCCACAACACCACTTCTTTGGCTCCAAAAAGGTGAATAATGGAATGAATAATGCCCCAAACAGTTAAGCAGTTTTGTACTCTCCAGAACACAGTAAAAATAAGTTTCTATTTTTGATTTGATTGACAGGTGACAGCTATCTTCCCCTGCTTTATAATGTTGAAAGCATAATCAAAATTCCATCAAAAACAACATCAACAGAACTCCAAACACACAGACCCGCTCCAGAAGCTATCGGTCGCCCCGCAGTCCTTTGGTGTTGACATTTCTCATATTATTTACAACATTAGACAAAAGCGTCTTTCTGAGCTCATCTGATTTGAAGTCCAAGATGAAACAGATGGAATTGAATTTAAAGTAATGCTGACAATAACACGTTTGTAGTGTCATCCCAAGGGACACATTTAAATCCGGGGTTAGCGTCTGCAGTGCCCCTCAGCCTCCACCGGGGGGTTCAAACGGCAGGAGACTGGGAACCACCAACAACAATAAAGAGCTCCGGGGAATATGGTGTCCCTGTCAAACTCACTGAGGGCTGCATTACTAACTGAAAATGAGAATCTGGTAAAGTTATTCAAATGCACATGCAACAATGAACAATGGATCTGCGTTTGAAACACAGCCGGTTCAAATCAACACTCACATATGAAAGCATTGTTCACTTACAAGGCTCTATCCGAAAAGACAGCCTTTTTGTTCAAAGTTTGGTTCAAAGTCAGCGATTCTGTCCCTGCCAACGAGGATAGTAACATCATATAACATACATAAAAAACAATAACACTGCTGGAAATGTCTGGCCCAGGGACACAACAACAGTACAAACTGGTGTGAAAATGGAATTGAGCTGATGGTTTGATGGGGTTCTGTTCTAACTCTTAATCTGGAAGACACCAACTGAAATCATTCAGGACGAGGAAGGTTCACGCAGAGTTCTCACAAACATCACAGCCACTGAGCTGAACAACCCAATGGTTCTAACCTGGTGCACACCACACTGATATGTGTAGCACTCTGAACAGAGTTCTACACGTCAGTCTGGAACGGCTCTCCATGAAATATATATAATATTCATCATGACTTTGGGCTTTTTCCTGAGAAAAGAATATTTGAATCTCATTTGTCGAAGTGTCACAACAGCAGAACAAGCCCAAACATACAACTTAAGTCAATGCCACAAAAGCCATCATACCCAAACACAAATGTACAAAGTGGTTCCTTCAGCATGTCATTCACAAACAAACATAATAATGAGTATTTCTGCTGAAACAGACTGAAGTCCATCCATCTGTGTCATGTTTGTTTTGTTTCATTTGGGCACTTCACCTGCCCTGAACTAGTGGTGGCCTGGACCATCTCAACACCTGGATCCTGATCCAGATAGAGTCTCAGGAGTTCACAAACTCACCAATATCGCGATAATTTATCCTGCTGGCCAGGTTTAATGCTGCAATATTTGTTTTTGGCTTAATAAATGTGAAGCATTATATTTTGTATTTTTAACCTGCTCTGCATCAGAATTTGTGGATCAGAATAAAGTACAGGTCAGAAAGTACAGGAGAATAGTTCCAAAAGAAGCTCTCTCCTTAAACACCAATGATGTCTTGTTACTTTGGGTAAATAGAACTCCGCAGCAGGTACTGTCCCCGCGGTGCTTCACTAACAGGTTGTATGTGTAAAAAACACATCCGACATGTCAGAGCGCTGGTTAATGGGTGCTGTCAGCCCCCCTCATCCCATCTGTGTCCCCTCCTCCCCCCTCCCACACACACACACACACACACACACCCCGCTCCATCTGCGCGGAGCACCCTGGGGAGGGAGTACCTGTACCAGCTCTCTCTTATCAAAGGGAGACACTCGGCTTCACATCTTACCCAGGCATGAATATTTCAGGCCGTGTTTGCAGCCGCCTCACGTAAGCAGAATTCTGATCATGCTAAGGTTCATCGTAGGGTTAAAAGGACTAACTCCTCTACACTATCACCTTCTACAGAGTGATTGATATTATAGTTATAATGGCAATGAGGAGAATACTGACACAGAAGAGACCATGCAACTCTATTCTAAAACGCACTGTGACTTTAGTCTTTACTACTACACTTTTAACTACACCTTAATTAGTCTTAATAGAGAATTTTTCAGGCTACCTAATTATGGCCTAACTGCTCAAGGAACACTTTTATTGTATTCATGGGCAAACTGACCCTACACAGCACTGTCTTCACAATCTGACCTGTTGCACTGATTAAAGAATTGGTCTGTGTCTCGCTGACTACATTCACACACAAAAGAGTGTCTTGCTCAAAAACACAAAAACACTATGACTGGATTGGAGCTAGGGTCAAACAGTCAATCTTCTGTTTATAAGACATCCTTTCTACCATCTAAATCACCAGAATTTCCAGTTGGTAATTAAGTATAGAAGTATAAAGTGAAAAGTCTGAACTAGTTTTGGTCTAGTCTAGGTTTTGCTTTGTGAGATTGTGCTTATTTTTTTTCTGTATACGTAAAAAAAAAAAAAAAATAAAAAATAATTAATAAAAAAAACATTAAAAATAAATAAATTCATTAATAATATAATAATAATATAATAATAATAATAATAATAATAATAATAATAATAATAATATAATAATAATAATCAGCTAAATTATTAAACAGAAAAGCCTTGATCATGAGATGTAATGAGATATAATGATGCTCAAATGCTTTAAAAAAGATAAATTTCTTTATGAGTATCTAATAACTTTTTAAAACTAGATCTTACTCTATACGGGCACATAATTAAGCTTGAAACAAGTAAACAATAAAATGTAACCAGATACATTTGACATTTGACAAGTCCAAAAATGTGGTCCAAACTCAATAAATCTAAAATGAATATAAGTGATTTTAGCAGCTCACCAAATGCTCTGTTTTTGCAATTTACCCTCCCAAATATGCCTGAAAATCGATTGTACGCTTCACATTGTCTGAAAAATAGCTTAGAGTCATGCATCTGTAAACAGGTAGAGCCTATTGTCTCCCCTCTGCCTCTGCAAAACAGAACTATACCTTCAGAACATCAAATCACTCACACTTGGATGGATTATCTCCACAACATTTACATAAAAAGACATTTCTCATCCGTAAAAAGCCATGAATCCAGCCGGCGCTGACAAATGCACCAACCACAGTATATTTCCTTTGTCAGTTTGCGTCAGTTAAAATAATGGCTCATTCCTCCACATCTCCTCTTCTCTGCTGCTACTGTCTGTCACTGATGTTTTTTTTGCTTTAGTTTTTATTGAGTTGTATTTAGGTCACATGCAGTTTATTCTACTTGCAGAGAACATGAATAATGGATGCTTCCTTCACTACATTTGGGGAGAATGGATTGAGTTATGTTGATAGTGGTGACAGGTGAGAGGAAAATAAAAGTCATTCTTAAATATTAGGATGATTTCTTTCCCCCGTCAGAAACACAAAACAAATGAGTGAGTAGCTATAGATAGTTTAAGTGGACGTTCCATGCATCATTTTGAGCCATTTTGACTTTTAAACCTGTCTTTAGACACCTAAAAGCCATTACGTTGTCATGTTAGAACTGAAATTATAGTAGGACTAAACACCTTAACTCCTCCTGCAACCACATTTCAAATAAGCTGCTGAACTGGGCAGTACCTGGAGGACTAAACAAGAGAATGAGAGAGGAGAAGGGGCCTGGGGGCCTGGACATAGAGGGAACAGTGTGATTGGGTATCAACAGGTATCCACACTTTAAATTCTGCCCGTGCAGCCAGATGTTTGTAATCAGAAATATCTGGCTGTAATCAGGGAAGTCCTGCGTGATGTCACGTAGTACTTAAAACTGCTTTGGTCACTGGAGGCAGAACCCACCCATTTGTACAAGTGTTTGATCACAAAGCTACAACTGTATCTAGTTTTCACTAAAATTGCCAAATGATTGTGTTGTGTTATAGCTGACAATAACGGGCATTAAGGTGAAAAACTTTTAGAATCAATATAGCAACGGGTCGCCATGGCAATGTGTTCATAGTGATCACAAATAACTATGAATCACACAAATTAATTGCAGAATGGGACAGAACAAGATGTAGTTACAGACCTATTTATGATGTGCTGTCAGGGCAGCAGGGACTAACCCTGACATTTCAGCAAAAAATGATGAAATAAATAATTTTATTACATCAATTAAATCACAATTTTGAGTTTTTTCAATTTTAAATTCTCTCAAACATAACCTAAATATGTATATCAGATCTGGTGGTTGCACATTCCAAAATGTCTTCTCTTTCCTTGGGCCTTCTGTCTACAAGTTGCTGACCCTAGCGTTAAAAACTGACCAATGATTGTCCCTCTGCAGTTGACTGATAGGCAGATACCAGCGCTGCTGCACTGGCTGGGTCCCGCTCAGGCCAGCTGTGTGCTCAATGCTGAGCCTGGCCTTGTCGTGCCATGACTGGAGAGGACACCAGCTGGCGCCAGATTGTTTGTTTGCCTGAGTGACTAGCACTAGCTTTTGACAGAGTTTGAAAGAAAAAGATAGAATATGTTCTCATTTTGACTTTCTCAGCATGGGCTGGGAGAGTGTAGATGGATCATTTAGCATCTATAGGCCAACGGAGAGTTATATTTGTAAATATGAGCAGCTGGCCCAGGGCCCAAGGCCACGGTCCGTCACTGCCTTTATATAACAATCAGGTAAAAATAGTAATGTGGTCATTTCTGAGAGCTTAGAGCTTGTGAACAAGATTCATGAAATGACTGACGTATAAATGAAGCAACTTCATGAGGGAACAACATCATTTAAAATCTCAAAAATGTTTGCATGATATAGCCCCTTTAAACTGATCAACTTTGGAGCTTAGACCTTTGCAGAAAGAGACGTTATGCCGATGTGATGATAGGAGTGAATGATAGATTTATTTGGAAAAGTATCATGCTCAGAGACTGGTGATGGTGCAGAGGAGATGGAGAGGTTGTGGAGGCTGCAGAGGAAACTGCAAAAAGAACAGATCATGCCTCAATCTACATGTTGGTGTAATCCCTTGTTCATCGAGGAAAGTTTCTTCACTTCAAAGAGGTTCATTTTGGTCATCCAATATTTTTCCCAAATAATAGTTCTTTGTAACAGACTACATCTGCGGCCCTTCTGATTAAGGACGCACAAGGCATCCAAAACATGTCCAAGTATGTGGAAACAATACACCGGTCTGTTAAAAAGAACTTTTATTTGGAAAGAATTTTGCTAACCAAGGTTTTAAAAAGCAGTTAACAGGACTTTTGAGTTTAGATTGGTGAAGTCTCTTGGTCAGCACTCTTCAATGTCAACCTTTTACAAAAAACTTAAACTTTTCCTTGAATGCACTCTCTCTCCTCTTCATTCGCCAACTATATGTTTCCTTCCCATTTTTACCCCAGCAGCAGAACTACAAACCACCTCAACCTCTCCAACTTCTCTTCACCACCACCAGCCTGACCCCAATTAGCAAATGCTACTTGGAAGTGTTGAACAGATGCTACTAGAGTCATGTAATCTGTCATCAGGTATAGAGCAGAAATGAATTCAAATAAACATACAATTTGTATTTTCTTGAAAAGTTGAACAGGTTCCTCTTTGATGTAACGTCTTCTTATTATTCCTGTGAAACTAAAATCGTCTACGCCCATGGAACAAAGCAAAGACAGGAAAACTCCATTGATCATAACACAGCGGAACATCGCGCACCATCGAAGGCTTCTGTGACGGATTTAAAAAAGGGAGATTTTCCTTTCTTTTTTACCCCCACGGCTTCAGACCTCTTCATGCACTCGCCTCCTACGGTTCAAACACAGTTCACATCTCCGGGAGTCTACCCCCCAACCCCCTCCTCTTAGAAGACCCTCCCTCCCCAGACACTGAACGCAAAATCCTATGAATATATACGTACCGCCGCACATTCCATACATAGGCCAGTTTGTTTACGATGACTTGCGACTTGGTGTCCCATTTCAAAAAGAAACCGTGAACATGTTTTTATGGTGGTTTTTGTCTTCAGAGTCTAGACTTTGCGCACATCTGGATA
The DNA here is from genome assembly GCA_019594935.1 of Periophthalmus modestus. Taxonomy (NCBI): domain Eukaryota; kingdom Metazoa; phylum Chordata; class Actinopteri; order Gobiiformes; family Gobiidae; genus Periophthalmus; species Periophthalmus modestus. Next base: position 4,770,431 of record JAIEZT010001318.1, on the reverse strand, counting down.
ACATCTGGACTAGGTTTTAATGAGACTGGTTGACTGGTCCACTTTGAGTGCACCATCTATCGCATCCACCCAGCTGTCAGGGGCCCGGTCAAGGGATGTTGATACATAAATGATAGTGTAGTAGTGGTAGCGGCAGTGAAAGGGGCGATGGAGGAGTATGCTTAGCTAATTGGGAAGACTTGGAGTAGGTTTTGAGTCCCCAGAGCTGTACATGTGTGATGAGAGGGGCTAACTGTGGAGAGTTGAAATGATTATAGTGTCTGTGTCTGCAAGCGAGACCAATGTGTCATAACAGGGATGTGAGGGGGACTGGGCTGAGGTGCCGATAACTTCCACAGAAGTAGAGTAGGCAACGTGAATGGGATCTTTTTGCACCCAAACACATTTTGCATCCTAATAATAGACACACAATCACTTTCAGCTTCAACAACTGAATTAAATGTTAGTCTTTGTCTTTCTCTCTATGATTAGTTTCTAGATAAAATGAGTTCTCACATTAGCTTCTGTTAAATAATTATAAAAAGAGGCAGTCTTTTGAACGGCTCTTTGTCTTTTGAACAACTCTTTGAAATGAACAGATCCAACAGATTCTGATCCAAAGAAAGATCCTGAGGTCTCCGAACTAACACTCTGAATTGAGTTCAACCCATTATCAATGTGTAGAATAGCTAACATTCTTATGCTTGACACCTTGTTAGTAAGTATTAATAAAATGTTCTTCACAGAAAATATATGATTTATGCTCCGCACCAAAGGTTGTGTGGACTCACACAGATCCGCTGGGAGCCATACAAGATGGATTCTTGTGCATTTGAAAACTCAAATCTTGCTACAATCCAGCCAACAGCGCTAGGTTAATATTTCATTGTTTAGAGAGGCCTTTTTGTACATTTCTGAAGCCATTATAATTTCATTTGATTGCAATTTATTGTGTAGCCTTATGCCAGAATGACTTTGAACATGTTAAAAAAAATTCCTCACCAAAAAGCCTTGAGCGTGTTTTCAGGAAGGGCATCTGGTGCAAAGAAAAAATATTAAAAATCAATGTATGTAAATCACACTGGTAAACTGGGGATGCCAATTGTCAGTGCATGTCCTGATCATGGTGAGGGGTGAATGGGGGGTGTGCTAAGCTAATTGGGAAGGTTCAGAGTGGGTTTTGAGTCCCCCAGAGCTGTGCATGTACTGTGTGAAGAGAGGGGCCAAGAGAGCTGATATGATTATAGTGTCTGTGTCTGCAAACGAGGACAATGTGTGTCATAACAGAGATGTGACGGGGACTGAGGAGAAGCCAAAAGTATGGTGGCCCAGAAGAGTCAATATTTTATGAAAACTATAACAAAAGTACACGTTTTTGTAACATTTCACATATTTTTGCTGACAGAATTAAATAGCTTGAACATGTGTCTCTTGTATGTTCAACTTTCATTTACTTTTTTACCAGGGTTTGTGCGTTATTTGATGTTTTGTCTAACTCACAAATCAGATTGTCCAAACCGTAACTCAGAACAAAATCTCGTACTTTCTTTTGACTAATCATTTGTGTGCCTGTAGTAATAGTAGTTCTACTTTAGTGTCATTTGTGACTCTTCACTCTAGCCGCCCCCAGACAAAACCAAGTGTTGTCAGAACAGACGTGAGCTAAACTAATTGGGCAGACTTGGGAGTAGAGTTTTGAGTCCCCAGAGCAGTACCACATGTGTGATTACAGTGGCTAACTGCTAAGCTAACGTGATTACAGGGTTTGTAGCTGGAGGAAGACAACAGGCTCTGAGTGGCTATATGAGATGTAACAGTGTGTAATAACATGAATTCCAAAGTACGGTGGCCCAAAGGAGACAATAATCCAAGATAGTGAGGACAATCTTCTCAAAAACATGTCGAAAATGTTCGGCATTTGATTTGGATATACAAAAAAAATTAAAAATTGCATAAGTATGACATATATCAAACCTAAATCATTTGCTTTGTGTGAATCTAAAATAATTGTGTAAAAAAAAAATTAAACAAATGTGATTGAGGTATTTATACTTTTTTTAGGTCCTGCCATATTAGGCTATGTCGAATCAAGTCATTTCTTTGCATTAGCATTCTGTTGTATTTCACGTTTGAAGTAGTTTATGGAAAACAGGCAAAGTAATTCGGGCTTTATTGTGTTCACAAAGTCCCATTGGTGCCAGCAGGGGGAGCAATATCCATGGAGTGTATCCATTTAAATTGAGCTAACAACAATTAGACAAGACATGGGCCATGTCCCAATTTGATGGTTGAACACTTCTTCGGGTGCATTTGAAGGGTACTTACGTAACTTCCGGAGTGACAAGGCCTGTACCATTTCATGCACAAATGCGGCCGACAAATGTGCCATGGAGATTGGCCGTGAACAAAGCATGCTTCCAAACACACTTTGCACACTGCTATATCCCATCATGCACCCTGCGTGACTTCTTCTATGTGAGAAACAAGGTATATTTTCTTAAAGTTATGTAATACTAGCTACAATTGGGAAAAATCACCTTGAACGTTATATTTGCTTATTGATATTCAAAGGGAAATTCCTTACTTCATTCAGTCTAAACAGAAATAAATGGCGGTTACAATGACACCTTCAATCTTCTTCTATGAAATAAAAAATTTAAAATAAAACTGTAATTATTTCAGCGTCCATTTTACACCTTTATGTCATGAGTCATAAGCGCACAGTCAGCATTTGAAGTACGCTCTGTGGTGTAGGTCTGTCCCATTTCAGCACAGCCTTTGCAGCCAACAGAGGTTACACAGAGGAGTAGCCTTCATCAGCTGGGTACTTTGAGCGGTACTTCAAAATGTGCAACCATCAAATTGGGACACGGCCACGTTTTGTAGCCAAGATAATTAAAGTGGTGAAGTTCTCTATCTCTGTCCTTTGTCTGTGTAATCCCTCAGTCGTCCAGGTCTGATTCATTGCAAAAGACGATGTTCAAAACTGTCAGCCTTACAACGATTTGTCCAGTTGACAGATTTAAACTTCGTCTTTTGCCACCTATGTCCTTGGTTAAATCTTGATCATGCTCCATCACATACAAATGAATGGTGAAGCTAATCCCCATGTTACAGTATATGCAATGTTGATTTCATGATATTTATGTCACTTTCAGTCTGGTCTCCTCAACAGTCATGTAAAAGAGGATGTTTAGTGGTCAGTAGATGCTTAAAAGAAGCACGCAAGTTTGGAAATTTCAGTTGAAAATGGGTTAATTTTTAGGTCAGATGCCAGTTTAACATGCTAATTATTACACCAAATGGTTTACACACTCAGCAGTGACTTTTAACAAGGCTTTGACCTGACATAAATGTGCTCAGTGAGTTGGTACAAGCTGACACCCTCTGGATTATTCATCATTTTGCGATTTTTGGCTAATGCTACCAGCTATGGGAAAAAATCCAGGGACTGCCTCCAGTGTTCCAAAAGTTCCCAGACTAGCTGAGTTGCTAAATGGATGACAGTATGAGCATCTACTAGATGTATATGGGTGAAATGATCAGAACCAACCAAGTCCATTAAAGATGTATGCACTTCCTGGAGTGTTTTAAGCTCTTGAGGAGGAGACAGACTGAATATACAAAATTACTCAGACATAGTACATACCTAGTTTTGCCTTGTTTGGTGTAACTTTAAATTAACCTTTTAATTTTATAGGTAAATCTAAAGGTAAACTTTAGGCACTTAAATACATTTCAGTCATTATAAACAGGCTAAATAAATTAACCACTGACAAGGCCGGCCCTAGCTTTCACAGGGCCCTAAGCTGAATTTGTCTCTGGGGGCCCCCCGGCAACAGATGCCTCCTGGCTCAACTATTGGTGATTCACATTTGACACATTATGACTCTGCTCTCATCACCTTGACCAGTTGTTTTTGTATTTATATGACCAACATCAGACAGAAAACATCCAGAATGTCACAACTACCATAGTCACAAGAACAGCAGACAAACATAAGGGAGTGTTTAAGATTTTTTAAATTCTAGACATTTTTTCTTCCTTTCGGGCGTATTTTAATGTGTTCCAGTTGGCTTAAATTTACATTATAAAGGGTCCTTGCACTGCTATAAATACATAGCTACCCTCAAATGTAGGAGCAGTAGATATTTTGCTACTATAGGTATAGAACAAATGTAATTGTTTTAGAGGGATATTTAGGCTGCTGTAAACACACAAGCCTTGTGCCCAATAAAACTTCATATATTATTTGGGCTCTTGGAGGGCCTCTGGTGGCCTCGGGACCCTAAGCAGCTGCTTAGTCTGTTTATAGGCTGGGCCGGCCCTGCCCACTGACAAGGAAGGATGTGTTGTCTCGTCTACTCTGAATCATAGACAGTATAACACAAGCGGACTGAGGGTGTGCGATGTCACCCATATCATTTGGTTGCAACCAAATGAAGCTCAAGGATGCTAGCAGTTATAGTGCTTAATCTGCATCCAGGGATCATATTTGGAAGGTCCACGCCCCTTCGCGCTCGCACCGTTGATTTGGCGCTCAGTAAGAAGGCTGTCAATCAACCTGTTGTTGTAACACTAGCGGGAGAAACCTCGGGGAAAGCAGGCATCGGATTGGTCTGTTATTAATGTTCATATCTTAATTTAGGGGCAAAATTGTGGGGGAAAAAAGCCCAGAATCACAAAGAGCGGTTTAAAATGAACATTTTAAGATTAAAATGATGAGCCTGACAGCAGCAGTCACAAAGAGAGGATTTGTAATAAAAAGTGAATTGCAACCAGAGCTCGAAGGAAACCACTTTGTGCCCATGTAGCGACTACTAGGTTAGCTACGTCCATTTACTTATACAGTCTATGATTTGAATCCTGCAAAAAAAAGGACACCTGTGAATCATTGCTATAATTTGCACATTTTAAATCGCAATATTGATCCAAAATGGCGTAATAAAAGAAACAAGTCTGCTCACTTCTGCATTAGAAAACTGCCGTGCCCAATGGGAGCTGATGTAGCAATAAACGTCACCACAACAAAGAGCCACACAGTTGTCAGCACATCCTGATTAGCTGCAGATCAAGGGAGTAGGGAGTAGTTTTTCATTTGCACCAAAATGGCTACGCTGTCAAATCCTACACATACCACTGTTTAAGAAAATAAAATTTGAGGACGAAGTAAGTACAGAAAACTGGGATTTATTGGAACAAAGTCTTGAATACAGGAGTATAAAGATTTCTCAAACATGCATGAATCACTCTAAATACAACTTCGAGAGGGTAAATGAGAAGGGGAAACAGCTATAACATGGTTAAAAGGTCTAAAAAGTCAGATCTCTTCACAACCATGTCATGTACTGTGTTTCTTCCATTTTGATTTAACCAAGTAACCCACATGCTCAAAAAACGCGATTGTGATTAACAATTTCAAACAAGCTTTTTTTTTCTTTTTAATGTGAAAAAGTTGCCAAAGTGTTGAATATAATAGGACATATAATGATAATAATAATCTCTCCATGGGTTCAAGAATGATGAAAAATAAGGACTGTTGCCATAGCAATTAACAATCTAAAAAAAAAAAAATGCAGAAGATTACAGATTCATCCCTTAATAAGAACATACAACTACGGATGGGACAATAAACAATAGTGTTGTTTATTGTGATAAATACCTGTTAAGTATAATTAAAATTGTAAAAGAAAAATTCACATCTGTCAACTGGATAAAAAGTTGTAGTAGTGAAGACGTTTGGCTGCTCATGCAAACCGCTTCTGCAGTTCTGGTCAGATTACTGATGGACACTGGCTTATATCTATCTGAAGAGAGGAACTAGTTACACTTAAACTAACCCACATATTGTTTGCAGTTTGTTCGTAGGCTATAATTAAAATAAAAATAATAAAAATTAATACATTATAATTATTGATATTCATAGCATTTTAAACTGTCAGCAACTTTAATAATTATCGTGACACTATCGTTACTCGCAGTTATTTCGGCCAAGATAATCATGACAATTGCGACATCAAATTTCAGTATCATTCCATGCCTATATGCAACAATGCATTCTTAAACTTGCATCTGTTCAAATTTTGCTTTCAGTTTCCAGTTCAGCTCCGTAAACACAACTCGTCATTGGGCTTGTTGTCCTGGCTGTCTGTCTGAATACCACTGCTGACACCCGCCCCTCCCTGTGCATTCTCCACGGTAGCCTAGCATAAATCACCCCCGTGGCCTCTTTTGTATGTTCATTAATAGGCCCGACATGCGTACACACAACAGCCAACTGCTCTTTGAATAGGCCATGATTGAACGCAGGGGCCTATCTCAACTATTTCAACTGCTCCGTCCTCATCCTCACCCTGTAGCGGCTTGTCCAGCTGTCTGTGAGTTTATTTATGAGTGTTTGAAGATGGGACAATGACAGATTCGTTGTAATGTTTTCCGTTTCAGGACCTTTGCAGTGACAACACGCTGGAGGGTAGGATATTGTATGTATGTCTATGGAAGAATGTTCAGCAGTGACAAAATGCACATTAGGAAACACAGCCTGGTAAGCTTTGGTAAAACAACAGTTGATGCTGTATTGAGCCCAATGTAAAAGTCTCCTACCTCAGTGCATTTTTATAAAGTGTTTTTCCACGTTCAAGACACTCAAAGTACTTTACTTACATCAAGGAACCACTCAGCCATTCACACACACACATTTCTACGCCAATGTACGCCGACACTGGGGCGAGGTGGGTTAAGATCCTGCCCAAGGACGCAATCGCAGTATTCATCTGTGGGAGCTAGAATCGCACGGCAACCTGTGAGACAGTGGACAAACTCACTACCTGGAGGCCTAACTGTTCCCCTGCATTAATTGGTCCTATTAAGTTCAAAATACGGCCACTCTATATCTTTATACATGGATGATATAGTCTTATATCTAGACAAAGTACCTTTATTTAATTCCCTGTCTGCATTTAAAATAAACTGGAACAAAATCTGTTTTCCCTTGAATGAAAAGACACAAAAGCACATACAAAAGAAAAAGATACAAAAGCAATATCTCAAAAGTAGCCTTATCTAACAAAATGATCAAACTTTCAAGGTATTTATGAACAGGCTGAATCTGATAAACTTTTTCTCATCCCAAGAGACTACTGGAACAAGCACAGTCTCTGGTATACAAATTGATTTGGGGAGGGAAGCGCCCAAGGGTTAAACATTCAACAATCCAACGGGGACGAACAGAGGGAGGCCTGTCTGTTACCAATTCTGAGTTTTATTTTTGGGCATTTGGGTTAAGACCATGGACTGATGCGAATAGTCATGGCTCCTGGAGGAATATTGAAAAGAATCTTGCATTGCCGTGCCCAATGCCCATATACCGGATATGGTAGGATACTGTTGGTAGATCTTTATTTCAGTGTTGTTGGTGAAAAGCTGGAGCAGGGGAAGGAGATTGTAGCACAGGAAGGAAAAGTGGGGGTAGGGAGTGGTAGTCGAGTCAAATACAGGCCAGCGTGAACTTCTCAGGGATACGTTTGGTTCAGTTATAGGGAGATTTAAAGATCAGATAGAAAATTTGCACATAAGAAGATTGGAATAAAACACAGGTTTAAATTTGAATACTTAATAAGAATTATGTTAAGAAAGTTGAATTAACGAGAAGGCTATACTGTTTGCTGATTTTGTATTCGGAAAGAGAGGGAACAATTTGCCCGATATGCTTAAAAGATAATTAAAATGAAATCACCATGAACGCAAACATATATACTTGCAAATTAGATGAAGACTCAAGGACAGTGGTGGTGACGGGTGAACACTGATCATTTAGTTCAAGTTCAACTATGCTTTACCAACAGAGAAAACCCCCCATAATGCCTTGCTGCCTCACATTTGCTGTTGAGTTCTTAGGCAAGACACTATACCCATATTTCCTAATTTTAATGTGGCGCAGATTGGCAGCCTAGCCTCTGTAAGTATACCCCAGTGCAGCTCCGGTTACCATAGTAGCTTACCACCATCGAGTGTAAATGACGTTTTGAGTGTCTGGAAATATATACTCTATAAGACTAATGTTGTGTTCAGACCATAGACTGTATAAAGAAGTGGACTAAGGGAGTGTGATGTGTGAGCAATCGGCTCCAGTTCCATGTTTGGAACTGTCCGACTATGAGTATCATAGCAACCAAAAGAGCCAATCCAGAGCGAGGCTGTTGAAGGTAACGCCCCTTCCCGCCCGCACCACTGGTTTAGCAGGGAGCTCAACCTTGGGGAAAGAAGGCACCTGATTTGTTCATATCTTGATTTACGGACACAATAGCAAAATAAAAATACCAGGATGTATAATGGGTTAATATGAAGATTTTAAGACTAAAATGATGAGCCTCACACCAGCAGTTACAGAGAGAGAGGCGGCAGTTTTTCAATACAGTGAAGTGAATTGGAGCCAGAGTTGATGGAGCCAGGAACGTGCCCATGATCACTTCCTATTTAGAATGTAGCAGCTAGGGGGTTAGCTGTGTCCATTTATATACGCAGTCTATGGTTCAGGCCATGGTGTCAGGGGCATTGGGTTTACATGCAAAGTCTGTAGAGGAGGAGTTAAAAACAAAAAAAATGACTCTCGCCAAAATTTGCTGTGAGTTTCAAGCGTCTGTCCTCAAATGCAAAGGCGTCCAACTAGAGGAGTTTGACAATTTTGACACCACAGTGTGAACTCACCAAAACCTATCAGCCTTGGATTTTACAGAGCCTTTCAAGATACTCAAACTATTTAATCTCGGCTTCATCATTCACTTGGAAGCGGCATTGGCCCCTCTGACCTCCACCGCTTTAGATGGGTAAGATGGGTGAAGGACGAAAAATGGTCCAAACAAGACCTGTGAAGTGTTTGGGTCATCATAATTTCCTCGTCACAGTGTTTCTTAAGCTTAGCCATTACAATATATGTTCATTTCAAGGAATATTAAAAAATCCACAAAATGAAATTGAATCTTTATATTGACAAAGCCTACTATCCTGTCATATTGATCCAACAAAAAATCTGCAAATTATTATTATTGTTTCCACTGTCATCTTTATTATATTATAGGCCTGTAGAATTTTAGCAGTTGTAGTAGTAGAAACCCAACCCAACACATATTCATCTATTTGATTTCACATTGCCACACAAAAAGACCCAAACTGCAGGAAATAGCCTGTACCAAAGTCCACTTCTCCACACTGTACCTCCCCCTTTTACATGATAGGTAGCGGACTGGAAAAGACTGGTTTTGCTAAGTCCTGCACAAAGGAGCTATTTAATGTATGTGTGTGAGCCCAAGTCTGCTCTGTGCGATAAGTCTAGACCACTCTCCCTCCCTCACTCTGAGCTAGTGCGCTTGAATGGGCCAGGACACCTCAGTGAACAAGGGTATATCAACATGTAGGCCCTAGCTAGTGTATATGTGTCTGGCTATTTTTATAAACTAGGGAGAGACGAAGAAAGCGGTGTGTTTTGTGTTGAAAAGTCCAGAAGTTGGCGAGTAATCTTGAGTTATTTTGAAATTTACATAGAAGCGTGGAGAAATGTTGGCTGGACTGCTACGCTAAATGGGAGCATGAAAGGAAACCAGTCCAAGGGGTTTTTATGGCGGGTGTGAGGGTTTGTAGTGAAGGAGGTAGACTAAATACTTTGAATGTTTAAAAAGCAATATGACAAATAAAAAGAAAACTGAACTGCATAATATCTAGGTAAGTTAAAATGATAATATGAGAATAGGCCAATTTTTTGCCAATAGAATAATTTTTTTTTAATACTTAAATCATGAAAACACAAAAAAAATGAGAAAGAAGTTTGCGATTTCAGGATTTTTTTCCCTCTTATTTCCAGAGACTTTTTTTTCCTCCCAAAAAATAAGGTTAAAGGTCACTATGGAGATGTTATGTCTTTGATTGCATGTACCACAGTATAACATTAAACTTGCATATCTTGAAAAATAGGCATTTCCACAGATCTGACCTGCAACACCGGAATGAGATGCTAGACTCCATGGAGATAAATAAGTTTAATAACAAACTGTAGAGCGTTTAAGGTATCATAAAGAGCAGAAAAGTTACACAGTGTGCCTTTAATTAGAGAAGGTGCACTAGGTGTGATTATTCCAAAGGCAGATAATAACAGTAGACAATGTGGGTTAAGTGTCTTGCCCAGGGATACGTCATTCATATGAGCAAGGTTTGAACCAACAACCATTTGGGGGACTGGGCAAACACTCAACCCATTGTGAAACTACCACACTTCTCTTGGGTCACACTCTGTGAATCCTACTTTTACCAGAGATAACTTTTCTCCAAAATGACTCCACAGTTTAACAGTAAGATTGGAAAATAAAAACGACACATTAATAACTTTATCCAACCCAAACATTTCTGCGTTTTCTGCCTAACTTTGATGTGTTTTTCCCAGTTGTGAGAGCTCAGAACTGGCTTGTGTTACCAAACTTTCTGGAGCAAAAACTGACGAAATGACAGTTGTTTTTGTGTAGTTCCCAGAGTGCGGAGTACATGTAGTTCTAACTGCCAAAACATGAACGCTAAACTCCACTTTTGGTGCATTTGTACGTGGCAAATTACTGTTGTGGTTGGCTTGCTTGCTTACTGATCTTTATAAAGGACACAATGTGAATGTTACGTGTCTGTCTATATTATCGAACTTTTGTTTCTGATTTTTACAGTTATAAAGTTTTCCTCAAAAACACTGTGCTTGTTTCAGTAATCTTCAGGTCCCAAAATGCTTGCCACCCTCTGGTATACCACATCAACTTCTGTTAATCCATGAAGCTCCTGTTTTGAAATTCTATACACCTTCACTAGCCTTGATCATTTCATCAATACATTTACATGCTCACCGGGAAAAACCATAAACTGTATAAAGAAGTGGACTAAGAGAGTATGACATCACTCATAGCGTTTGGCTCCAGTCAAATGAAGCTCATCGAGGCTAACAGCAGTGCATTTAAACTTGGGCCTTCAGTGACATTTCATATAAGACACCAACCAGACAATAACAAAACAAACCGTTCTTTGAAAATAAAGTTAACAGATTATTTGCATTTTTGACAATAGGCTATACAGCAGCAAATAACTGAAAATGTAGCACAGCTGAGATTGAACGGACTTTAATGCAGTTAACTCAGGTGACTTCAATGCGCCACATTATTATTAACATTATAAACTCACTTTTTCATTGTGGCGCTCCGTCTCCCTGTGTGCCGCTGAGCTGCAGGTCCACTCCAGTGTCTCCAAATGTTTTTAACGCTTTAAGTGCACAGCTGTACAACAACAGTACTATGAAATTCGCCTGACAACACAAGCTAGCTGAAATATAATTGGATAAAAACTCTACCACAATAAACAACATTGGAAGCCACTCAATGAAGTGGATATGATAGAACATGAAGAGAACAGAGAATAGGGAATATTTTTGTTTGCACATACAGTTTATGAAAATAAAATAAATTCATTTTTCTGAGCATGTTTAGGCCAGCAGAGAAGGCCATGCAGGGGTGAATTTGGAGGAGTGTACCATATTTGAAATCCCAACCACGAGTATCATAGCAACCAAAGAGCCAATCCGGAGCAACGCTGTCAATCAATCCTGTTGCTAACGCTGGTGGAAGCGACCTCGGGCAAAGAACGTGCTTGAATTGTCTGTTATTAATATTCATATCTTGATTTACAGACACAATAGTGAAATAAAAATACCAGGATCATGTAGAGTGTGTTAATATGAACATTTTAAGACCAAAATGATGAGTCTGACAGCAGCAGTTACAGAGAGAGGGGTGACAGTTTTTCAATACAAAGTGAATTGGAGCCAGAGTTGATGGAGCTGCAAGAGCGCCCATGATCACTTCCTATTTAGAATGTAGTGGCTAGGAGGTTAGCTATGTTCATTTATATATGCAGGCATAGTTCAGGCCATGGAGTCAGGGGCATCAGGTTTACATGCAAAGTCTATTGGGGACGGCAGAGTAAAAAATAAATAAAATAAATAAATACTTTTGCCAAAATTTGCAGTGTTCAGAATTTCAAGCGTCTGTTCTCAAATGCAAAGGAACAATAGCAAAATAAGAATACCAGGATTATGTAAAGCAGGCTACTATGGACATTTTAAGACTAAAATGATGAGTCTGACAGCAGCAGTTACAGAGAGGGGAGCAACAGTTTTTCAATACAGAGTGAATTGGAGCCATTGGAGTCCATAGAACCTGAAGTACGCCCATGATCACGTCCTATTTGGAACAGGGCGGCTAGCTGGTTAGCTTTGTCCATTTTTATATATGCAGTCTATGGTAAAAACAGATAACTGGCCAATTTAAACCAATTTTTCAAAATGGATGTAAACTGGGGAACTACGATTAAGGTGTCATGAATGGAATCTCAAAGAGTCCATGAACACAGCCATATGGAAGCAGCTACCTGGGAGAGACTGTTTTATCCATTCAAAGATGTTGTTAAATGAGAACCATGTGGAAACAACTGTGACTTTCCCATGCAGATGTTTTTCTGTCATGGTTCAATGTCGGAGCGAGAGGAGGGTTCACTCTGGTACATGTTTGAGTACAAAACAGAACAGAACAGTTTGCAGTGGTCCAAAGACATGCCTCACTTACCTTATGCATTCTGAGCATCCTAATTATTCACCGCAATGATTTTATAAGTGAGTTTCACAACTTTCAGAGACCAGAGCAAAGTTTTGCCGTCACGGTAATGCTAACATAACTAGCATGGTAAACCCACATTTCCCGCTTCTGGGAAAATCAAAGTTTTATAATTAGATGCAGACACCACACAGCGGACATACTTTGACCTCAAGAGCTGCTTATGCAATGTATCTGTACTGGAGCGGGACAAATGTTGCTCAGCTACATGGAAAACTTTGGGTACAGGCCCTTTAAAAACCAAAAGTTTGGCTCAGCGTGTCACTCTGCAGTCATAACCTCTCCAGCTGCTGTCAAAGTGAAAAGACTGTTTCCATTGGCTTTCATCGCTTTTGACACTGGTTCATGAAATGTACACACACCCTGACCTTCACACTCAACACAGCATTATAAGAATAACATTTAGATTAGGAGACTTGAGTCACATTGTTGTTGACAGCGGATTATTATTATTATTATACTGTTACACTGGCCCAAGTTTAACTGTCATCTTCAACATCTTTGATATTCATGACTGATTTTGACTCTTAGACATTTTATCCTTTACAAACTGCAAACCATTCTCCTGCTCTGTGCTGTACAAATATGTCAATAAAGTCTGCAGTACTCTTCAGTGAGAAGGGGGTGACGTATCAGTGCTGGGGGCTATCAACTCAAAGCTAATGGAGAAATAAGTTATTTGCATATTAAAACAAAAGTGAAACAAAAGCACAGAACTGCTCCTGCTCTGAACCAACAATCGACCCACCCGCATTCAGCACTAGGGCCCAGGAAGGCAAGTTTATTTGTATATCACAATCAAATAAAAAAAAAAAATCATACAAATCAAAACATAAATAATCACAAATAATCATCGTAAAATTAACATCAAAGCATAAGAGTGCAGAATAAAAACTTTACAGTCATATGCACTTCTAAATAGAACTGTTTTTAGCCTGGATTGAAACATTGTCAAAGTCGAGGCCTGTCTCACATCTTCAGGAAGATTGTTCCAGGTTTTAGCTGCATAAACTGAAACGCTGATTCTCCATGTTTAGTCCTGACTCTGGGCACCAGCAGGAGGCCGGTCCCTGAAGTCTTCAGAGTGCGAGATGGTTCATATGGCACTAACATGTCGGAGATGTACTTTGGTGCTGGTCCATGGAGAGACTTGTCCACAAGCAGAGCTGCTTTAAAGTCTATTGTCTAAGCCACAGGAGCCAGAGCAGAGACCTGAGCACAGGACGCATGTGCTCGTACTTCCTGGTTCTAGTCAGAACCGAGCAGCAGTGTTCTGGATGCACTGCAGCTGTCTTAACCCTCGAAAGGCCTTGTTTGAAGTATCACCAGTGTAGAATAAATCAGCATTAAAATTGTTTTCAGAAAAAGATTTGAACATGTTTACCTTATATCTGCAGAAAATCTAAATCTTATGGTTCCTTTAAAACAAATTTATAAGATGATTTTAGTTTGACAGAATCCAACATGCTTACCAACATATTCTGGCAACTTCCAGTAGCATTCACCAAAGTGTCTCATGATGGTGTGGTCACGTGTTTTATATGTTTTTCACAAACAGTCCAAACATTAACCAAAAAAATGAAGTGCTTACGGAGCCCAGCACTTCCAAAACCAGTACACCACATACAACCACAAAAATCGCTCTTGCAAGTTTGGCTGATTATAGTCTGTGAACTTTGGGACTATCCAAGCTGCGGTCAGGGCCTGGCTGTGCTCCTGTCCCCTGGGTGACCTCTCTCCTCTGGGGCAGACTTATCGGCCTAATACCCCCCCTGTCAGCGCCACGGTCCAGTCCACTACACCTGGATGGGACCGGCCTAATGGCACCTGATGAAAAGTACGTTTGTTTAGACTGAGGGAGTACTTTTTCCAGCCCGTGTTTTGGTAAGCTCCCCCTGGTATTGTGCATGAGGCCCCAGTCGGAAACCAGTGAGAACAATGTTGCAAAGGAAATGAAATCTATGTGAGCGCGCTTTGGGCCGGTCACACGGGGCAGGGACAAATGACAAGGAAGAGCAGAAGAATTTGATTATTTCTGTGTTTCAGCTTGTATTTGTGTTAGCGTAGAGAGGAAATAGTACTCAGGAGCTAAACAGTTGGCTTGTTCATCCGGTGTAAATACTGTTTTATGTGAGAAACGGGGAAAATTTTTGAATAGATTAGTGATTTAATTACATGTTTTGGAAAGTACAAAACCATAGCCAACATTCTGCTTCCCAGTCCTCTCATGTGAGGCGTTACAAGTTGATTGACAAAGGTTTTTGAGCTGCCCTGTTATCATGGACAAACATGGGGAAATACAAACAACTAGTGATTCAAGCAACTCATCGCTTCCCTAGAGAACCAATCTGTCCTACTTTCTGTTCAAAAGCAGGAGGACTTGGGACCATAGAGCGCAGAAGACAACTGTCCAACTGTGGAATGTTCTAATCCGAGCCGACGTGTGCTTTACCAAATATCACCATTCGCAAGGCACCACATCCAAAGCATTGCACATCCAAAAAAGTCCAGAAGTTGGCGAGTAATCTTGAGTTATTTTGAAATTTACATAGAAGCGTTGAGAAATGTTGGCTGGACTGCTACGCTAAATGGGTGCATGAAAGGAAACCAGTCCAAGGGGTTTTTATGGTGGGTGTGAGGGTTTGTAGTGAAGGAGGAAGACTAAAAACTTTTAATGTGTAAAAAGCAATGTTACGTGCCACTTTGTCCAGGGGTGGTGGTAACGAAATGATGTTAAAACCGGGTGTACAACAAAACAGGAGCGTGGGGACGTTGGTCAAAAAATGATAAATTAGATTTATTCTTACAAAATTGTTTTCAAAAGTGGATACAAATTAAACAACTTGCTCAGGGGTGTCCAAACTTTTCTCATTAAGGGCCACATATGGCTGAGGGCCGATTGGGGGCCATAGACTGGTCACCAATTCAATGAAAACTTCAAATCTGCAATATTTTTACAAGTTAGACTGAACCACTAGGCCTTTATTCATGCTCACATCCTCAGTGGAGCACATTCAATATATTGATATGGGCTTGTTAAAGTAGATTTTCAGAAATGTACAGTAAAAGTAATGTTTAAGGTAATATGGGCCAATACACCTGGAAGCTTGAGGGCGAAGAAAAATTGGTCTGGGCCACAGTTCGGGCATGCCTGAACTAGATAACACAAAAATAAACTACAAAATAACTAAAAATTACTGCAGCGGAGGACCCCACTGGTCGCCGATGTGGTGGTGGTTGAACTATGACAAATATAAAGAAAATTGAACTGCGAAATATCAGGGTAAGTTAAAACAACTTGAATTAAGAATATGTCAAATTTTTGCCAACAGAATACGATTTTTTTTTTATATTAAAATCATGAAAATCTCACATATGGTTCTTTTAAAACTAATTTACTGTATAAGATTATTTTGGTCTGACAGAAGCCAACATGCTTAGCGACATGTTCTTGCAACTTCCCGTAGCAGAGAGTGTTTCGTGATGGTTTGGTCACGTGTCTCGTAGGCAGTGTGTCCATCCCCATCGTTGCTTAGTGCTTAACTGGAATAAAGCAACCAGAGCTGACTTTATCTATTGGTCAAAATCTTCTCCCTGTCAATTTGGCCGTAGCTCAGTAGGTAGAGTTGGTGTTGTTGTGTCCTTCAGCAAGACACCTGCCCTAGTTGATAAAAAGTGTACTTGCTCCTACTGCAGACTCACTGTACAATGACTGGGCGCTGACTGAGCACATAAATAAACCATGTGCGATGCAGCAGACTCCCCTCTCCTCTCATTTTCTCTACCTCCTCTCTCCTCCCCTCTTCTCCCCTGTCTCTCCTCCCCTGTTCTTCTCCCCCCCACTCCCCTCTCCTCCGATCTCCTCTCATCTCTTCTCCTGCGCTCTCCTCTCTCTCCCCTCCTCCCCCTCTCTCTCTACCTCCTCCCCTCTCCTCCTCTCCTCCCTCTCTGTTCTTGACCCTCTCCTCCCCTTTCTCTACCTCCCCTCCTTTGTCTCTCCTCCCCTCTGTTGACCTCTCCTCCCCTCTCTCTACCTCCCCTCCTTTGTCTCTCCTCCCCTCTGTTGACCTCCTCTCCTCCCCCTCTCTCTACCTCCCCTCCCTTTGTCTCTCCTCCCCTCTCTCCTCTCCTCTCCTCCCCTCTCTCTACCTCCCCTCCCCTCTCACCTCCTGTCCTCTGCTCTCTCTCATACTCCCTTCTCCTCTCTCTACCCCTGATCCTCCCCCCTCTCTATCTCGCCTCTCCTCCCTCCCCTTCTCTCTATCTCTCCTCCTCCCTCCCCTCTCTCTACCTCCTCTCCTCTCATCCCTTCCCTTCTCTCTACCTCCCCTCTCCCTACCTCCCTTCTCGTCCTCTCCTCCCCTCTCCTCTCACCCCCTCTCCTCCTCTCTTCCCCTCTCTCAACCTCTTCTCCCCTCTCTTTATCTCCCTTCTTCTCCCCTCTCTTCCCCTCTCTCTACCTCTCCTCTCCTCCTCTCTCTACCTCCCTTCTCCTCTCCTGTCTCTCTACCCACTCTCTCCTCTCGTATCTCACCTAACCCTGTCTCTCTCTACCTCTCTTCTCTCTACCTCCCCTCTCCTCCATTCTCCTTCCCTCTCTTTACCTCCCCTTTCCTCCCCTCTGTCTACCTCTCCTCTCCGACTGACAGACAACACAAACATCCACGCTCAACAACTCTCATCGATTTCCTGACAGCGTCCCGGGTGGATGAGAAATGCCAATACACAGATTCCGACCCCTGCCGCCCGGTTCAGGTCCAGTTCACTTGTCAGTCTCCATAATTCTGACAAAATCAAGACGTTTGGCCCTGATGCAGTTAGCCAGGCGCGTTAGCTAGCCGGGGCCCCTCTGATTGAATTAGCTGTCTGCCTTCGGTCGTAGAGTACCAGCCAAGCGCAGGAGGGGGTGGAGGAGACAGTGGTGAAAGAGGAGATGTGAAGAATGGGACAATGGCGGCGTTCATTAGTTCACTGATTAAGAGACTCAGAGATAGTGGAGAGAGGCGTCACAGATGATAGTAGGGCAAAGACTTACACTAATGTTGAATTGTGCATGTGAATCGCAGACCGTATAAAGAAGTGGACTAAGTGAGTCTGATGTCACCCACAGCGTTCGGCTCCAGTCAGATGAAGCTCATCGTGGCTAGCAGTTATATGGACGACTTTGGAGCTGAGTTTCATATTTGGAACTCCGACCGAAAGTTTCATAGCAACCACAGAGCCAATCAGGAGTGAAGCTGTTAAAGGTAACGCCCCTTCCCTTAGCTTAGTATCACTGTCAAGCAAATTTGTCACTAATACTGGAGGAAGTGACCTCGGGGAAGGAAGGAAGCTGATTTGTCTCTTATAAATGGTCATATTGATTTACGGACACGATGGCAAAATAAAAATACCAGGATCATGTAGAGCTGGTTAAAAAGGCGATTTTAAGACCAAAATGACGAGACTCACTGCGGCAGTTACAGAGAGAGGGGCGACGGTTTTCTAATATAAAGTGAATTGGAGTCAGAGTCGATGGAGCTGGAATCGCCCATGATCACTTCCTGTCTGGAACACTAGCAGGTTAGATATGTCTATTTATATATACAGTCAATGATGGGATTATATAAAGTTGTGTACTAATTTGTTTTGGTTTAAAAATGTGAAGGTTTTGCTCAAAATAATAATATTCTCTAATTTCTTATTATATATTATTATATTATTATTATTATTATTATTATTATTATTATTATTATTATTATTAGGCCCGAGCCCCTACAGGGCGTAGGGCCTATTGCTTCCGCAACGATGAGTGCCTGGGCGAAGCCCAGCGCCCGTCATTCGCCATTGACCCCACGGTGACATGGGGAATGTTAAGAGCTTTCAAAAAACGTATAATATGTAATTCTAATGTTTTCGGATATATTGTTTTTGCTAAAAATATTATTATTTTTTTTTTTTTTCTTCTTCTGCTCTTTGAGCAGGGAATTTGACCCCCTGAACATATATTCGAAAACTCACCAAATTTTGCCCCAAAATTCAGAAGTGGCGAAAAATTAATTTTTTTATATGTTGCATAAATGGGCATAAAAAAATGGCGCGACAGCGCCACCTACAAAAGTCAAAATACATTGCGTCAATGGGAGACGCCCCGACGTCAACTTTGTCGTAGAGCCACCAAAATTCGGTACACACATTCTTCAAGTGATGCCAAACACAAAATATTATTATGGCCACGCCCTCTGACAAACCGGAAGTCGGCCATCTTGGCTTGAAAATTCCGAAATGCCGAGTCAGCATTTTTTGTTGACGTCGCATTTTCGTCAACTCCTCTGAAGGCGCTTCACCTGCAGGGCTGAAAATCACTGGACATCATCTAGACAAGTGGGGCATCAAAAGTTATCCAATTTACGTTGATACGTATAACGGTTTCCGTGCGGCGAAGCCGCAAAAGTCCGTCAAAATTTTTGCAATTTTCAAATGTCAAAAGTTGCTCCCGTTTGCGCATACAAAGTCCGATTGGGCTCAAATTCGAATCAGTTGTAAAACTTTCTGGCCTAGACCTACTAATTATGAAAGAAAACAATTTGGTGCAATAGCGCCCCCTACAGAATAACAAATAAATTTGCATGGAGGGCCCAAATGTTAGTTTTCCCAAATGTTACGAAATTTCACACAAAATTCCAGTGGGTCATCCCGATCAATAAAGTCAATCAGACCCATGTCGTTTCTTGCACCATGTTGCTATGGCGATGCGCCGAAGTTCCCATGTTATCCTAATGGGAACGGTCCGAAAATTTCCCATTCATGAGAAAAACATTAGTTTCATGGAATTAAGTGAAATTTGGCAGAATGACTCATCATGTCATCACGATCAAAAAAGTCAATCACACCCATGCAATATTTTTCACTCTGTTGCCATGGCGATGCACGAAATACCCCATGTTATCCTAATGGGAAAATTTACACATTTTTGGACATTTCAAAGTCTTATAATAGCTTCAAACCTTCAATGTCGAATGTGACATTTGGCACGTTGATTCATTACATCGTCCCCGTCAAAAAAGTCCAAGGTGCCAACTTGGTATCTTGCACGGTGTTGCCATGGCGATGCCTGGAAAAACCCATGTTGGTGCATTTTGTGCATCAGTGCTCCCAATGTCTTTTGGCTTTGTTTGGTGACAAGTGCAGCCCAAAGCCACAATACAACAGAGGCATGTGATGAATCAGCGCCACCTACAGGGAGTGCCTGGTCGGCCGAGTGCGAAGCGCGGCCCGCGAGGGCCGTTCGATGCCGCTTGCGGCTTTAATTATTATTATTATTACAGAACCAGATCATTTTAAACAGTTTGCAGTGGTCCAAAGTCATGCCTCACTTACCTTATGCATCCTGAGCATCCTGATTATTCACCACGAGTTTATAAGTGAGTTTCACATCTTTCAGAGACCAAAGTTTGAAGTTTTGCCGTCATGGTAATGCTAACAATAACTAGCATGGTAACCACACTCTAAGTTTTATAATTAGATGCAGACACCACACAGCGGACGTATTCTGACCTCAAGAGCTGCTTATAAAATATATCTGTACTGGAGCGAGGCAAATTTTGCTCAGATACATGGAAAACTTTGGGTACAGGCCTTTTAAAAACCAAACGTTTGTCTCGGCGTGTCACTCTGCAGTCACGGCCTCTCCAGCTCCTGTCAAAGTGAAAAGAACATGCTTTTTTTTTACATTTAGATGAATAAAAAAGAGAAACAGAGATGTATTTTGATATACATTAGATTAGAAACATTTTTTGCTGGTCTAAGTTACTAGTCAAAATCGAGATCTGAGTATATTAGCTTTTGTTTTTTACACTATGTGGATGCTTCTGTCAAACTGTATATTCATGAAAGATACACAATTTGTGTACGCTCAGTTCCTTTTTATATATAGTACATAATGAATATTTATAATGCAATTTCTGCTGATGTTTTTGAATGGAGAAAATTTGCAATTACTGCATGGAAGGAATTTTGTATTTATTTTGTCTTTAAGGTGTATTTATTACTATTACTATAATTATTATTATTATTAATATTATTAACTAATTCTTCTTCTTTTTTTGGCTATATGCCCAACAGGGTGGGGTAGAAAAGGGGGGAAATATAATCAGATTGTAAACTGTATAGCTGCAGTCGAGATTAGTACTTCAATAAAAATTAGATCACAAAAAAAGATAAATAAACTACTACTACTACTACTACTAGTACTACTGACTCTAATAGTACTCTGCTGTATTGTACGTATTGACAACACAACTCTAACAAGCCCTGCTCTACTAGTACTATCATTTGTGTACTTGTACATGATTGTACTGATGCTCCAGTACAGCCGCCCTGAGCCCTCAGATCACAGTGCTTTATCCATATCTTTACTCTGCCCTGAAGTCCACTGGTTCACTCTGCAGCTGTGAGACTCTGGCAGCTCCTCTGTTTATCACAAGATTGGATCACACTGCTCATAGTGACTGAATCGAGTTAGCTGTTAGTGTATCACAAGTTAGCATCCTGAGGCAGCCTTGTTCCTCCACAGTTGATCCTGTTGTTTTCTTTTTTCTTTTTAAATGGATGCACTTCATCCAGATTTCATATCGATCTTTTCATCTCCAAAAACGTGCTCAGAAATCTATTGCCCAGAACAACCCCAAGTTCTCATCCACTCTGGGCCCTCGGTAAATAACTTGTTGACAGCAGGGAACATGCCTTTTTGGTACTCCTCGGTAGAGTTGGGATAAAGTTCACCATGCAACCACGCTTTTATATTTGCACATTTTCTCAGACAGTTTTATAAAGTTTCGGAAATTCAGCTTAAACAGAAATTGTTGATACTCAAATCAGGTATACAGTTTATTATTATAACTTTTTAGAGAGATGGGTAGAGTTACCACAAATGGAACGCTAGTACAAGTGCAAAGTAGTGCTCCAAGAAATGACTCAAGTACGAGTAACTATAAGAGAAACTGCGAGTGTGATATTTGAAATCCAAATTCAAGTGAGTGTAATAGGCTCTGTGCACAACAGCGCCTGGAAATGTCACTGTTAGCATCACAACTTCCTGTCCAACTTTATCTCCATGAGATTTTTGCTGAGTTGTGCTAAAAAGAATAAATATTTAAAGATCAGACAGTGGACAGAGAGCTGCGGGAGGATGTCACTACATGTTAAACACTGCACAAATAAAATGAGTACTTCACCAGAGGACACTTGTTGATAAACAAATTAAGTTAAGTTAAGTTAAGTTAAGTTAAGTTAAGTTAAGTTAAGTTAAGTTAATTTAAATTAAATTAAATTAAATTAAATTAAATTAAATTAAATTAAATTAAATTAAATTAAATTAAATTAAATTAAATTAAATTAAATTAAATTAAATTAAATTAAATTAAATTAAATTAAATTAAATTAAATCAAATCAAATCAAATCAAATCAAATCAAATCAAATCAAATCCAAATCAATAATACCACAAACTGAAGCATTCTACATATAAAACATTACTGGTTAGTCTTTCATTTTATTATTGTGAATTTTAATAGGTTTATTTTATGTTTTCCAATCTAAATAAAAGCGACTGTTAGAACCTGTTGGAGGGACTGAAAGTGAATGAAAATAATGATAAATTCCCAGTCACTCAGATTTAGTCTCATATGGCATCTGGACGACTAAAAGTAAAGACAAGTTTTGAGTGACCCTGGACCAGTCTGGATGAGAAATGGACTTCTTCCACCTCTGACAGTGACCACAGGAGTCCACCACAGGGACAAGCTCGTGGGGTTAAGTGTCAGCCACAGGGAGGAGTGGGGAGGGGGGTCAGGGGAGGAACGGAGTTAGTTTTACAATACTAAACAAATGATGCCAAACGCCAATCACCACTGACCACTGCCAATCAAGCACAGAGCACATAGGGACAGGGAGGCAGCTTTGTTGAAATGTGCACTTCAGTAAGAATAATACTATGTTACATTAAAATAAGAGTACTCTAGTAGAAGTGAAACGTAGAGATGCAAATAATTACTAATGTAAGAGTAAAAAGTACTTTGAGAAACTACTACTTACGTTCTTCTCTGTGGACGTGACAGTTGATTTATGATTTATGACCACAGACTGTATTTATACGAATGGACGTAGCTAACCTGCTAGCCACACTGTTCCAAATAGGAAGTGAGCATGGGAGCGCATTCTAGCTCCATCGACTCTGGCTCCAATTCACTTTCTATTGAAAAACTGTCACCCTTTTCTCCGTAACTGCTGCTGTCAAGGTCGTCGTTCTGCTCCTAAAATGTACATGATTCTGGGGGTTTTATTTGGCTATTTTATCTGTAAATCAAGATATGAACATCAGCAACAGAAGAATCAGGTTCCTTCTTTCACCGAGGTTTCTCCCACTAGCGTTTGACAAGCGCAAAAGGTTTGATTGAGAATGTTTCAAAGCTCCTGCTCCCTCCTAAACCAGCGGTGCAGGGGGAAAAGGGCATTACATTCAGCAACCTCGCTCCGGATTGCCACTCCCCCTTCAAAAAAAGTCTCCATTCCCAATAAAGCTTCTCAACTTGGGTACTAAATTTAGCTGCACCTACAAATTCAACAAAAGCCGTTTAATTTTCTATACAAAAGCTCTGAGCTAAATCACTTGCCAAAAGCCCTGATAAAAACTAAAGGAGAACCAGAACATAAAATCCCAATCAAAACAGGATTATCATTTCACGTTTTATCCTGGAGCGTAATCCTGCCAACAACGCCAATTTTATGCCTCCACCTGATCTTATTATCTATGCTAATATGGCACATACTTTCTTTAGCGCACGTCAACACAACATCTCAACGGATTCAGACTGAAATGAAAATAATCCGTCAAGCCGCAATTCTCCCGCAACCTGAAAAGTAAACAAAAGAGGCGGTCCCATTTTGGCACTTAGTCACAAGTGTAATCACCACTCCTCCGTGCGGCAGGGGAGCCATTCTGAGGCTACTTAGGCTGTTAGCGCTAAATGAGCTAGCTTTATTGCCTGCTCATTTGTAATGGGTCTCCAAGCCGTACCCTATCCGGCCACAGTACACGTCTTTAACCAGCATGCTCAGTGTTTATTAGCTATTGTGAGGAGAAGGTAATGTTCACTTGGCTGGAAGGGCGGCTTCGTGGGACTGGTCTCTGAGTTTATAAAAGACGTATACGGCAGTGTATTTATACGGGTAAGGTAAAAATAACAATTAGTACAAAATATGGACATGTAGATTATCTGATATGCACAATCTGGGATCGTTTATTATTTGTTTGTTTGTTTGTACAGGGCTTCAGGGGCCATGGGCAACGTGAGGTCCCAGGGCCAAATCTGGCACGTTAGTTAGTTAAATTTGGGTCTCAAGATTATTTCGATTGCACTGCATTGTGACTGCTGCCCCATTAAATATATTATAATGATATTGCGTTTATTATGGACACTCAACAGTTACCATGCTAACAAGCCAATGGAGCAAAGTCCATTGTTAAAACAACCAAAATGGCGCCCCCACTAAAGATGTATTGTATTGCTAGTTGTTGTTAGCTTTACTGTGATGGCTCTGGTCTCTGAAAGTAGTGAAGAGCACTTATACCTAATCCAACTTTATTTTTAGAGAACATTTTACCAAAACAAAAGTCTCCCAAGTGCTGCATAGAGTTGGTACAATATAAACTAATACACTGCATACAATATAGCATAAAAATAAATTAAGCAAGTCAATAAAAGTCATAAAAATACTAAAATTAGAAAAGAAAATTAAATCAATGAGCCAGTCAGAGGACCACACAATGCTCTTGTTGGGTTCAAAGCCAGTGTGTAAAAGTGTGTTGTTAAACGAGGCTGAAAACTGAAGGGCGGTCCTAATGTGAGGGACAGTTCCAAAGTTTGGTGCCGTCTACAGAGGCCCAGACACCCCAGCTTTTGAGTCTCATCGAGATAAAACAAACACAATTGTTATGATGTGTATTAAACTCATCATAATGAATAACCATTTAAATGTTACATCATTCATCCACTGAGGTCCATATTTAGAGGACACTCATGTAATAAGGCACTAGAACATCTCGAAGTGGCTACAAGGTACAATCTAAAATAAATGGGTTATAATCATCTTATCGTCAGTGATCAGCTTGTTTTTTGAACAGAGATCTTGAGCCAATCCTCTGTCAGGAAAAGCATGCTGATTAGAGCACAGGTCAGACTCTGGCATTTGACTATTTTTGTATTAAATGGCACTGATTAAAAGACTGTCTTGTTTATGTTCAGGAAATTAATGTTGAGAGACATTTCTGTTTGTTTTTAATGAGACAGAATAAGGTAACGTTATAAGGTTAATATATAAAAATAAGCTGTGATAATATGAGGTCAAATTTTGTTAAACTACTGAGTCCTGCTTCTTTTTAGTAATATGTATATTGTGTTAGCTATGGTCAGTCTCTGGTGCTGGTAAATCCAGGGCTGTGAGGGACAGAGGGAATGAAACAGGGCTAAACAATAATATCTGACAACATTTGACAATATTCGTTCGTGGCTTTTTTTATATAATCGCGATAATTGCTCCTGCTCACTCAGGTCTGCAGATCATTCATTGTTAGTGGTCCCATAAACTAGGAGGAAACTTCGAGGGGACCGTGTCTTCTCTGTGGCTGGTCCCAAACTGTGGAACGTGTCGCCCCTGCACCTTAGACAGGCTGTCACTTTATACTTTTAAATCAGCTCTTAAAACGCACTTTTTCTCTTTAGCTTTTTACTGATATGTTGTTTTAAATAGTGTGTAGTTATTTATTTATTTGTATTTGTCTGTCATATATCTGTGTTTTTAAAATGTCTGTTGTGTACTGCACTCTGGTCAACTCTGTTGTTTTTAAAGTGCATTAGTAATAAAGTTGGATTAGATTTGATTAGATAATTGCCAACAAAGATAATCGGCATTTTGTCGCCAGAAAGTGCAGGAAAAAAACGGCTTCTCCCTGACGATCTCCTCCAGATCACTGTTATTTTCATGTATAAGAAAGTACAATACTATAAGTTTAAATATGGAACCTATTCATAATATTAAAATTGTAATTATTCATGTTCAGAACATTTTTAAACTGTCAGCAACAATAATTATCATGGTATAATCGTTAATCGCAGGCTATGATAATTGTGACACTACATTTCAATATTGTCTGCCTTGTTTTCTGAACTCTCAAGCTTCTAGTGCAAGACAAAGATTATTCAAATATGGAGCAATCAACAAACTGAGAAAAAAGTTAAAGTTAATTTTATTCTCATGTAGGTGTATTTTGCACATGTCTCCTTTAATGCACCTGTATGTAGCCTGTGCTCTTACAGTTTAAACACATACAACTGCACTTTAACCCTCAATAGAGACAGATACATGTTTTTCTCATTCTCAGTATTTGGGCAGGCTTCATGTGAAAAGCTCAGAACCTCTAGAATTCACTCACTGAGCTGCAGAAGCTGCACTAGCATTGATTCATGATTGGCTGCAGGTGCTGCGTTTAGGTAGTGACGATTCAGATCAGAGAAAGTCCTGAATTTAGACACTGAAACTTGCAACCGTAATAAGAGACTCATGTGAGGTTCATTCTGCTTTCTATTTTGATAATCGCCTTCAACCAAACACCACATTTTATCATAAATGGTCATCATGTCTAATATTTTCAGCATTACAGTTGTTATCAGTCAACCTTATTTATGGGAGCACAGATAGGTCAAGTTTATAAAATAAAAAATCAAAAACTTACAAGTTTCCTTTAACAACAGATCTAAAAGTGAAAATTAATGGACTTTAAAACATTTAAAACATTTTTTACAGAATTTTTTGCATGTAGTTCTATCATTGGCAACATAAACATACCTAAGCATGATATTTTTATGGCAGGATTACACGATAATCACATCTAAAATAAGGAGGTATTGCAAAGTCTATTTACCATATGAATAAAATGTGTGTTTATATTGGAATGATTCACTGACAGTATCATATCTGTATCATGTTGCACTACAATGACACATTTCTGTGGCTCTCTGTCCCCCGTGGAAAATCCTGCCTCTGCCTCACGCTTCCATTCAACTGCAAACTGCCAATTGCGACTAAATATAGGCCCTGACCAAAAGCTGACATGGAATTGGCTTGAAAATATGCTATGAATAATTTGTTTGCATAAATAATTCAATTAATTTACAAAATGTGATTGTTTGATTGTGTTTTATGTTATTTTATGTCGGATAGTTTGTCAGCAAAGATTTAAGCCAATTTTCCTCCGTTGACAAGCTTTACGTTTCTACAGTATTCTTAGGTTTTGGGTTTTCTCTTCAAAGGATTTCATATAAAATGAAAAAGGGCCTGGTAGCTAGAACACACACTTCTTCATTACATTACAAAGATGTGAGTCTGGTCAGTTCATATGGCACTGATCAGGCGGATTAGCCAATCAGAGACACGCATGGTCTGTTCATATCAAAACAAACCTGAAAAAAGAAAGGAAAAAATCACATAGGACTGAAAAATATCGTGCATTTCAGCAGAATCAGTGAGCGAGGTGAGAGAAGTATGATTTTGTTCTAATTGATAAGCGACCAATGAGCTCCTTCGTTTTACATGTGTCACTGAAATATGAAATCTGATTGGACGGCTTTGTTAAAGCCTGAGTTAAGACGTGACTGAGAATGTGGGGACCAGACTGATCTCCTCTGTGTGGAAAATAAAAGTGTTTTTAATAATTAAAATTACATAAACTTTCAGGGCAACCTTATAATCAAGAGAAAACAGTCACTTTGTGCAACTTGAATCCTAACAGACACTGTTCCAACATCTTTAAAAAAGAAAATATTTTTGGTGGACTTGTGATATTTGAGTTCACAGAAAAGCTGCTCTAAACAAACCAAACCATAACTCATATTTTTGATGACAACATTTCAACTTGAACGAAATGTCACAACCTTTGGCTGCATGTCCAAGTCACTGTCTTATACTTTGTCTGAAAGATACATTGGATTTTAAATGGTTTATTTCACACTTACATGACCTATAAAAATAAATGGCCTTCATTTGAACCCACAAATAACAACGAAGTATTTAGAAAGAGCTTCTGGGAAAATGTTTTTCTCAAAAGAATGCAACAAATGTAAGACACTTCTTAATTTTTATATAACATATATAAACAGAAACATGAACATGTGTATGTGATACAATACAACTACCGCAAATTTATTTCTACGTTCTAGTTGTTACATCAAACCAGCTGCATGGTCATTTGTTTCTTAAACCAGATGCCCTTCTTGTTGTATATGCTACACAACTAAAGTTATTGCGGTGAAGTGTCTTGCCCTGAGACACAAATGACACAAATGCCTACTCAGGCCTCACAGCAGGAGTTTGCATGTTCTCCCTGTGTCTGGGTGAGTTTCCTCTGGGCAGTCCAGTTTCTCCCATCAACCCAACACATGCACAACAGGTAAAATCCTCCAGCTACGATAGTCCTGACCAAGACTAGTGCAAGATCTGGAATTGGGTCCCTGTCGCCCTCCGTAGAGGTTGTCCCAACAGTGTTGAAAGATGGGTCAAATGCAGAGAACAAATTTTCCTATGAGGACAATAAAGTGTACCTTAACCTTTACTAATACAGCATGTTCTGTTGCCTTGAATGTTCCACAGAATTTATTGTATTTTTCCTTTTTTTTTTTTTTTAGCCAAAAATACTTTGGAAAAAGTGTGTTCTTGCTGTGAATGGAGTCAGCTCGAAGTAGATCTGACATGTAACTTGTAACAAGTATAATGCCATACTGTGGAAAATATCTATCAGAAAAAAATGCACTTCATCCATAAATAACAAAGTGCTACTAAAATAAGCAAATCAGAAACAACAACATTTAAGAATAAACTAGACTGAGAAGGTATATCTTTTTATTTTTAACAAAATTTCACAATAAATATTAGTCAGTTTCATGCAGAATTCTGCATAGAATTCTCTGTGGAATTTCACCAGTGCAAAACAGTGTTTCATTCTGACAGCCAGTCTACTTCTAAGTATATTCCATCCTCGGCTTTCAGGACGCGTGGGGCCCGAGTTACACGAACCTACCCAGCCTGTGTGTGTGCGTCTGGGGAGCTGTCTACCTCTACCCGGCCTTATTAAATGATCAGCTTGTCCATGCACTGTCACAGCCTGTTGGTTGTAGCAGCGGGGGCCCTGTGGGGGGGGGGGGGGGGTCTGGAGTACGGCAAAGCAATGATGCCAGAAAGCGGCTTATCTTGATGGACGGCTTCATTATCACCTCCTAATTACAGGTGGATTTTGGAGCTGGATGAATTACCGTGAGAGGAGTGGATGGGTCTTCGGTTACATTGGGGCCGCTGTTGGGGGTCAGCTGCGTGGCATGTGTGTAGGGGGGGTCCATGCAGGCTTGAGTTTCTCCGCTCTGAGCTCTGTGCAAAATTCATGAGGCTCAGTGGGTATATACCTGCCGCGTCCCCTGTCCAGCCCGTGTCCCCTCATCGCTCATGGGGAAAGTGTGTGCCAGTGAGGGCCAAAACCATGGAGGACAGAATAATGGTCTTATTGGTGGTGGAGAGAAGCAAAACATTGTAGTTAAGCAAGATTACCATTGCTTCAAAAAAAGTAGACGTATAAAAGTAGTGGTTCGAGAAATCAAGGAAAGATATAAAGTAAAAGTCTGGACGTAACATCTGATTTGTAATTTGACATGAATGTAATAGGACAGACAAAACAATCAATAATACACCAAATATGGTATTATAAAAGATTTATTTAAACATTATGAAAGCTTCTACTTTCACCTATTAAGGAATTTATATAAATGCACTTTCCCTCCTTAAAGGGGATATATTGTTAAAAATCTCCTTTTTTACTTTATTATAATAATGTTCCTTCATCATTAGTTTACTCTGAGTTGCATTTCAGTTTGATTCATGCCTATTTGAGTAATATATTGAGTAATATTGTAATATCTGACAGCTTTGAATATTTTTGTTTTCACTTACCACCTATCCCCACCTACTTCTCTGTGCGCTGCAGTTATTCCAAACATTGAGAATCCGTGTGATAGTTTTCAAAATGGGCAGAAAGCCCTTTTCAATGATAATTATTGTTAATAATAAAAAGAAAATGGACATCTGTAACTGTAAATCAATATTGTGATTTAAAAAAAAAAAAAGGATCTGTTATAATTTAATACTTACCCACAAAAATATTCTTAAAATATTCTTGCCCTTTCAGCTACAATCTTCCCATCTTCACTACAGCAGTAGAATCATCACCCTGCTCAGCCTCTCCATCTCCTCTTCTTCACCACGATCACCACTTGTCACAGTTCTGACTGGACACCACTGAGCTGTAATCCAAAAGAGAAGATTTTCCCCTCATAAATGTATCATACTCCCTTCACTTTAATCTGTCAGTCTTTTTATGTATCTTTGCTTTGTGTATTTTTTCCTTCAACCTACAATCCCTGCTCTATAGTCCAGATGTGAGCCATGATTCTAATGCTGTCTGATCCTCTGTAGTATTAGGAAAATGCATGTACGCTAATGAGATGGCCTGGTGTGCACGTGTGTGTACATGTATACAGGTCATATGGGGACTATGCTCAGATGTATGACGCCTTGTTTTCTTCACCCACTGGTTTTGTTTGGCTCATATGTGCATTTAGTTATGTTAAAGTTACTACTATGGCGAAGAGAGTTAATGTTAAAAAAATAGAAAGAAAGAAAATAGAATAGAATTGAATAGATAGAAAAAATAGATATTTCTGATACAAAAGAAAAGACAACTTAAATGGGAAAAAGTCACATATATGTAGCACGTAACAGCCATTCACCCATTCACACACACCAAAATACACAGACTCTGAGGGTGAGGCGGGTTAAGTGTCTTGCCCAAGGACACAACAACAGTATTCATCTGTGAGAACAGGAGTTGCTCCTCCAACCCATGAGTCATCAGTGTTTATCCCTGGATTTGACGCATTTTACCAACTGAGCTACTGTCGTCCCAGCAGTGCTTGAGAGCCTATGACATGGTTGATTTTTATGTTTTACACCAGTGAAGTATGAATTTGTAGAAAAAAGTTTTAAAAAACATAAACTTGCTTACTCCTTAAAACAATTCCCTCTATATACTGTATGTCATCAAAACACAAAACTTTTTTTTTTTTTTCCAAAATCCTAAATATTACGTTTAGTATGTTTTAGTGAAATGAAGAGTCTGAACTCATGTGTACACACGCCTCTATAATGTCCCCTGGAGGCACATGAACATGACACCTGTGTACGGCCCTGTGTGTCAGGGCAGCGCACTCCTTCAGGTGAGTGGAGCATTCGAGGACACAAGAGCTAAACAGATGTGATGTGTATGTGATGTGTGTGTGATGTATATGTGATGTGTATGTGATGTGTGTGTGTGTGATCTGTATGTGATCTGTATGTTATCTGTATGTGATGCGTGTGTGATATGTATGTGATGGTTATGTGATGTGCATGTGATGTGTATGTAATGTGTATGTGCTGGTTATGTGATGTGTATGTGATATGTATGTGATGTGTATGTGATGTGTATGTGATGGTTATGTGATATGTATGTGATATGTATGTGATGTGTATGTGATGTTTATGTGATGTGTATGTGATATGTATGTGATGTGTATGTAATGTGTATGTGATTGTTATGTGAGCTGTATGTGATGGTTATGCGATGTGTATGTGATATGTATGTGATGTGTATGTGATATGTATGTGATGTGTATGTGAGCTGTATGTGCTGGTTATGCGATGTGTATGTGATGTGTATGTGATCTGTATGTGAGCTGTATGTGATGGTTATGTGATATGTATGTGATGTGTATGTGATCTGTATGTGAGCTGTATGTGCTGGTTATGTGATGTGTATGTGATGTGTATGTGATTGTTATGTGATATGTATGTGATTGTTATGTGATATGTATGCGATGTGTATGTGATCTGTATGTGATGTGTATGTGATGTGCATGTGATGTGTATGTGAGCTGTATGTGATCTGTATGTGATGTGTATGTGATGTGTATGTGAGCTGTATGTGAACTGTATGTGACACTACTGCTGCCTGTGACTGGTCCTATACTAGTTAGTTATTCTATACTAGAATTTCAATTGGTCCCATTAGCTTTGGCCATGTTCATTATATGCAATGGTGGATGAAGTACTCGATTTTGTTACTTAAATAAAGCACAGATACAGAGGCAAAAAGATATTCAAGTGAAAGTAATGAACTTAAAGTAACTGTTTAAAAATGTAAGTCTTTCACACAAGTTTTGATAATGTGTTGTGTTAAATGTAGTGATATTTATTAAAAAATGAGACAGTCGCAATACAAATCCATTTCTTATTTGTACCTGCTCTCAAATGAAGTGAAGTAAAAGTAAAAAGTATCCACTATAAATTGAACTTGAGTACATTACTTTACTACTTGTACCTCATTACCTTCCACCATTTTATGAATAGTACTCTTTATTCTAAATATAAAATTAGCAGTACAGCTTTTTAGCATGGACATTACATACTATTACATGACAGTTTGATGGTAAAACAGGTGAGAACACTCATGACAACAGAATCATATATATATATCACCTTTTCTTAACACATAATTTCATGCATTTAAAAAAAAAAAAATTACATTATTAAATTATCCCATCCGTCTTCTTTCGCTTATCTGGGGCAGGGGCAGCAGTCTAAACAGGGACTCCCAGATTTCCCTCACCCCAGACACTTCCTTCTGTTCCTCCAGTGGGACCCCAGGGTGTTCCCAGGTCAGCCGAGAGACAGTCCCTCCAGCGTGTCCTAGGGTCCTCCCCATGAAATTATCTGACACTATAAATTAAAATACCAGTTGATGATTTTATTTACACAAGGAGCCGCTCTACGCCGTTGTATTATTCTACCTTTGTAAAGCGTATTTATTTGGCTCCTCCTCACACATAAAACCAATTTTAAAGATGGAGTGGCTGATTTTCAGTCTCATGTGTCTTGTGTCTCGGAGCACTGCAGTGTTGTTGTGTCCTTAAGACAGTTCACCCACATTTCCCAGTATGAGTGTGGTGTGTGTGACTTTTGGTGGCAGCTGGAGGGGCCGATGGAGCAGATTGGCAGCCTCGCTTCTGTCAGTCTATCCTAGGGCAGCTGTGACTTCAGAAATAGCTTACTATTAGCATATTTGGAGTTAATATATAATCTAATGTAAATCATGTTTTTGTGACAGAAAAAGTGCTATAAATCAAATTGCATTTAGACAAACAATGGGGTTAACAAACAGATTATTAAAAGCGAATTGACTTGAGAACAATCAAAACGAGATTTTGATTTATTTATTTAATTTTTTTAATATATCTCCAGCCATCTCATTTGCAAAACGTATTTTAGAAACATCTTTTGTGTTGTTGTAAAATGAACTGAAGTGGGGTGAAATGGTCCTTTTTACTAATGAAAACACATTTTGTAAGTTGCCATGTTGTTCAACACAACATAAATAAAATATATAAATATACAAAATAAATAAATGGTTTCAGCTATATATATAAATGTGTGTATATGGTTGAGCAGTACATGAATCCTTGCCTGTATAAGAGATGCAACAAAAGGCAAGGACGACCCTTTTAAATAATGAGGATTTAAGAATAATATATGAAAAAATTGTACAAATCATTTCTCCATTGCAAAGGTATGGAGCATGTTTCAGTGTGGAGCAGATAGAAGAGGTTTTGGTTTCGGAGCTATGTTTGTGCACATAAATTATAGGAGCAGATGGTAAAAGTCATTATGCACAAAATGTACACAGACTAGAACTATACATTATAATGCACAAAAGCTATTGTTCTATGAAATAAGTTGTGGTGTGAATATACAAAATGTGTGCAGTACTTTGGAAACTACGTATGAACTGTGAACATCCCAATATAGAGGCACTTGCTACAGGATGCTAAAACATGAGTCAGTCCCTTTCTTTCTTTCAGTATGTATCACTTTATCTTTATCTATACAGGGGAACCCAATGAGAGCACTTGAACTCTCTTTTTCATGGGCGCCCTGTTTAAAATATACAATACAAGACAAACAAGTCCATATAAAACAGTAAAAACAGGAGCAGGTGTGTGTGTATAAAAGTTTGTTACCAGATTATTAAATTGCATTTGTGAGACCAAAGTATCCAGGTTGCTTTTCCTTGGAGTGTATTCCATTTTTGTGAAGCAACACAAGTAAAAGCCTCTTTCCTGTGCGGCTAGTCCTTGGCCTTATGCAGTCTTGTGATCTGGTATTAAATGTTCCGATATCATGAGTAACAGGCATATAAGGTTTTCTGGCAGTTTTTGAAGTCGTCCCTTATAGATACATTTCATACAGTGGTATTCTCTTCTAATAGACACTGAAGGCCTTTCAAATTCAAAACATTATTGAATCAAGTCAAGTAAAGGACATGTAAAAAGAATCACCGCTACTGTACAAAGGCAATATAATGCAGTGCAATCATATAAAAGAAAATATGCAAAAACACGGTAAAACAACACAATACAAGAGTCTCGCTTAGGTCGTGTAAAAAACCAGTGCAAACAAATGAGTTTTCAACAAAGATTTAAGAATATTTTAAAGATTAGGTTGTTCTAATACACAGAGGAAGAGTATTCCAGAGTCTGGGACCAGCTACAGCAAAAGCCTGATCCCTTCTAGCTTTTAGCGGGACCTTGGAACATCCAAAATCATCTGGTCTGCTGATCTCAAAGTTCTTCTGGGAACATGGACAGACAGAAGCTCAGAGAGAAAGGGCGAGGCCCAACCCAAGGAGACACTGAAAAAAGATCATCAGAATCTTAAAATCCATCCTGAAGCTGACAGGGAGCCAGGGCAAGAGGGGGCCAACACAGGAGAAATGCGCTCATACAAAGGAGGATCTTTAATAGAGTACTTCAGCTACTGCCAGTAGTAGGTAATGCAGTAGAACCCAAAAGATCTGATGTCCTGACGATCGGTTTGGATTCAGTGAGGTAAAAGTCAAAGGACGATGCTAGCACTTAAAGATTCAGAAGTGCTTTGACCTCCTCATCCCCGTCCTCCAGCTCAGACCGCCTCAATCTGTAAACACAAAATATAGTGCATGTGATGAGGTGCTGCCCTTTTGCACACGAGTAGTGTTAAACAGGGTTAAGGAGGAAGAGGAGGAGGAGGTGGGTGTCTTCTTCCTCTTCTCCAGCAGTAGACCGGTCATAAGCTCCACAATTCAGGTGCCTAGAAATTGTACTTTTCAGAATATGCTCCTGAAAAGTACTGCTCCATCAGATAAGCTTTTTGTCTAAAAATGCTATATCCACCAAAAACAACATATTAACATTTTATAAGTTTTACTTTAATTTTTGACACCCTCCTCCCTTTGCTCCCTGGGGCAGATCGCAAAATAATTCAAATATTTATGGATGACATCTAAAATTTCTTCGTGCATGTTTTTGATGTGGGAACATTGTAACATGGCAGAAAGCTCAAAAATATCAATTTTGCATAATACATCTATCTATCTAATGCATAATACTCTCATCTAAATGGTCACTACATAAACCTGAGGTGC
This sequence comes from Periophthalmus modestus, assembly GCA_019594935.1. Lineage (NCBI taxonomy): Eukaryota > Metazoa > Chordata > Actinopteri > Gobiiformes > Gobiidae > Periophthalmus > Periophthalmus modestus. The sequence continues at coordinate 4,735,131 of JAIEZT010001318.1, read as the reverse complement.
CCAGGTGTTTTTTATCGAGGGCCACATCTCAAAACATATTTGAAGCAGAGGGCCACAGACCGGTGATCAATGCAGTGCGGTGCTTTACACACAGCAGAGCAATATTAATAAGGCTTGAAACACATTCATTTTAGGTCTGTATCACACTGCAATGTGATGTTTGAGGATATAGTGGTAGGAATAGATTAATTTGCTGTTAAAAGTTCTGCTTATGATCAATTGGGCCGGTTTAGCAGGAGGCCTGAGGGCCAATAAAAACTGGTCTGAGGGCCGCATTTGGCCCCCGGGCCATAGTTTGGACACCCCTGACATAAACCAATCAATCATGCATCAGTGCTAGTGCAGCCTCTGGAGCTCAGTGAATGAATTTTGGAGGTTCTGAGCATGAGGCCTGCCCATATACTGAGAATGAGAACAACTTGTATTGTGGTCCTATCTGCAACTTTAAGGCACACTGGCAATGCTTCAGTTGTGATTACAGTACTATTTTAAAATGTAAAGATCTATAATCTACATACAGACCCTTTAATTCCGCTGCTGTGTGCGTCAGGTGCGCTGTTCTCCCATAAATCCAGCGCTTATTGGGGAGGACCTGGCCAGGCTGCGCGTAAATCTCCTGCTATCACTTTTACGCAACACTTTACGCGCACTTTCTCCGCTTTATAGTCTCCATTCTTTCACACATCTATCTTGTTTTAACCAAAGTTGTCCTGCGCTCCTGGTATGAGCCTCGCGCTGCCTGCCTGCGCTTCTCCGCTCCGCCTGCAGAGCTGCGGTGATGTCAGCCCGCCTGCCTGGGTCATTTGAAGGTCAGCAGCTTCGGAAGGGTTCATAGAAAGTTCACTCGCATATATTAGTCAATTCAATCTTTCATCCTCTGTGGCAAAACTAGTTGGATACGGGCTGCGTCGCGATGCGGAGCGATCATCCTTCACATTTACGCGTGCCTTTAGACGGTACGCGTTTTGTTTTCGGACATTTTTTCGGAAACAGCCCCGCTTTACCTCTGTGCGCAGCCGGGACAGCCACACTCCACACGCTGCACGGGTGTTATTATGGAACGATCCCGTAGCAGAGCGCATGTTGGACCGCGTTTGGACTCTCGTGTGCCTCTTTTAGCGACGCAAACCGGACTAATAACTCATAATTCCTCCACGGGACAGTTAGGAGCGTCGGAATTTCGCTTTTTCGAGACGTGGATGAGCGAGGGGGAGAAAGAGGAGGGGGAGAGAGCAGCAGCAGCAGCAGCAGCGACAGGAGCAGAGGCAGGAGAATCCGCGGAGGAGTTTTGATGGAGTTGTTTTTCGTGTGGGACTGACGCGAGGAGACGAATAGTTGTCGTTCGTGCGTAATCGTGTTTTTTTTTGTTTGTTTGTTTGTTTGCTTGCGCGCGGACATGTTTGACTGTATGGACGTGCTGGCGGTGAGTCCAGGGCAGATGTTGGACTTCTACACCGCGTCCCCGTCCTCGTGTATGCTCCAGGAGAAGGCGCTGAAGGCTTGTATCAGCGGGCTGGCGTACCGCGAGTGGCACCACCGGAGGAGCGCGAACTGTAGGTCCCCCCCACGCACGCACGCACGCACGCATGCACTTTGTTTAGTTTAGAAAAGCTGGTTTGAAAGGGGAACAGTCACAAATTACAGTAAGGTTTGGGTTTTGTAGGGGTTCCAGCAGCTTTTTCTGTTTTACGCACTGTTAAGAGGACTTTTCCCATTCGAAAGATAGACTATAATGTTTTGTTTTATTGTTAATCACTATGGCAACCTCATTTTTCATTAGTCTGGAAAGTAACAGACTGTATTGAGTCATGGGTTTGGCTACTTTAGCCTCTAAATAGAATTATGGTGTTTGCAAAATGTTTTATAAGGTGTGGATTTGAAACTTTGCTATATGTTAGTAGTGAGGTGCAGGTATTTGCAGTTTATATTTATTAATAAAAGAAGCCAGGAGTTATTATTGTGCATTATTAGTGGCTGAAAAAAAGAAAAAAAAAACATAGATAAGAGAAAAGAGAGTGGAGCTGACTTTGCATTACTGGAGTCACTGTTTTAATACTTTTTTAAAAACAGCATTAAAAAAAAAAAAGTTTTGTTTAAGTGTTTTGGGGTTAATGTTTTGTTTTGCACTTTTGGACATTTTGGAGTTTAAAGTAGAGAAAAACTTCCTTCATTAATCCAGATTGCACTGCAGAGTTGGCTCATTTTATTTTAATTCTGTGTTGCTCATGATGCTAAAAGGACAGTTTCGAGATTCAGGTTTTTATGAGTGAATTTATGACATTATTTTGAAAAGGTCTCGTGAAATTTGAGTGAAAATTCTGAATTTTGTGGTCACGTTCGGGCCTCTGAAGCCATTTTGTGTTATGGAAATGACAAATTCACCAAACATTGTTGAGTTACAGCCTATTGAAAAAAAAAATTAAAATAAATGTTTGAAGGTGTCAGAAGAATGTGGAATTGTGCAGAATTTCATATTTTTGCCCCGTGAGCTGTGCGCCCCTCTGTGTCTTGTATTTATTTTGATATTTTTGACCAGTTTTTCTGTTTTTGCTTTTATTTAATCTGTTTTAGGGCTCGCACGATCACATTTTTAGTAAGTATACCTTTTGTTGTTGTATTTTTAGGCTCTCTGTATATCATCAGGTTTCACTGGGTGAGCTTCTTGTTTAGTATTTTCAAATTTCTCACTTAATCTTTTGAAAAAGTGAAGCGATTTCGAGACAGATGTTACACTGATTTGTAATATTTTTTTCTGTTCTATGTAAGTTTACTTTTTATGTGAGAGCTGGCCTTTGTCCTGGCAGCCTTGTGCAATCTACAAGGGTTAGTAAGAAAATATAATCGTACTTTATGTAGTTATTTTTTACCTTATAATAATTCAGTTAATACAAGCGAAAGGATCAGGTGTTTTATATCTGTTTCATTTTGTCCAAAGTATTAAAAAGTATGAAATTATGGGTTGTTGCTTGAAGTTGCGTGTCTAATTTTAGCACAAAACGATACATTTGGTGGAATTTTTTTAAAGAATTTTATAGTTCAGCTTTTGTTTTTAAGTATCGCTGCCAAATCTCTCTGTACTGTCTTATATTTTGGACTTTTTTTTTTTTTTTTTTTTTTTTTTACACCATCATGTCAGATCATAAAAAATCAAATCAAAATATTCTCAAAAGAGCCAAATTTATAATGAAAAATGTGAGCGTATAAAAAAAAAAAAAGAAAAAAAAAAAAAAAAAAAGATGAATTGTTGTGTATATAGTCAAAGCACTCAGAATAGTCCTACCCTGTCTCCACAAAATTATAATATCAAAGCGGAGGAATGCAGTAGCCATGATGGGGGCGCCTCCTCTGTCACATATGACACGAGGCAGTGGGTGTGTGTTTCAGTGTGTGTGTGTGTGTGTGTGTGTGTGTGAGTTGGGGGGGGTCTGCCGAGTCACGACCGTCGGCCCTGACACTGATTCAGACAAATGACCTCCTCCTCCTCCTCTCCGACCCCCTCCTCTCACACGGGGCAGGCGCTGGGCAGTGTGCGGCTGACGGCTGGGCGGGTGCTTCAGTCTGGAGGTGGAGGTGGAGGTGGAGGTGGAGGTGAACGCAATTTGAAGTTTTAGTATTAGCCTTAGTGTTGGATACTGTATTACTTTTATCAGGTTACATTCAGGGAAATGCAAGTTATCAAATTTGAATCGAATCCGGATCCATTTCAAAGAATCAGGGATGAACTTCGAGTGTTCTTAATTTTCTGTGTGTTTTATTTATTTTTTTTAAATAACAAAGAAACAATCTGAAATAGAATTGTGATTTTATTTTTGTTAGTTTTTTTTTAAATTTTTTTTTTATTGGTCATATCACCCTGCCTCAGTTTTGTATTGCGCGTTTTAAAAAATATGCCCTGAATTTTGACCAAAAAAAGACAAAAATACACGTTTATAAAGCGACATGCATTTGCCTCTAAAAATATATCCCTTTTTAGAATTTACTTATATTTTAAAACTGAAATCTAATAAAATACCTTAAACACAGCTCATACATGTTTATATTTACTTCAAAAATAATAAACAAACAAATACATTTCTGTTGTAAATTGTGTAAATTGTACTAAACCAGATTATTTTTTAAGGTACTAAAAAATATTTTGAAAAAGAAAATATTTGGTGAAGCTAGTTTGTTTTTTAACTCACGGAAACAGTCCTGAACATGCTAACCTGTTTGCGGTTGACTTCAAACTGTTTTAAATCTCTAAATCCAGCGTCGTTGTGTCTAGTTATTATTAATGCTTTGCTTCCCGTAGTGCACTTGAACGCACCGCGGCTCTCTGCAGTCTTTGGCACATGTTTCTGTTTGTGTTGACGTCGCCCCCCTGCTGCTGTCTTGTGATTTACTGTCATCTGATAACGCCTCGCTCCTTGGGAAGTGTTTGCTCAAGGGCACGCAGTCACAAGTGGCTCTTATCAGCGGCGGAGAGAGCGCACTGGGAGCTGCGACCTCTGACCAGTACTAAATAAATAAACAAGTAATAAATGAGGTAAAGGTTTTATTAAATATACAAAATTACAATGTATATATACAAACATGCCAAGAGTATGTAACATTTTAGCCAAAAAAACAATACAAAAGCAACAAATAAAAGCTTTTTTTTTTCCATTTTGGTTGTGTTTTTGCTCTAAAAAACATGCGTCCTTACTGTGAGCGGGCTCGCATCTCCACAGACCTGACCCTCTTCAGCTTGTTTCCATGGAAATGTTGTTCCTTTGGCGATAATATTCCACAGTATGGCATAAAATGTATTTATCTCTATGGAGAATGTTCCGAAGTGTGGTTTTAACTTTCTGTTTCCAGGTGCAGGTGCAGGTTGCGTGCCACCTCCACAAAGTTCCATACTGTACCTTTAAATTATTAAACCAAATGCACACCAAATCTTTTTTCCTCACTTAATATGACTATTATATTTTATTTTGAAAAAATAAACTGAATCAATTTGGTGATTAATATTACAATTTCTAAAAATCTGTCCTGTCTATCCTTGCCCGTTAATGATTATTCTAGTGTGTCTTACCCACATGTGCAAAGGGCTTCAAGAATCTGTTTATTTTCACTGCAGAATAATTATTTAATTTGAAATGAAAGTGTTTTTGATGATATGTTTCTTTGTCAAGGCCACTATAGAGCAGAGACAGTGTCACATTGTGTTCAGGTGTAATGAGTGTGATGTAATGAGAGTGACCAGACGTACCTGCAGTGTGTCCTCAGCACCAGGGTCAGCTCCAGCTCTGTGCTCGTTTTACACAACCGTCTCGCAGTCTTATCGATATCGCAGCCTTAACGAAGTCATCGCAGCCTTAACAATGTCACAGTCTTATCATTAAATATTACAGCATCATCGATATCATCACAGCCTTATGATATAATGGCCTTAACGATATCACAGTCGAATCCATATCATAGCCTTTACCACATCATGGCCTTAACCATATCGCAGCGTTAACGATATCACATCCTAAACAATATTACACTCTTAACAATATACAACGATATGATATATGATATAACGATATCGCAGTCTTAACAATATTGAAGCCTCACCGATATTTCAGCTTCATTGATATTTCAGCCTTAACGATATCACAGTCTTAAAGATATCGCTGCCTTAACGATATCGCAGCCTCATCGATATCGCAGCCTGAACGATATCGCGGTCTCAACAATATCTCAGCTTCATTGATATCACAGCTTTATCGATATCGCAGTATTAATGATATCGCAGTCTTTGTTTTCAATTTTAAAATGACGCTGGGTTGTTTTCTATAAGCATTTAAAAATTTTGCCTCTTCACAGATCTGACCTCAACTTGGTCAGGTGTAGTTTGTCTCCATGGAGACAAAGTAATAACAACCCCATGGAGATAAAAACCACCAGACCAAGTTACTTGAGGTGGGTAGAATAGCCAAAAATTGTATTCAAGTGAAAGTAGCATTACTTCAAAATATTATTACTCGAGTAGAAGTACAAAGTAGTGGTAAGAGTAAAAAAGTTACTTACTGGCTATTTTCAAAGAATACACAAAAACAAGTAAAACTACATTATAAAAACACAAACGCTCAAATCATTTCATATTGTTGACATAAAGCTTTTGTCACTCACAGTGGGAAGAGTAACCAAAACGTATACTCAAGTAAGAGTAGTTTTACTTCAAAGTAAATAAAAGAGAGTACAGCCCACCTCTGTTTAATATACAGACACTTGCCCCTCCCCGAGTTTCTCCCACCAGTTAATCAACCCAGCTCAACCCAATGGCTCCTTGATCATTTAAAATCACCAACTAAGAGGAGAGGGGAGAGGGGAGCGGTCAGCTCCTACACGCAGTGCAGCTAATTAACCCCCCGGAGGCCGATGGTGCAATTCCCCGTACGTACATGAGAAAGACCGCTCCTCACTGGCCCCTCCGAAAGACGCCAGCCAATCACACGGCAGCTTAGAGAGAGGCGTGGTCAGGAACAGGATGAGCAAGAGGCCGGGGGCATCCGGTGAGAGGAAGCAGGCGAGGGCAAAGGTCAAAGGTGGTCCATAGGGTCACATTCTGGGCAGTATGTCATGTTTAAGTGGATATGGGTCTATTGGAATTTTTAAACTGGTTGTTAGAAGAAAGAGTATTAGCAGCTGACATGTTCACAGATCAATGCCAGTAGGTGAACAAATAATCACGTTGCATTCGTGTGGGCTCAGGAAATCAAAGATCTGTGGGGTTGAGAGTGAGAAAGGGGGCAGGTGAGAGTGAGAGACAAAGGGAGGCCAGGTGAGAGTGAGAGACAAAGGGGGGTCCATCTGAGAGTGAGAGACAGAGGGGGGGTCAGGTAGGAGTGAAAGACAGCGAAGGGGCCAGGTGAGAGTGAGAGACAGAGGGGGGTCCAGCTGAGAGTGAGAGACAGAGGGGGGGCCAGGTGAGAGTGAGAGACAGAGGGGGGCTAGGTGAGAGTGAGAGACAGAGGGGGTCCAGCTGAGAGTGAGAGACAGAGGGGGTCCAGCTGAGAGTGAGAGACAGAGGGGGGCCAGGTGAGAGTGAGAGACAGAGGGGGGGCCAGGTGAGAGTGAGAGACAGAGGGGGGTCCCGCTGAGAGTGAGAGACAGAGGGGGGCCAGGTGAGAGTGAGAGACAGAGGGGGGCTAGGTGAGAGTGAGAGACAGAGGGGGTCCAGCTGAGAGTGAGAGACAGAGGGGAGGCCAGGTGAGAGTGAGAGACAGAGGGGGGTCCAGGTGAGAGTGAGAGACAGAGGGGGCCATTTTAAAACATTTTCTTTCCCAAAACCGCTTCTCTTTTAACTTTCGAGATAAAATAAAACCTGTTTATAAACAGCAGGAAAATGTAACAAGTGTCTGTGTTTAGGACACAAAGACAAATAAAGACGATCAAAGACGTAACTATTTACAAACCAAACTTCAAAGAAAAAGTTCAAAAGCCTGTAACATTACACAACAACAATCAAATAACAATGAACAAAGAAAAGATTAAAGGAATCAACAGTAACACAAAGCGCATCAAAGAAGGAACCGCATTTAAAGGTGTACTACGGAACTTTTCTGTTGGATGGTGTTACCTGTCTGAAATTATGCACTGTAAGGTATTTATGGTATTTATTTATATTTCTCAATGGAAACTAGCAGATGACAGGATTAGGCCAAGTTACAGGTCAGATCTACGAAGGTTCTTAAGCAATAAAAACACATAGAACTGAATAAATATAAGATAAAGCTGTTACTATGGAAGCATCAAAGCGTCATCTCCGTATTACAACCAACAGTAGCTCATAAACATTAATGGTGGAGCGGTCCGATCCACAGGCCCAAACTCCCACAGATGAATGCTGTCGTTGTGTCCTTGGGCAAAACACTTAACCCACCTCGTACACTGGTATGTGAATGTGCGTAAAGCGGTTTGATGCCTTGAAAGTGAAAAAAATCACTATATAAAAATGTGACCATGAACATGAAAAGCAGGTCTCTTCAGAAAAGTTACATAGGGCAATTTTAACAAGTAAAATAAAATATGAAAAGTAACTTCACAAATGACCTAATAGTGGCAGTAAAACACTCTGAGCTTCCTATTCTGCAGACAAGCACATTTTTGGTCTCATTTCAAGCGTTTTTTTCAAGTGCTGCTAAATATTAAATTGACTGTTCTGTCTGCCAGTGATGAACTCATTACTGTAGCTGAGGCTCCGCTGCTTCACTAATTAAAAAATCATTTTCAAAACTCAATTTGGGTCAAGGCAAAGCAGATTTATTCTCATGCTTCAGCTAAGACCCGGCTTAGTAAACCAGTGGACCAGACTGGCAGGACTTGGGCGTGTTTATGATTTCAGAATTAGAATTGAACAAAGAGAATTTAAAAACCTGAGTGCTTCGGTCTAGAAATAACTCCAGTGTTGAACCATGACAAAAACAACTGTCACATGGAGTCCACATGGTTCTCATCCAACAACTTCTCTGAAAGGATTATATTTTCTATTCCTGGCAGTGTGCTTCCTTACGGTTCTCATCCAACAAACTGCCTTTTAAAATGTATATGCAGTAATATTTAGCTATTTATTTTCGTCCAAAAATGCAGTTTTGAAAAAAATCTCTGTGGTAAATTGTTTTCTTGAACTAAAAGGTAGAAATATCAGGTATTTGCCCTTTAAGTGGATAAATATTCTTTATAATTGGCTTGTCAGTTTGGTTTCATTTTGACCCTGCTTTTGTATAATAAAATATATAATTTAATATATCTGCATTGGGACAAGACAAAAAAATCTCCTTTCTCAGCTCCCTAGCCTACAGAAAATTGTCAAACCGTATAGTTATTTTATTATCTCACATCAATCCTGATTTAAAATAACATTATTCCAGACTTCACTATGGGGAGCCATTTTTCCTTATCGCTCCTTCAAATGTCCATACACGTCCCTGATGGACTCAACTGTATTCCATTGTATTTCCTGTTAAATGTGAAACAGCTTCTCCTATCCATCTCTGTCTGTCCTAAGCGTCCGATCTTCTTGACAAATCGTGGAAAGATTTCAGCGTTTTGATTCAAAGCAGGTGTCTGGTTTGTGGGGTTACATGGTCGCTCTTTCCCCCGGGCGAGCAGAGGTAGCTGGGTTGGAGCGCGCTTGGTGGACTCTGGGTGAACTTTGGAGCGTGGGGCCTAGCGCATGGGAGCGGCAGAACCTCCAGACTGGGGCAATATGGGGTAATCCCGCCAGGACTTAGAGTTCAAATCCTCAATGCTTCATCTGCACATAAATATACACAGGTAGAGGCTGGTGGCTATTAGTTTTAAAATGACGTTTTAACATCCAATTGCAGTGTGATTAGAGTTGTACACTTTTTTTTTTTCATGTAATAAAGAAATATTTGAGGAGTTCATTTGCAAAAACAGATAAGTGCCATTTGAAAAAGTCATCAGAGGCTTGAGATTTACACTTAGTACGGCAGTATCTCCAAAGACCAAATCTATTTTTACTGCGATCAAAATCTAATTCCACCACTTATAAAATCCACTTCACATTATTATCATTGCTAATATCTCTATAAAATCGTAGCGAAAATAAAATGAGACCTTTCTGGCAATTTTTCAAACGGGAGATATGTTTTTTGCTGCTGAACACTTCATTTTGTTTTGCCTCAGTGTATTGTAAAGCAGGTGTTAGGGTCAAATGAGACCGCTGTGTGCTGGCTGCATCTGATTATAATTGCAAATCTGGATGTAGTTGTTAGCGGGCTGGTTGTTTTCTCAGCTGGCCTGGGAATCCCCTTGGGGTCCCACCGGAGGAGCTGTAGGACGTGTCTGGGTGAGGGAAGTCTGGGAGTCCATGCTTAGACTGCTGCCCTTACGACTCTGCCCCCGGATAAGCGGAAGAAAATGGATGGATGGATCGTTGCTAACTATTGACATTGAGCTATCCTATTATATAAACGTGACCTATTAAAGTTCCCATATGTGTGGAGACAGTAGCTCAACTGCTTGTCTACTGATCTGAAGGTTGGCGGTTCAAATCCCACTCTCGACGTAAACATAATTGGTAGAGTGGTCAGATATCCACTGACACACTGGTTCGCAGTTTTGATTCCTCTTCCCACAAATGAATACTGTGGTTGCGTCCATGGGCAAGACACTTAACCCACCTCGCCCCCAGTTTATGAATGTTTGTGCGAATGGATGAGTAGTTCCTTGATGTAAAGTGCTTTGAGTGCCTTGAAGGTGGAAAAGCGTCACTGACACTTTTATATCTTCAGTAGCTCCTGTAATTCTTAAGTTATACTCACCAAATTTTAACAGTAGTTAAACTGAACCCTCCAAGATTTTTGGCAATATATATACGGTTATAATTGTTCACTTACACTTGAACTTATCACTACTTGAACTAGGGGAAGTAAAAATGACCTAAATTTTAAAAATAAATGTTTTTAAGTGTCCCACCATTTTGGGTTTCACTCTGAATAGTCTGATCCAACACACTTTGCATAACATTTGGAAGCATTTCCGGGCTTATGGCTCTTATTTGATCCTCGATATTACTTTTTAAAGTCATTTATTGTCTGAGGTTTATTCACAAGCACCTTTTCTTTAAGATAGACCCACAGGAAAAATTGGGACTAGTCAGGTCTGTGGAGATCACATACTGCCCCCTGTCTTTGAAAACAACTTATTATTCCTTTAAATGGCATTTACACTTGGGGGCATCTCTGGTATTAAAATGTCGACGGTAACACACTGCTGGGTTTCTGAATTTGACCCATGTGACTCAAAGTACCACTGTATAATGAGGGTTGTTCCTCGGTGCTGTATTTGCTCAAATTAATGTCGAAGGGTAGTTCTAAATGCTCTGAAAAAAAGAAAAATGTTTACCAAAACATAAGAGGTATGACTTTTTTTTCAACTGTCAGTGACTTTTGGGCCACCCTGTATAAAAATGTGACCATTTACCCATAAACATACAGAAATCAAACATTTGTATACTGAATAACTATTGACATCTTCATATGAGCTGATGAACAGTTGTAATTCTGATTTACCCACAGAAACATTATGCAAATTTGACTCTCAAATGTAAAATCAAGACTAATGAGGCGCTTTATGATGATAAACAAATGATTCTAGTGATACTTGTGCTAGCTGAGATAGATACATATCAGACTTTGTTCATAACATTTCTCTGCAAACCATTAACATTTGAAGCAGGTGACTGGGAAAGTTACACAACACGCTTTTAAGAGCCGCACGGTGACACAGGAGCTGGCACTCACACCTCAATGTAAAAAGTTTGGAGGTTTCATTTCTGAACTGCCTTGGATGAAATAAAAACTACTCTTCTCACCAAACGTTAAACATTTTGCTCGAGCTAATTGTTTATTGTTGCTAGCGGTGCCATTTAAACCCAACTGACTTTTTGGCATTTGTAAAACTCGACATTCAAAGCACTTGAAACGCACCGAATCCAAACAAAACCGACAATTCTGAGTGTCTCATGAATGCACCACTAAACACCCGCTCTTACCCCCCACAGCCTCAGGCCTCAGGAAATGCCTCTCTTTCTCTCCTCCTCTCTTTTCCACCTTCTTGTCTCTCATCTTTTCCCCTCTCAATCTCTCACCTCTTCCTCCTCTCTTTCTCAGTCTTTCTCTCCCTTCTCCTTCCCTTGCTCTGCGTATCCACCCCTCTCTTACCCCTTCTTCCTTGCTCCATCTCTCCCCCTCTCTCTTCTTCTCTCGCCGTTCCCTCTCTCCATCGTTCTCTCTTCCTCTTTTTTTTCCCTTTTTTTGCTCCCCACTCTCTCACAAACAAACCTCTCTCCATATTGCCCCACTCTCACTCTTTCCATTGTTCTCCTGTCTTCCCTCCCTGCCATCTTCTTCTCTTTATCTCTTTCATTCCTTGTCTAGCTCCTCCTCCCTCCTCTCTTCCTCTCTCTCCAGCTTTCTCACTCCCATTTTCTATCTGACTGTTACCCCCCCTCTCTCACTGTCATTCCTTCCCACTCCTTCACTGTTACCCTCCCTCTCTCTGTCTCTTTCTTTGTTATCCCCCTCTCTCTTTCTCTGTTATTCCCTCTCTCTCTCTCTCTCTCGCTCTCCTCTCTCTCTCTCTCTCCCACTGTTACTCCCCTCTCTCTCTCACACACTCTTATTCCCTCTCTCTCACACACACTGTTTATTCCCTCGCTCTCTCTTTCTTTCTCTCTGTTATTTCCTCTCTCTCTCTGTCTCCCTCTCACACTATTATTCCTTCTCTCTCACACAGTTACTCCCCCTCTCTCTTTCTCTCTGTTATCCCCCCCCCCTCTCTCTCTCTCTCTCTCTCACTGTTATCCCCTCTCTCTCTTCATCCTCCTCTCTCTCATTTCTCACTGTTACCTCTCTTGCTTGCTCTCTCACTAATATCCTCTCTCTCTTCTTCTCTCACTCTCTCCATCTTTCCCTATGTTCTCTCTCAATGTTATCTCTCATGGTTACCCCCCCCTCTCTCTTTCTCTCTCTCTCCCATTTTTCTCTCCCTCTCTCTCACCTTCTCTCCCTTTTCCCTCCCGCTCCACCTCTCTCCCCTCTCCCTCTCCTCTCGTGATATGGGGTAATTGTCGTCTTCCCCTCTCTCACCTGGATATTTCCTGGTGGCTGCGTGAGGACTAAATTGATTTGGGATGAAAATGAGCAGCTCCGGGTTGGGTTGTCGGGTTGGGATCATTTTTTATGAAGCAGCAGGATGGTGTTTTGTCCTCATTTCGGAGCGCCATGGCTGCGTCCAATCGCCCATGGACGCTCCGGGTTCTTAGCCATCTGTAGTCGGGAACAGTGTGAGGGCTGCAGTTTACCATATTCAAAACGGTGGGACAAAATGTGAAATAAAAGTGTTGCATGAAACATTTTGAAATACCTGGGTGAAGGGCAATTTCAGTAAAAATTTTGACTTTTTGGGTTTTGGGGCGGATAAAAGTTTTAATGAAACGACCAAAATGTCTTGAGGAATATTGCATAAATGTTTTTGAAAAGTTGTTAACATGGTCAAATACGGCAATGTAAAACTGTCACATGTGGATGAAACTTTTTTAGCGGCTTTTTTCGCTATTCCAAGAACTGGTTGCCGTTCAAACATGAAAACAGTCATTATACTGGTAATAAATAAATGACTTTTTATGAAAAAAATGTTCTAGTTTAATGCAGAACTTCTCCTATACTTTCTCGTAAAATAAAAAAAGTCTGTTAAAATGTTTAATCTACGTATGTCAGTTCTACACTTCCGTATGAACCAGCAACTTATGCTGTTCACTACTATACTACTACTACTGCCACTAGTATAAATACCACCAGACTACTGGAGAAGAATAGAAAATAAAACATCTACCAGATATGTCCAAACTCAGGCCCGTGGGCCAATTTGGATCTCTGATATAAATATATTTGGCCCGCGAGAATTATATCAAATATGTATTAGAGCTGGCCCGCCGGCCCTCACGCCAGTATGGCACATGCACCACTAATAACTATGAATCCCAGAATACTTTGAAAATGTGTTTGGCGCCGGCCCCCCACCACTTCTGTTGACACTCATAGCATCTGCTACCAGTGGTTTGTCCCTCAATCTAATCCGCCCCTTTTGAAAAACATGCAGATGTTTGTTGAAATTTTTCAAAATACATTTTAGTTTGGCTCGTGCTTAGTCAGAGTTTTTTTAAATTTTGTCCCTCTGTGAATTTGAGTTTGCGGACACTCTGATCTACAAAGACAAGATAGGAGGGGGATTGAACCAACAACCTTCCAGTTAATGAGCACACTTTCTACTAGCTAGTATGAAAAAAAGATATGATTCGGTATTTTGATTTGGCGTACACAGAATGCCGTTCCTGTCAACTTGCACTTGATACATATATGCGAAAGTTCAACGGTTATATTTGGAGGCAGAGTATAGAACTTTTTTCTCTTTCCAGAGTCCACCTTACTTATTCTGCAGAATTCGTCCTTGTGCTGCTGCACCTTCCTGTCAGAATTCCGACTCCACGTGATCCAATAAGCATGGGCTTCCTCTGGATTCCCCCTCCTCCCCTCCTCTCTTTCTCGCTCTCGTCCGCTGTGTGTGCATCCCGCCGTGACCCCTCGGACTCTATGGTCACATAGGGGTCGTCCAGGGTCACCCGCTCCCCTCCTGCCCCCTCCCTATCTCCCTCCCGTCTGTCAGCCAGGCCTCTGTGT